>CM053566.1:39937563-40011357 GCA_028646485.1 Cryptoprocta ferox
AGATACCATATGTTTTCACTCATAGGTCTAACAGGAGAAACCCAACAGAGGACCATGGGGAGGGGAAGGAGGAAAAAGAGTTAGGGAGAGGGAGGGAGACAAAACACGAGAGACTCTTGAATACTGAACACAAACTGAGGGGGGAAGAGGAAGGGGGAAGGTAATGGGGGGTGATGGTCTTGGTGGAGGTCACTTGTGGGGAAGAGCACTGGGTGTTATATGGAAACCAACCTGACAATAAACTATAAAGTTAAAAAATAAATAAATAAATAAAATAAAATAGTTACCCCCCCCAAAAAAAAGAATGGTGATAATCACACATTTGAAAAACATATGCAATAGTTCAGAAGGATTTAACTGGCCTATTTGGTAGTAAATATTGTTTCCTATCACATGGACAAAAATATCTCTGAACACTGAGAAATCCAAATAAGTTTCAAAGCTTTACCTGGAAATTTATTCTCTCCTGTATCAATTTTTTCTTGACTGAGCGAAGCTGAAACAGTAGAGGTATTTCCCCCGAGATTGTTTTGAAGCTTGGATTCCAAACATAGACTGAAATTCTAAACATACAACATTCAAAATGTTACTATTTGCTTTCATAGCAACCTTTGGGACTTACCCCAAGAGACTTTCAGTGAACGCATACTAAGAAAATTTAAGATAATACTTTATAGTTGGAGTAATTCACACTGATATGCCTTAAGAGTCTCTTCATGAACTCCCCCACAACTACCCTCTCAGCATCAGCTCCCATTATTCCCCTTCATGCTATACTGAAGAACCTGCAAATCCCACAGATATATTCTGGTTCTATACTTTTTCTGTTTCATCCATCTAAACCTGCACTGTCCAATATAGTAACCACAGCCTCATCTGACTACTGACCACTTAAAATGTGACTATTATGATTGATTTGAGATCATATTGTCAATATAAACCACACATCAGATTCTTAAAACTTTACAAAACAGTAAAATATGTCTATTTTTAAAATTAATTATATGCTGAAAGTATTTCTATATGACAGGTTAAATAAAATATTTTACCAGTTTATTATTCTTTTTTAAGGTGGCTACCAGAAGATTTTAAATAATGTGGTTCACATTACATTTCTACTGGATAATGCTGATCTAGAACTTCTCCTCCTGTATAAATTCAACCCATTACTTAAATACTAACCTCTTCCATGAAGCTGTTGCCAAGTTTTGCCATAACTTTTTCCCAAGTTTGGAATAACTTTCCATCTACTTCACCTCTACCTCTTTCATGTCCTTATTACTATTTTCAACTAGTTATTTGTTTCTGAATCATCTTAACTCTTAAGAGCAAAGATCATATTATATTTATCTTTGTATTCCCAAGAGCCCCTAAATCAGAACACTGTCAAAGCTGATACTCAATAACTACCAAAAGAAAATACTCCAAGCTCTATCAACATTGGCTGTATCTGTATTGTGATTATTACACTCAACTATGTAACATTGTTTTTGAATATTTTTGAATTATTTTTGAATATTTTTGAAAAAGTGAACAAGTTTTGTCACTAAAAAAGCAGAAAAAATAAAAATAAGAGCAATGACTAATCTCCATTAAATAAGAAGGAATTTAGTAAGTTACTGGCTTAAAAAAAAAATCACAAAATAATTGAGCTTTAAAATTCATAAAGTTCAAATAATTTAAATTCAGCCCAAGAATTCACAGAAGCCCTATCAAACATCATCATTTCTCAGTACTGCAGAAACTGACATCAAAATTACAGGCAGCCATAGAAAAAGATTTCATATGATATAAGGTTTGTTTTGACATGCTCCTTCCTTCAAGTATAACCTGAAGCCAGCAATCTCAGTTTAAATCCTAGCTCTACCACTTAAATGTCACTCAGGTAAGTTAAATTTCTAAGCCTCATTCTCCTCACCTATAATATGTAGATAATAATAGAAAACATAGTGTAGACTGTGGTGATTATTGTATGAAGCTCTCCTCTGACTAACAAAGAGGCAGTGTTAACCAAAAGCTATTACATCATTAACAAAAGCTATGTGATGGTTGAACAAAGCTGCCACAATTCTTAGTACTTATGAATGAAGAGAAATCTCTTAAGTGACTGCTCCAAAGTAAATTCCTTAAAGGCAGGAAACATTTTGTCTTCTGTAGCCTAGCAAAAAGTCTTGGACACAGTAGGCACTCAACTATGTAATGAACCAACATGGTTACCACATTCCCTGATCACTCTGTGAAAGTAACCACATCAGTGGTATTGGTGAAAAGAAAAGAAACAACCTAAAAGTGCTTTAAACTGCACAAAACCAAGTAGCAAAAAAATACACACACATATACGCAAACTATGTTAGCATTTATGTAAACATTTAAAACACAAACAGTGCTAAGTATTCTTTATGGATATACATATACAGTGAAATCATAAAAACAAAAAAGGAAAGATCCACACCAACTTCACAAACACGTTTTAACTCTGGGAAGAGACGTAAATGGAAAGAAGAGGGAGATAAGGTCTTTTCCTATGTCTGTAACATACTTTTCTTATTTTAAAAGACCTGAATTCAAAAAAATGTTGGTTTTTGTCAAATTTGGGTGGTAAACAGAAGTATAATGTTAAGTTTCTATAGTATTCTGAATGTTTGAAATATTCAACAATTTACAAATGTAAATAAAATTTTTAACACAAGTTTCATAGGACAGTTTCTCATAATCCACCTTGAGAGGGACTGCATAAATCCAAACCATATTCCAGTAAAAACAGTATTATAGGTCAAATTAATGTGGTCTACGTAAGCATTTTTATTCTAGTAGTTTACTCCAAAGGATTACATTTCTTATTTCTTATTCTTCAGTGTAATTCTCCACAAACTGAGGGTTTCTTTTTTTAATTTTATTTTAGTTGACACACAATGTTAACATCAATGTCAGGTATACAACATAGTGATTCAACACCTCTCTATACATTATGCTCTGCTTACCACAAGTGTAGCTACCATCTGTCATCATACAATGCTATTACAATACCAGTACATTCCTTATGTTGTACCTTTTATTCTCATGACTTATTCCACAAACTGAATTTTGACAAGCATTTATGCAGCAAGGAGGTAGAAGATAAAACTCCTGGAGATATATACTCCAGGAAAAGATATTCCTGGACTATAGCTATCAATTTGCTGACAAAACATACCCTGAAAAGAAAGCCACTCCATCTCTGATTGAAACCACCCTTGCTACACTACCAGTCACTACTTACTTCTAATTACTGTCACTATTTGAATAATTATCTTCTAATTGATGCTTTCATCCCATTTGTTCAGAAAATAAAATCTAAGAGTACCATATGGTATCTGTTCCCTTTAATCTGATTTGTAGTCTATGAGAATAGACAATGATCTATTTTCATGGCTTCTGGCAAGAAGCCCAGATTCCTCATTCATTCAAATTTGCTCCTACAACAAACGCCTCTAAAGGGAACTCTAAATCATTCCCAAAACTTTAGGATGACTTGACTTTTCTCTCTACTCACGATGACTTTTTTCTCAAGTGATCTAATGTTCAAAGTATGCAACTGTAGAAAAAATGCTGGGCTGAGAATCAACACCTGAAAATTCAATCCTATTTGTGCCTGCAAACATGTGACCTAAATCATATTCCTCCACTGCTCTCAGTTTTCTCATCACAAAACAACTGAATCAAATTAGTCAAGTTCTTCACATATGTATTACAGAGCTCCATTTTTTATGCATAAAAAATTTCTGCTTATTGGTTTATATATTGGCATTTTACCTATGATTTAATTGGAGGGGGGGAATCAGCTCAGCTGCTTTTACAGTTTCAAACTACTTCCTCATATAATCATTCAAGTTTCTTCTAGCTATTAGATTGTTTTTCTTTTTAGATTGTTTTTCAATTTATCATTTTCAAAATTCTTCACAACTACAATCTTACTCTTAAACTGAAGACTGAATTATTTACGTCTTTCAGACATTTTATTTGCCCAACTGTTCAAAATGGTCACACAAGTCAAACTGAAAGGCATCTCTACTACTAGAAAGAAATGTTTAATTTTTAAATTTTATCAGGTGGAAAAAAGGGGCTGATTTGTGCCAGCTGAAATTAATTTTAACAATTTGGTCAGAACAGGCTGAACTTTAATTTCTATATTTTAGTCACCATGAAACATAGTTTCTGTAGTTGCAATTAATAGAAAAAGCAAATCAGTGTGTTAAATGAAAAAGAAAAGCTAGGGGGTATAGGAACGGGCAAAATGAGTGATGGGCAGTGGGAGATACAGATTTCCAATTATATAACGAATAAGTCATGGGAATAAAAAGTAGAGCACAGGAAATATAATCAACAATATTATAGTAGCACTGTATGGTAACAGGTGGTAACTAAACTCATGGTAGGCAAAGCAGAACATATAGAAATGCTGAATCACTATGTTGTACACCAGAAACTAATATAACATGGTGTGTCAATTATACTCAAAAAAATACACACACAAAAAAAGCCAGAATTCAACAAGCTTCACATAAAACAAAAATGAAAGATAAAAAATAAGGAAGCAATGAGAAGCATTTATACGAATGTGAGACCTCTAAAGGAATCAAGTTAGTCTTATCACTCACTACAAGACTGGGTTAAAACACTCTTAACAATTGAATAGGCTACCTTAACAAATAATTCCTGTCTTGTACAACCTGATTCTTAAGCTAAAAAACATTGTAAAACTTATTTAATAAGAAGGTACTCCTGCACCTCTACTGTGCATAATAAAAATAAATTACCTTATCTGGTGTTGATTCAAAAGAATCTTTCATCTGGTTATCCAACGGCGGGTCAGGGGGTGGTTTTATCTGATTATCCAAGTGACAATTTTCAGAAGCCCTTTTTGTGGTTTTATTAATTTCAGCTGTAACATCATTAACTTTAACTTCTTCAGAATTAATTTCTTTAATTTCTTCCTGCTGGCAAGCTATATTTTTATCATCATGTGGTTTTGTCCCTAAAAATATACTTTGAGTTGCTGGATGATGCATTTCTAAGGCTGGTAGTGAAAAACTGGTTCGTATTAAGCCCAATTTAGGGGAAACTTGAGAGTCCAACTTATTTTGCTGCACAGAGTTAAATTTTGAGAGTTTAATTTTAGTCCAATTGGAGTTCTTTTTAGTTGAGCTGTTTATTCCATTTAATATACATTTCACAGGCTTTGTTTTTCTACTGGGGAAGAAACGATTGCATTGAACATCCTGATTTGTTTCCTTCTGATGAAGTATTTGTCTTTCATTATTAGTCTCTTCCAATTTTATTTCTGTAGGCTTCTCCTCCTTTACACTTTCCATTTGTGAAGATTCCTTTTTTACCTCTACAGTATCTGACTCAATTTCACCAGCAATTTCTTCACAGAGCTGGAGAATGCTACCCCGTTTGCTCTTTCCTGGTTGCTCCAGCTCATTATCTACACTTTGTTCAGGCACTGATGGCTGTGGACTTTTTTGGGATTTTGCACTAGTATTCACTTGTGTGTGAACTGACTTCTTCATCTCATTCTTTTTAGAGACTGATGAAGTAACCATTTTTGATCTTTTTAGCTCAGAAGTTACAGGCACAGATTTTGTTTCCTCTTTTCTAGTATTCTTCTGAAGACACTTTTCAGATCCTTTCATGCACTGAGAACTACAAGTATAAGCTGTCTGATGCTCTACTTTGCGTTTTTTTCCTTTGGGGGAATTTATTACTTCATTAATTACTAGATTTTCATCCTCTTTAGTGTCAGACTTTATTTCCGGTACTTTTCTTTTCACATGTTTTTGACTTGTTTTAACTTTATAAGATTTACTTTGAGTATTGTTACAGTGCTCTTTTCTTGGTGGCAAACTCTGTTTAGCTGCTTGAACTTGACCCTGAACTTCTCTATTACGCAGAGACCTCGTTGAAACTTCTGTTAACTGTTGAAGTCTCTGTGACCTCCGGTTAAGCTGTTCATTTGATTTAGGAGTTCCATGCACTGACTTTTTCTGAGGTAATTTTTTCTTTTTTGTAGATCCTTGTTGTGAATGTCCCTTCACAGTCACCATATTTTTATTAATGGACTTGCTAGCTTTTTTATCACTGGATGCAGCTTTTGATGACCTTGTACTCATGCATGTTCCTAATTCAGACTGATTTATTTTACTCTCACTAGAAGATTTAACCAGTGATTTGATAGCTTCCTTTGGGCCTGATTTTTTTGCCAGATTCGTTTGAGAACCTTGAATTTGTGTTTCTAAATTCTTATCTTCATTTTTTTTAATAACACTGGAGGAATTTTCTTTTGATTTCTCCTGAATGGACATCATTCCTGAGTAAGGTCCTCTTTTTCTCAGTAGTTTTTGAGAGGATTTTCGTGTCCTGGTAGGTACGAATGCTGAATGTCTGGTATTATTTATTCTGAGAAGGTCTTAAAAATCAACTTTGAGGCTGATGTACATTTTCAATAAAACTACTAGTTTGCTTCAAATAAGGTTTCAGTCATCCCTAGGACATGAGAAAAGCTGGTATGAAGGCTGAAAGATATTTGCTTTACTTTTGGGCAAGGCAATAGAAATTTGAGGAAAATTTAATTCTAATTTGATATTTTTACAATTTTTTATGAAAAAACTTAATTCAGGTTCCAACTGTTTTGTTAATTTTTCAATTAATAATGGTTTTCAGGCCTAGCCCTCTTACTGGTGGAATTATTTATCACTGACCTGTTTTGACAAAGATTTTGAGAACTTTTTTCTTCTGAAGTCTACAGTTACTAGACTTCGATTCATTTGAAACATGTCTTACAGCTAACAGGTTTCTTTCCTTGTTTGCTGAGACTGTTAGTTTAAAGTTCTTATCTAACCGTTTTCGTTTAATAAAATACTCTATTAACATAGATTTCCTTTTGTGCTGCCATTTCTGAAAAATTAAAAAAAATTAAAATTAAATTTGTACAATCCAAGAAATATGGCAATGCTAATACTATACAGAAATAATCTGATTTAGTAAAATCTGACTTCTCTTTTAATTATATAGTCCATACATTTAAGGCTAATAGAATAAAGTATCCCAACTACATTCTTATAAGTAATCAATGATCTGTCTTATATATAAGTACACAATAGTTGAAAATCAGTTTATTCCTTGAGATTACTTACAATTCTTTTCCCACAAGATAGAACTGATCTTTCAGCCACCATAACTCATGAAAATTTGACAAAATCATTCCTTAAAATATCCTCTTAACACATTACACAGCACCTAAAAAAAAAAAAAAGTGTATTTAAAAATGTTTAAATGGTGCAAAGGTGCAAATTATTCATTCACCACTCAATAAATAAAACACTCCACAAATTTACCCTGTCCCTACCATTAGTCTTCAGAATTCACTTTATACATACCACATTAACTTTAGTATTTCTAACCTGAAGTAAACTATACATTTTATGCTGTAGAAGAAGTTTAAAATACAAAGTACAATTCAGGACATATACATATAACAAGTTAAAGTGGTAAAGTAAAATCCTATTTTGAGGAAAAAGAGTGCACATAAATAACTACTTGTACACAGAAAAACACTGATATACAACTGAAAAGGAAGATTTAAACACACGTTTACCTCTACTGTCATGTAAAACCTACTTAAAAAAAGCAATAGATTAAAACAAGACAAAACCATAAATCCAAAGAATAAACAACAAAAAGTAAATGGTAAAAATAAAAAATATGGAAGCTACAAAGAATGATAAATAATAATCTCTAGACCCAAGAAAACTTGAATCCTAAGCCAGAAATGGGGAAACTGAGAAGTGGCTTTACTTAAAACCACAGAATCCCCCAAAACTCAGTAATTGGAAGTACCAGGCTCCACTGGAGATGAAGATGAAAAAAGAACTCAAAAAAGTAGAAATATTCCAAGACTGCCATTCCAATTACTAGCACCCATAATACTGCCCCCCCCACCCCACATCCTTGAAGACTGTAGTATACATATCTAGAAAGAGTATAATGAAAGGTCTTTGGTCTGGGGACACAGGAAAGCAGCTGAGGGAAGAAATATCATACTGACAACAGAGGGAATAAGTAGGAGTACACACAGTGATTGCTGAAACCCACTCCCTCCACCTAAAGTTCTCTTCTGCCTACTCAAGAGACTCCTAGAGGAGGCAGCCAAAACTGTACCTTCCAGGAAGATTGTTTTCTACTGAATTTAACAGGCCTAGAGATAAAAGATCCAAAAAAAATACTGATAGGACCTGTAGTCCGTAGTAGTCAATAGTCCATAAGCACAAGCACCCTGTCTCTCACACCTGACAGTCAGGAAACTACCAGCCCACCAACCATCCAATACACAAAACTTTCAAATCAGTTTTTAGTGTCTCACTTGGTAACCCTGAGCAAAGAAACAAGAATCACCATATACATAAGAAAACCCTTAAAATGAAAAACCAGGAAGTAAATACCTTGGCAAAAACTATGCAGAGCCAAAAACTAAAAATAAGCTAATCCATCCATGAAACAAACAAGAACATTCACAGTAAAAAAGGAAAACATGAACATTAAAAATAATATCAAAGAAATTAAAAAATCAGTAAAAGTGTTAGAAGATAAAGGTAAGAAGATCTCCTATAAAGTCAAATAAAAAGACAGAGATGGTAAATAAGAGACAAAATGTAAGAAGAAAATTAAAAGGCAATCCGTATCAAAATAACACCAGCATTCTTCACAGAGCTAAAACAAACAATACTAAAATTTGTATGAAACCAGAAAAGACCCTGATGAGCCAAAGCAACCTTGAAAAAGAAAACCAAAGCTGGAGGCATCACAATCTCAGACTTCAAGCTACATTAAAAAGTTGTAATCATCAAGACAGTATGGTACTGGCACAAGAACAGACACATAGATCAATGCAACAGAATAGAGAACCCAGAAATGGACCCACAAACATATGGCCAACTAATCTTTGACAAATCGGAAAAGAATATCTAATGGAAAAAAGTGTCTTCAGCAAATGGTGCTGGGAAAACTGGACAGTGACATGCAAAAGAATGAACCTGGACCACTTTCTTACACCATACCCAAAACTAAACTCAAAATGGATGAAAGACCTAAATATAAGACAGGAAGTCACCAAAATCATAGGAAAAAACAGGCAAAAACCTCTTTGACATCAGCCATAACAAATTCTTACTTGACATGTCTCCAGAGGCAAGGGAAACAAAAGCAAAAATGAACTATTGGGACCTCATCAAGATAAAAAGCTTCTGCACAGTGAAGGAAACAATCAGCAAAACAAAAAGGCAACCGATGGAATGGGAGAAGATATTTGCAAGTGACGTATCAGATAAAGAGTTAGTATCCAAAATCTATAAAGAACTTACCAAACTCAACACCCAAAAAACAAATAATCCAGTGAAGAAATGGGCAAATGACATGAATAGACACTTTTCCAAAGAAGACAACCAGACGGCTAACAGACACATGAAAACATGCTCACCATCACTCATCATCAGGGAAATACAAATCAAAACCACAATGAGATACCACCTCACACTTGTCAGAATGGTTAACATTAACAACTCAAGCAACGACAGATGTTGGCAAAGATGTGGAGAAAGAGGAACCCTTTTGCACTGCTGGTGGGAATGCAAACTGCTGCGGCCACTCTAGAAAAACAGTATGGAGGTTCCTCCAAATTAAAAAATAGAACTATCATACAATTCAGCAACTGCACTACTAGGTATTTATCCAAAAGATACAGGAGTGCTGAGTGCTGATTCGAAGGGGCACATGCACCCCAATGTTTATAGCAGCACTATCAACAATAGCCAAAGTATGGAAAGAGCCCAAATGTCCATAGACTGATGAATGGATAAAGAAAATGTAG
This sequence comes from Cryptoprocta ferox, assembly GCA_028646485.1. NCBI lineage: Eukaryota > Metazoa > Chordata > Mammalia > Carnivora > Eupleridae > Cryptoprocta > Cryptoprocta ferox. The sequence continues at coordinate 39,947,468 of CM053566.1, forward strand.
AGTGTGTGTGTGTTGTTTTTTCAACACAATGGAGTTATCACTTGGCAATCAAAACGAATGAAATCTTGCCATTTGCAACAACATGGATGGAGCTAGAGTGTATTATGTATTATGCTAAGCAAAGTTAAGTGAGAGAAAGACAAATATCATTCGATTTCACTCATATATGGAATTTAAGATACAAAACATATGAACATAAGGGAAGGGAAGCAAAAATAATATAAAAACAGAGAGGGAGACAAACCATAAGAGACTTAAATACAGAGAACAAACTGAGGATTGTTAGGGTGTTAGGTGGGGGGGAGGGCTAAAGCAGTGAGGCGCATTAAGGATAACATGAGCACTGGGAGGCTATGGGTATTGTATTTAAATGATGAGTCATTAAATTCTATTCCTGAAATAATTATTATATGTCTAAAAACTTGGATTTAAATTTAAAAAATAATAAAAAAAGAATGGATGAGCAATGGGTGTTATATTTAAGTTATGAGTCATTAAATACTATTCCTGAAATTATTATTACACTATGTGTTAATTAACTTGATTTAAATTTTAAAATTAATAATTTAAAAAAAGAAGAAAATTAAAAGACCAGCCACAGAGGTCCGACAGTCTAGTAACAGGGGTTTTAGAAAAGAGAAAAACAGGGGCACCTGGGTGGCTCAGTCAGTTAACTGTCCGACTTCAGCTCAGGTCATGATCTCATGGTTTATAGGATCAAGCCCTGCATTGGGCTCTGTGCTGACAGCTCAGAGCCTGGAGCCTGCTTCGGATTCTGTGTCTCCCACTCTCTCTGCCCCTCTCCCGCTTGCACTCTGACTCTGTCTCTCAAAAATAAACATTAAAAAAGCTTTTTTTAATAAAAAAAGGAGAAAGAAATGAGTTTCCAGATGAAAAGGGCCAAGAACACCTAGCACAATGGATTTTTTAAAATGTTACAAAGTATATCATGAGGAGAAAAAGATGACCGGCAAGCTTCTAGGGAGTGGGAAAAAATCCTGATCACATATATATTATACATGCAAATTATTATTTGCAGGGAGAAAAAATTATTAGTATGTGAATTAAGGTGAATAAAAAAATTCTAAATAAAAAGTTTTAAGTAACAATTAGAAGAAAATACCACATGCCAGTTTATAACAATACACATACACAAATCAACTTAGAAAGTACTGGGGTGTATGAGGCGCCTGCCTGGGTGACTCAGGCAGTTTGATCTCAGCTCAGGTCACAAAATCGCAGTTCGTGAGTTTAAGCCCTGCATCTAGCTCTGTGCTGATGGCATGGAGCCTGCTTTGGATTCAATCTGTCTCTCTGTCCCTGCCCCACTTGTGCTCTCTCTCTCAAAAAATAAACTTAAAAGAAAAAAAAAAAAAAAAAAAGAATGCCAAACACTTAAAAAAAAAAAAAAGTAATGGGTGTAGATTTGTGTCACTTAGTTGTAATAATTAAATTTAGTTCCAACACATCAATAGACAAGAGCAGTGGAAGAGACTCCAAAAATAGGCCCAAGTTCATGAGGGAAGTTATTACATACAAAGGTAGTATTAATCTAATTACTTTCAAATTAATGAAGATAAGATTATTCAACATTTGGTGTCAATGTCACCAAAGGCAAAGGAAACAAAAGCTAACATGAACTACTGAGGCTTCATCAAGATAACAAGCTTCTGCACAGCAAAGAAAATAATCAACAAAACTAAAGGCAGCCTAAAGAATGGGAGAAGACATTTGCAAATGATATATCTGATAAAAGAGAGTTCGTATCCAAAATCTATAAAGAACTTACCAAAACTCAACTCAACTCAAATAATCCAGTTAAGAAATGGGCAGAAGACACCGATAGACATGTTTCCAAAGAAGACATCCAGATGGCTAACAGACATGGGAAGAGATTCTCATCATCACTCATCACTAGGTAAATACAAATCAAAACCATGATGAGATACCTACCAACTGACACTTGTCACAATGGCTAAAATTAACCACACAAGAAACAACAGGTGTTGACAAGGATACAGAGAAAAGGGAACCCTCTTGAACTGCTGGTGGGAATGCAAACTGGTGCAGCCACTTCAGAGAATAGCATGGAGGTTCCTCAAGAAACTAAAAATAGAACTACCCTACGATCCGGCAACTGCACTATTAGGTATTTACCAAAAAGATACAAAAATACAGATTTGAAGATGTATATGCAACCCAAGGTTTAGAGCAGCATTATCAACAATAGCCAAACTGGGGAGAGAGCCCAAATCTCCACTGACTGATGGAACGGATAAAGAAAATGTGGTGCATGTATACAAAGGAATATTACTGAGCCATCAAAAAGAAGAAACCTTGCCATTTGCAACGATGTGGATAGAGCTAGAACGTAGTATGTTAAATAAGTCAATCAGAGAAAGACAAATACCATATGATTTCACTCATATGTGGAATTTAAGAAACAAAACAGATGAGGGGCGCCTGGGTGGCTCAGTTGGTTAAGCACCCAACTTCAGCCCAGGTCATGATCTTGGGGTTAGTGCGTTTGAGCCCCATGTTGGGCTCTGTGCTGACAGTTCAGAGCCTAAAGTGTGCTTTGAATTCTGTTGTCTCCCTCTCTCTCTGCCCCTCTCCCGCTCACACTCTCTCAAAAATAAATAAACATTAAAAAACAAAACAAAACAGATGAACATATGGGAAGGCAGGCAGGGAGAGAAGAGAGGGAAACAAACCACAAGACTCCTAATGATAGAGAACTATAGGTTGATGGAGGGAGGTGGGCGGGAGAGGGGCTAGATAGATGATAGGTACTAAGAAGGGCACTTATTATTATTATAAGCACTGGCTGTTATGATACGCACTGGCTGTTGTATACAAGTGATGAGTCGCTGAGTTCTACTCCTGAAACCAATATTGCACTGTATATTAACTAACTAAAATTTAGATAGATAGATAGATAGATAGGTAGGAGCTCCTGGGTGGCTCAGTCGGTTAGGTGTCCAACTTTAGCTCAGGTCATGATCTCTCGGTCCGTGGGGTCGAGTCCTGTGTCAGGCTCTGAGCTGTTAGCACAGAGCCTGGAACCTGCTTCATATTCTGTCTCTCTCTCTCTCTCTCTCTCTCAACCCCTCAAAACTAAATAAACATTCAACAAATTTTTAATAAATAAATAAATAAACAAAACAGTTGGTGTTGGGACAATTAGGTAACCATCTGGGCAATTTTGGTTAAGACTGAGGTAATGTCCAGGAAAAACTTAACCATTAAAAATCAATTAAGAATTAAAACATAACAGATTAAATGTGGGAAATTTTAATATTTATTTTCACAGTGGGAAAGACCTTCAAACCCTGTCACAAAATTCAGAAGCCAGGTTTGAGTGATAAAACTGGGGAAATACTTGGCAAGAAAAAGAAAAAGCTAATAATCATAATGTCTTTGCAGGAAAAAAAACCACACATGGTTGGCGTGATAGTAACAGAACCATGTAAGTTAGAACCAAGAGAAAATACCAATTTTCACCTATCAGGTCAAAGATCAGGAAGTTTAACAACACAGTCTTGGCAAAGGTTTATGACAGGAACTCTCACATTATTGCAGATAATTCAATGTCTATGCAGGACAATTGGGCAATACCTACTAAAATGATAAAAGTTAAATTTCAAACAATTCCATTTCCAGGACTTTATATTACAGATATACACATGCACAAGTGCTCAAAGACACAAATAAATATAAAATTGCCAACACTGTATCAATAGACTAAATACTCCAACAGGCATCAATATAAGCTACTTACATAATTGATGCAATTATATATACCCAACAGAATACCATGCAAATTACGTCAACTGAATTCCAAGCAAAGTTCCCAGTCTTTTTATAAAGAAATTGACAACCTGATTTTAAAACTTACTTGGAAATGTAGAAACTATATACTATGATCAAAGCCTTTTTTAAAAAAAGTTTTTTTGAATACTGATAACTATCCAATTTGAGGACTTACAATCTACCATAATCAAAGCAGTATAATACTGATAAAGGAAGCAGAGATCAATCGAATAGAGAATCCAAAATAAGACCCATACATTTATGATCAATTGATTTTCAGCAAAAGTGCAAACACAAATCCATAGGGAAAACAAAGTCTGAAAAAATGGTGCTAGAACTACTGGATATCTAAATAGAAGAGTAGAAAAAGAAAAAAGAACATCAACCCTTATGTCACACAACTTACAAAAATAATTTGAGACTGATCACAGAAATGAATATAAAACTATTAAGTTCAAAAATAAAAGGCAAGATCTTTGAGGTAGACAAGGATGGTTTTTAGGCAAGAATCCTACTCATTCTACATATGACCATGTAAAAACCCATGTTCTAAAATCTTCAAAGCAGCTTTATGCACAGTAACCAAAATCGGGGGGGGGGGGGACCCACCAAAGGTCAGGTGAATGGATCAACGTGGTATATCAATGTAAAATAGAAAATTACTCTACAAGTGAAAGAACAAACTACTGGAATATGATGAACCTCACAACCATTATGGTAAGTGAAAAGAGCTTGACCCAAAGAGTGCATTATGTAGGATTGCACTTGAAATTCTAGAAAAAAGCAAACGATAGCTGACCCTTGAACACCACAGGGTTGGAGTGCCAAATCCCGGTGCAGTCAAGAATCTGCATATAACTTTTGGCTTCCCCAAAATATAACTACTAATATAGCCTACTGTTGATGAGAAGCCTTACCAGTAAGTTACTTAATACATATTTTGTGTTACATATATGTATTATATACTGTACTCTTATAATAAAACTAGAGAAAAGAATGTTAAGAAAATCATAGGAAAATAAATGTACAGTACTGCATTTATTGGTATCATAAGTTTATAACATCCTTTTACAAGATGAAATCTGTCAATACATACATCACTATTGTCCTAAATGATACAACACTGTAAATGTTATTAACATGCTATCACTAACACTATATATCAAAAATGAAATGATAATGTGAAAATGAAATTCCTATTTACAGGTATAACAATTTGTGCACTAATGAGGCAGCAATATGATTGCTTTACAATAGCCTAGTATAACTGATCAACTGCTTCATGCTGGCCTAGCATATACACTAATGAATGAATCGTTATACAATTTTTATGTCACACAGTATTACAATCATATTCATAACACAGCACTGCAAACACATTTTTTTAAGAAAACTACTTACCTGTAATGATAGGCTAATACATGGTTTCTCCAGTTAGAGAAGCATACTGTACATAATGTAATTCTTTGAAAGCAAAGTTATAAAACAGCAAGAAAACTAACATATTATTAATTTCATATTAAATATTACTCACCTTATGCCTAAGTAAGGATAAGCTATCCACTTCTATACAAGTCTTGTACATGATTTTCTATACGATGAATACTTAAGCAATGATGATGATGATGATGATGAAAGAAAAACATCTCATACAGTTCTTGCCACAAGTTATTAGATTTTCACACGAAGACATACATACAACAGATAAGTTTATTAACTGTATGGCATGATGATTATTTACTACTGATTAAATGGAAGTCGATCATCATAAATGTCTTCATCCTTGTTTTCACTCTTCATACTGAGTAGGCTGAGGAGGAGGAGGAGGAGGAAGAGGAGGGGTTGGTCTTGGTGTCTCAAGGATAGCAGAAGAGGTGAAGGTGAAAGGGGAGGCAGGAAAGGCATGCACACTTGGTGTAACTTTACAGCAATACACTGTGATTTCCACCTGACATTTTTGTTTTTTCATCTCTTTAAAAATGTTTCTATATAATACTAATCCTTCTTCTACATTGGCTTTAGTTTCAGTACCTATATCATAGAAGGGTCCACATCCTATAAAAAGTCAAAAGCAGTCTTAAATAATTAGAATGCTTCTGTCAAACTGTCTAATGTCAATCTGTTTTCTGGCACTGCTTCTTCCACATCTGCTTCATCTTCTGGCATTGGTTCGGATGTGTTTATCTTCATCAAGTCATCTGTTAATTCCTCTTTTGTAGCATCTATTAGCTCTTGAATTTCTCCAAGATCCGTATCTTAAAACCCTTCACGCTCCCCACCATTTTTTGCCATATCCACAATGTCTTTCATGATTTCCTTAATTGGCTCTGTTGTAAATTCTGTAAGGTCATGTGCAACTTCTGGACACATTTTTCTCCCACAGGAATTTACTGTTTCAGGCTTGACAGGTTTCATGGCTTTCTCTATAAACAACAATGGCATCTTCAATGATGGATCCTTCCAGACTTTCATGATGTTCTATTAGGGTTCTTTTCCACAGCTTTAAATATTCTTTCTAAAGAGTGTCATGTGTGATGAACCTTAAAGGTTCTTAAGACCTCCTGATCTAGAGGCTGAATTAGAGATGTGGTGTTTAGGGACAAGTAGACCACTTTGATGTCTCTGGTGTTGAACGCATGAGATTCTGGGTGCTCAGGCATATTGTCTAAGATCAGGAGAACTTTAAAAAACGGTTTCTTAGGAGCAAGGTACTTCATAACTGAAGGGACAAAGTACTGATGGAACCAAACCAGAAAAAGGGTTCTCATTGTCCAGGCAGGCCTTTTTGTTATATAACCAAAAGTCTGGGGTGCCTAGCTGGCTCAGTCAGTAGAGCACAAGTCTCTTGATCTCAAGCTGTGAGTTGGAGCCCCATGTTAAGCATAGAGATTAGTTAAAAAAAAAAAAAAAAAAATCTAGCAGCTAGTGTTTCTCTTTTCCCTTCAAGATTTGGAGATTAGCAGCTTTATAGATAAGGATAGTCCTGATCATAAACCAAATTGCATTTGCACAAAACAAACGAGTTAGCCTATCCCTTCCTGCCTTAAATCCTAAAGCTCATTCCTCTTCCTTACTAATAAATGTCCTTTGTTGGCATTTTTTTTTTCCAGAATAAGGTACTTTTTCTCTGCATTAAAAAAACCTGTTCAGGCAGATATCCTTTCTCCTCAATGATTTTCTTAATGGTGTCTGATAACTGATCTGCTGCCTCTTGGTTGGCAGAAGCAGCTTCTCCCGTTGTCTTGATATTTTAAAAACCAAACCTCTTTCAAATATTATTAAGCCATCCTTTTCTGGCATTAAATTCTCCAGCTTTAGAACCTTCACCTCCCTTTTGCTTTAAGTTGTCATATAATGACTTTGCCTTTTCTCAAATCATTTTACAGTCTATAGGTATGCCTTTCTTATAGCAATCCTGCACCCACGTAAAAGCTGTATTTTCAATACAAGATAAAAAGGTTATTTCAAAAAGTACAAGGTTTTGATGCCTCCTGGCATAACTGCAGCAATAGCTTCATGAATTTCCTTTTCCTTTCCTACAGGGTCCTTACGCTAAATTCATTTACCTTGAATTGGAGGGCAACTGTAGCTGCAGGCCTCAATCAATGGTACTTATCAAGCAATTCAACTTTTTCTTATAATGTCATGACTTTTCCCTGCTTCTTGGGAGCACTTGCAGCATCACTAGCAGCACTCTGTATGGGTCCCATGGTGTTATTCAAAGTTTACAGTATTTCACTAAACGCAATAAAAAATATGCAAGAACTGTCGAGATCATTTTTTGCTGTGATACGTAATTTACTGGAGAGACTAATCACACAGAGGTAATTAGCATCACACAGTGTTTAAAGTGAACTCAAACACTTGAGCTCACCACAACAGCAACATAAGGTGCCTACATAATTATTACAGTAATACAGTATGTACTACACTTAATTTTATGCAGTTATGATTTAATATTGCATCTCTATATTTGTTTACATTTCTGACAGCAAATAAGGCAATATATGGTCTACGCACATTCATTTTAATAAATTTTAACTTTTTATAACATTTGTCAATATCTTATGATAGTAAATAATAAAATAACTTACATATATCTTATGCATTCATGAGACTCCTAACTTTGTGTTAATTTTTTCAATATTTCTAGGCTACATGGTTCATCCATAAGCTCTTTTTCGAAGTGCCACAAATCTCAAAAAAAATTTCAATGTATTTACTGAAAAAAATCTGCATTAAGTGGACCCACTTATGTTGTTCAAGGGTCAACTGTAATCTACAGTAATAGAAAGTAGATGAGTCACTGCCTAGGGTCAGAGGTGGAGGGAGAAACAGACTTTTGGAAGCGATAGAAATGTTCTGTGTCTTGACTGTAATGGCGGTTCTAAGAGTGTATATATCTGTCAAAATCCATCAAATTGTACAGTTTGAGAGTGAAGTTTACTGTATATAAACTATAATAAAGCTGTCCAAAAAAATAGTGCTGTAAGAAACTGATAAGGATCTACACCTACAAGAAACACTGTTAAACCAAAAAAAGCAAGGTGCTGAACAGGGTAAAAATAGCCATTTTTTTTTAGAAGAGTGGGAGAAAGGAAATGTATAGAAACATATGCTTACTTATTCATACAATAGATATGGAAAGATATATAATAAAATGGTAAAGATTTCTGGGAAAGAAAACTAAAAAACCAAGTGTCAGGAGTGTAAAAAACTTACTTTTCAGTATACACTTACTCAAATGTTTTACTATGTAGACATATAACCTAGTCAAAAAATTAAAATATAAGTTATATTTCTTTGAAAATATAAAGTATATTTGGCACACTGACTAATTCATATTGGAAGGCACTAAATTATGAAAGTATAAGCCACTTACCTTATTGAGACAGAAATCACATATCACTTTTTCTTTAAATTGAATGATGATATTTCCAATGAATGATGCTTCTAATAACTTCTTGTGTTTGGGGATTAATCTTAAAAAAAAAAAATCCTATAACCAAAGTAAAACAATCTATTAAAACACATGGGAATATAAAAATACTATTGTCTACTAACTGATCCATTAAAACAACTTAAGACTAAGCTAGATAAAACTGCTTAATAACAATGCAAAAACATCACATATCTCATTTTTAATACATTAGATATAATACATTAGGTTTTTCTTCAAATATAATCACTACCTCCAAACCTCCGCTCCATGGAAGGAGTGTATTTTCCTTCCCAACTGGTGCTGAGCTTGGCCACATGCCTTCCTTTGGCCTCATGGTGAGCAGAGTATACTTCCCTGCCCCCATAGCTTTAGTCTTAGCCATCTAACTTGCTTTGGCAAATGGTACATTAGCAGAAATGATGCAAATAGAGGTTTGAAATGTCTTTGTGCAGCTGGGCTTGCCCTCTTGTATCTCTGCCATCACCATGAGAAGAGTTTCAGCAGGTAGATGAAGGCAGCCCTTCAGCCTAGACCCCGGAATAAACACAAAGAGGAGAACTGAGCCAAACTCCACATGAGGTGCTAAGCCCAACCCACAGTGAGAAATAAAGACCACCCACACCCATAGCTGCCCAGGCAAGTCTAACCTAAATCACGCAAACCATAGCTGCTCTACAGATATGTGATCAAGAATAATTAACTGTTGTTTTAAGTCATTGAGCTCTAGAGCAGTTTCTTATACAGTAATAGCTAACACATATTGTAGTTAATTTCTATTTTCTGAGAAGCTCCAAACTTGCCAAAGATTAAGCCCCATAAGTATAATAATAATAAAAACTCATTTATATTCCTTTATTATTTTAGCACTAAGAATTATAATTTTTAAAATGATGAATTATCTTCTTTTACATCTATTCCTCCCCAAATTCTAAATATTTTAATACATTTTACAGTTGGGACCTGCCTTAGAAGAGGAGTAAACTGATAATACAACTCTACAGTAACTGTCAATCACCCGTTTAGTGTGCGAAGGACCACTTCAATTTTACTTTCATGCTAAATCATCACTAATCTAGCATCATACAACTTAATAAACCCCCTTTTCTTCATAACCCCTAAATAAAATCTTGCATCAAGAAATGAAATGCACCCTCTCATCTGTTAACAATTTGATAATACTCCTCCTACAACTCAGAGCTAACTTATTAATATAATCTTAATGAAACCAATATCGGAGTAAAACAAAATTAAACTTTATATAAAATAACCACTTCAAAAAACCAAAAATAACATTTATATTTAACTACAGCAATTTTACAAGACACGTTAGAAAGAGCCCAAGAATTTAAGAGTATATCCAATTTCCCACAGTGCTTTATAATAAAATGTACTTAAGTTTTAGTCATTAATATTTGATTATTGGGGTGCCTGATGTCTCAGCTGATTATGTGTCCAACTCTTGATCTCAGCTCAGATCACAATCTGAGTATCGTGTATCAGATCTCACAGTGTGTGAGTTCAAGCTCCACATTGGGCTCTGTGCTGATGATGACACTGCTTGTGATTTTGTCTCTCACAGAATCTGCCCCTCTCCTGCTGTGTGCATTCTTTCTCTCAAAATAAATAAAATTTTAAATAAATAAAATAAAATATTTGATTATATAAAAATGGGTAAGGGGTGCCTGGACAGCTCAGTCAGTTAAGCATCCGACTCCTGATTTCAGCTCAAGTCATGGTCTCAAGGTCATGAGATCAAGCCCCACACCCAGGCTCCTTGCTGGGAATGGAGCCTGCCTAAGAATCTTTCTCTCCCACACTCTCTGCCCCTCCCCAGCTCCTATGTGTGAGCACAGGCACACTCTAATAAAAAATTTAATTTTTAAATAGAGAAGAAAAAATATTTGGATTGTATATCACCCAATATATTTTAACTTTAAAGTCATTTTTTCAAAAACTTTTTAAAACTGAGATAAAATCCCTTTCCATAAAATGTACCTCTTATAGTATACAATTTAAAGGGTTTTTTTTGTTTGCTTTTGGGGTTTTTTTTTTTTTTTAAAGAAAGAGAGAGCACGTGAGTTGGAGCAGGTGAGAGTGGCAGAGAGAGAAAGAGAAAAAAAAATCTTAAGCAAGCTACACACTCACCACAGAGCCCAATGCGCAGGGCTCAATCTCACAACCCTGGGATTATGACCTGAGCCAAAATCAAGGGCCAGATGCTCAACCAACTGAGCCACTCAGGCACCCCTAGTAGGTGTTAGTATATTCGGAATCTTTAAGAATTGCCAGTATCGAATTCCAGAATATATTTAGGACTTAAAAAAAAACATGGTGATTAAAAGTCATTCCCCATTCCCCTCTTCTTCCAGCCCCTGGCAACTACAAATCTACCTTCTGTCTCTATGGATTTGACTATTCTATATGTTTCATACAAATGGAATCATAAAACATGGGACCTCTTATGACTGGCTTCTTCAACTTAACATGTTTTCATAGTTCAAATAACATTATAGCATGTATCAATAATGTCCATTTTTTTTTTATGGCTGAATAATATTCTGTAGTACGAATATACTACATTCTTTTTAACCACTATCAGCTGATGAATGTTTGACAGATTGTTCCTTTCTGGTTATCATGAATATTGCTATGAACAATTCTAATGAGTTTTTGTGTGAACACAGGTTTCAAGTCTCTTGCTTATATACCAAGAAGTATGACTGCTGGACCATATGGTAACTCTGTATTTAACTTTAGAGGGATTGTTTTCCAAACCAGCTGTATCATTTTACATCTCCGCCAGCCACATATGAGGGTTCCAATTTCTCCACATCCTTGTCAGCATTTATTACTATCTGTTTTTAACTTTAGTCATCCTTTTAGGTGTAAAGTGGTATGCCATTTTACTTTTGATTTGCATCCTCCTATTGAGTCATTAGGTAAGCATCTCTTCATGACCTTATTGGCCATTTGTATTTCTTCTCTGGAGAAATGTATATTCAAATCCTTTCCTCATTTTTAATTTTTTTAAAATTTCTTTAATGTTTTTATTTTTGAGAGACACAGAGCAGAAGTGGGGGGTGGGGCAGAGAGAGAAGACACAGAATCTAAAGCAGGCCCTAGGCTATAAGCTGTCAGCACAGAGCCCGACATGCGGCTCAAACCACGAACCCTGAGAACATGACCTGAGTTGAAGTTGGACACGTAACCAACTGAGCCACCCAAGCACCCCTCCTCATTTTTTCAATTAGGTGATTTTTCATTATTGAGTTGTAACAGTTCTTTATCTGGATATTAGACTCTTAGCAGATGCATGTCTTACAGATATTTTCTCCAATTCTGTCACTTGTCTTTTCATTTTCTTGATAAGTCCTTTGATGCACAAGTCTTTAAGCTTAATTATGTGCAATTAATCTATTTTTCTTTGGTTGCTTGAGATTACATGTCATATCTAAGAAACTACTACCTAATCCAAAGCCATGAAGATGTAGATCTGTTTTCTTCTATGAGTTTTACAGTTGTAGCTTACATTTACATCTCCAGTCCATCTAGAGTTCATTTTATATATGGTACAAGGTAGGAGTAAAACCTTCATTCTTTTGCATGTGAACATCCAACTGTCACAGCACCATTTGTTAAAGACCATTCTTTACGTACTAAATTCTCTTGGTAATCCTGTCAAAAATCAATTGCCCATAAACATATGGGTTTAATTCTGGACTCTATTCTGTTCACTGATCTATATGAGGTCATGTCAGTACCATAAAGTCTTAATTAGTGTAGCTTTGTAGTAAAGTTTTTCCAATTGAGATATAATTGACCTATTATTGTATTAGTTTCAGGTATATAACCAAACTATGCGATATTTGTATACATTACTACATCATCACCACAATAAGTCTAGTTAATGTGTCACCATACAAAGCTACCAAAATTTTTTCTTATGAAGATTTTTAAGATCTACTCTCTTAGCAACTTCCAAATATATATTATTAGCTATAGACACCATGCTGTACATAACATCGCCACAACTCACTTATAAAAACTGGAGGCTTGTACTTTTTAATCCTCTTCTCCTTCACCCATTTCACCCACCCCCCACCTCTGGCAACCACCAATCTGTTCTGTTTCTACGAGCTTAGTTTTTTTATTTTTGCTTTTAGATTCTGCATTTAAGTCAGATTACACGATATTTGTCTTCCTGTGACTTATTTGACCTAGCATAATGCCCTCAAGGTCCATCCATGTTGTCACAAATGGCAAGATTTCATTTTTTTATGGCTGAGTAAAAAACCACTGTATATACATTATGTATACAAGACATTGTATACATATATATTTTCTTTATCCATTCATTTATCGATGGCCATATATGTTGTTTCCTTAACTTGGCTATTGTAAATAATGCTGCAATGAACATAGGTATATTTATCTTTTTGAATTTTTGTTTTTTTCTCCAGATAAATACCCCAAGTATTGCTGGATTCTATGTTTTATTTTTTAAGGAAACTTTATACTGTTTTCCATGCTGGCTATGCCCATTCACATCCTCATTGAACAAGGGTTTCCTTTTCTCCACATCCTTGCCAACACTTGTTATTTGTCTTGTTGATAATAATCATTCTAATGGTGTGAGGTGGTATTTCATTGTGGTTTTGATTTGCACTTTCCTGGAGATTAAGGATGTTGAGTATCTTTCCATGTACCTATTGGCCGTCTGTATGTGTTCTCTGAAAAAATGTCTATTCCGATCTACTGCCCATTTTTAATTGGATTGTTTATATATTTTGGATATTAAGCACTTACCAGATACATAATTTGTATCTCTCTCCCCCCCCCCGTTATTTGCACACTCTCTCTCTTTCAAAGGTAAATAAACATTAAAAAAAGTATAAAAGCTGCATATAATATTCAAAGAAAGAGAAAAATGAATGTCATGTACCACCATACTAACACAGAGAAAACACACTGAAAGAATACACATTAAAACATCAACAGCGGTAAAAGATGGAGATGAAAGGGTACACAAAGAATGAAGGGATGCTTTTACATTTTACTTATATATTTATGCAATGTTTGAATCTTTCATATCAAAAATGAACATTTCAGCTGTGAAATAAAAAGCTATATACCATTTATATCTATGTAAAATATATTGGTAAAGCTCAAAAGTGAATCTGAATGCACCTATACAATACCTTGTACACAAATGTTCTTAGCAGTGTTATTCGTAATAGTCAAAAAGTGGACACAATCTAAATGTCCATCAACTGATAAATGGATAAACTGTGGTATACACATATAATAGACTGTATTTAGCTATAAAGTACTGATACGATCCACATGGATTAACCTTAAAAACATTACGCTAAGTAAAAGAAGCTAGCAAATTAACAGATTTGTCTGTTTTGGACAAATCTATAAAAACAGATACACTGGTGGTAGTAAGGGGCTAGGAAGAAAATGAGGAGTAACATAGTAGTAGAGGCATGGGGCTTTTTGGGGGGATGATAAAAATACTCTAAAATTAGACAGTGGCAATGGTTGTACATTTCTGTTAATACAATATTTTCATAAAGCTGTTACCAAAAAAAGAATACGAAATGATATGGATTTTAATATGCATCAAATTTTTAAAGTAAGCCTAAATTTGTCTTTTGAAAATTATCTACTTTTGTTTTTGAAAAAAGCCTCAGTGACTTCGTTTAGTGACAACAAACTTTCAAATATTAGTTTAACAGATTTAACAAAATAAATTACAAACTGTCAAGTTAACAAAATTATCTCCTTAAAAATTCCTAATATTTTATCCAATAACTGAATTTTCTGAGCTAAAATATTCTAAAACTTGGGGCACCTGGGTGGCTCAGTCGGTTAAGTGTCCGACTTTGGCTCAGGTCATGATCTCATGGTTCGTGGGTTCAAGCCCCGCGTCGGCTCTGTGCTGACAGCAAAGAGCCTGGAGCCCACTTCGGATTCTGTGTCTCCCTGTCTCTCTGCCCCACCCCTTCTAGCTGTCTGTCTCTCAAAAAAATGAATAAATGTTAAAAAAATTTTAAATTAATAAAAATAAAATATTCTAAAACTTCGTATATTTTTCATAAAAATTTTTTAATATTTATTTATTTTTGAGAGACAAGAGTGCAAGTGGGAGAGGGGCAGAGAGAGAGAGGGAGACACAAAATCCAAAGCAGGCTCCAGGCTCTGAGATGTCAGCACAGAGCCCAACGTGGGGCTCAAACTTACCAACCACGAGATCATGACCTAAGCCGAAGTCAGACACTTAACTGACTGAGTCACCCAGGCATCCCTAAAACTTTATATTTTAAACATACACAGTAACAGATGTGTCACTAGATGCTAGAGCATCTAGATGCTAGACCTAGGCATATATATTCCCTATCCTCAAATACCTTAGAGGAAAAGAAAATTATTTAAGTAGTACATATTCTCTAAAATGGAACTATATTGTGATTCTTTTTTTGGGAAGGGGGTGGAGAGCAAGTGAGCTAGGGGCAGAGAGTGAGAGAGAATCCCATAAGGGGGAAAGGGGCGGAGGGGGAGAGGGAAAGAAGGAGAAGAGCGGGCAGGAGAGGGGGAGGGGGAGGGAAGTTGGGCTCATTTTCTTCTGTTTTTTTCATTTTTGTTTTTACCTGAAGTAAAACACCATGAGACCATGACCTGAGCCAAAGTCAGAGCCAATGTCAGACGCTTAATGACTGAGCCACCCATGTGCTCCTATATTGCAACTCTTGATCTCCGGGTCATGAGTTCAAACCCCAAATTGGGACCTAGAGCTTACTTAAAAAATGTAAAATAAAATGGAATTATATCTCCATTATAAAGAATAACATTTATCAGAAAGCCTATACTATCTGTAGAGGAAAAAATTAGCTTAATTATATTTACCTTTCTCTTAACCATCACTAAAATGATATAACAGGAACATTTCCTATTATAAGGTCCTTAGAAGAACAATTGGCATGTCATAAGCACTTACTAAATATTAGCTATAATAATAATTAGTTATAAGAATATTACTGATAGTTATAATAATATTCCTTGTAAAAAAGAAAACATTTACCTTAGTTACTCCTGGTTTCACTTAACTGCTGGACCACCTCATTTCCATATTATCATTATCCCTTTCAACTTTAACAACTAAATTAATATTAAACTATTAAGTTATTTACATTAAAGCAGTAGTTCTCAAGGTGGGACCATGGGGATTCCAGGGATCCTTTTAGGACGTTCATGACCTCCAAATCATTCTTGAGTAAAAGATTAACTCAAAGTGCAAAACAGACCAATGAATTTTAACACAACATTGTACAAAAAGTATATAGAAATGGTTTCAGATTCTACGTTGCAGCTAACCTTTAAGAAATTACCACTTGTTTAAAAAAAAAAATCACCACTTGTTGAGTATTGTTATAGAATCCAAGAATATCACAATTATCTGAAAAGATTACTAAAGTCCTGCTCCCAACATATTGATGTGAAGTTGAATTTTCTTCATATACTTCAACCAGAACAAAATATAACTGAATACAAAGCTGACAGGAGAATCCAGCTGTCTTCTATTAGGCCAAACATCGAAGAGTTTTACAAAAATGTAAAACAATTGCCATTCTTTCACTAAAGCTTTTTGCTTTATAACTAAAATTTAAATTAAAAAAAGAAAAAAATGAATTGTTTTGGAAAATAGTTGTTTTTCATAAAAATGTTATTTTTTAACTGTAGTTTAGCAGTTATTTTTTAATGAATATATTTAGAATACAATAATTATCAACATAAACAAAAGTATATGAAGTCCTACATAATTTTTAAGAGGTAATAGGAACTTAACCAAAAACTCTGAGAACTATTTCATTAAAGTAATACTTAATACCCCTCTTTTATTTATATTGTTTTCATCTCTACGAATCCCAGATATGAAGCCATAAATGTTTAAAGTAAGCTGAAGAAAGTAGAGGACATAAATCTTGCTTTCTTCAGATGTACTGTAACGCAATTAAGCATAAGATACAGCCCCTTCAAAAAAGAAAGGATGCCCAAGTTAACTGAATGATCCATTTGCCAAAAGTAACTACAGTAGTATAATACAGTTGTAATATATAACTTATGCAGAAATAGAGCCAAAGAACTTGCACTATACCAAGACAAAAGGATGTACAGAAAAAAATGGGGCTGCAGAAGGGGTAACATAGTCCTTAAGTGAATTACCTGTCCTAACAATTTTACTGGAGTTGATTTCAAACTACCATCTAAATTCTGATCACCTTCAATTGAGGTTAATCACATAACTCTATATGGAACACAATCTGCCAAAAGAAGTCATGGAAAAGTATTTACTTATTTAAAAGCCCGTTATTTTGAATTGTGCAGTGCTAGTTACCTTCATTATTACAATAAATACAATCAACTTGTGGGGTGGCTGGGCGGCTCAGTCTGACTTTTGGTTTCGGCGCAGGTCATAATCTCACAGTTTGGGAGTTTGAGCCAAGCTAGGGGCTCTGCGCTGGTGGCTGGAACGGAGCCTTCTTGAGATTTTCTCTCTCTCCCTCTCTCTGCCTATTCCCCCACCCCTCTCTCAAAATAAATAAATAATTTAAAAGATATTTTTAAAAGAACACAATCAACTTGTTCTATAATAAATTACTAAGCTTAAAAAAGGCCATCTAGCAATGGGGGAGAGGGAGGGGGAATAAAGGCGTTCATTAATTCGGGCCCTTTTCCCTTTCTTCTGGAAGCATAATTTATCTATTTAAATGCCTAGCACAAAACCTTGTATGAGGCTGTTAAAAAAATTATTTTCACTACAGAATTTTCACAATGTTCAATGAGAAATGACAGCAAATTTTCCTTGGCTAGGAATGAGTAAGGTGGGCAGAAGCTCATAAGCCAGGGCAAGTTTCCTTCTAAGAACAGTACTTCTGAAGTCACACATCTAACCAAAGGGGCGTATACTGCATTCTGCCTGAAAGGAAGAAGTGTCTGTTAGAGTTTTCTCATTTCCTCACATGCTCTAGGCCTGAATTTGCAGCTTCCAAATTAAGCGCTTTTTAAGTGCTTTCCATCCCACTTTAATATCTAATTCCATAGTGAGAATTTTTGAGGTTTTCAAATTAAAAACAGTTCCATTGTCGTAAATGCCCTATGTAAAGCAGAAACTAAGGACCTAATAAAAAGAAAGGTTGAATATAGTACAGTCCACTGCAACCAGAAGGACTGGACTATTTTAAACTGAAATCTGTGTTATCAGCTTTTTAAAAATTAAAGGGGAAAATACAAAACCCACACACATCTTACTATTCCACCAAGCAGCACTCTTTTATTGGTTTTTGCAAAGGCTAATTATTTATTGAAATAACATGTGATAATATCATTTAAATACTGTGTGCTTGCAATTACTTCCTGCTGTAAGAATCCCATTTCAATTCTAAAGGCTACAAACAGCAAGTTCAGAGTACCTCTCAAATCTCACACCGATTTAACTCCTTCCTCTCCCCCGCTGCGCCCTCCTCTCCCGGAAAATAACAGTACCTGCAGGAGGGTTTTCTGAACTCAACATTTAGAGGTGGGGGATGGGAAGAGGTTGGGCGCGTAGGGGTGAGAGAGTTCTCTCATTTTTGGCCTCGCTTTCCCACTCTGAGTAAAACAAACCCCCGTTGTAAATAATCTTATGAACAGTGGCAAAAATAGAGGACCCAATTCCCTTCTGCTCGCATCTATCCCTATAAACTTCACTATGGCCCTCAACGCACGCATTTCTACTCCAGAGCAGCCCTACCTGTGTCCAGACCCTCATGTCCAACCCGAATTACTCTATGACCTTGGACCCAGGCCACTGCTCCCCTCCAAGATCCCCCACATCACAGCCCGAAGACTGCAGAGGCCTTAAGGTTCAGGCCGGGGCAGCGGCGAAGGCAGGGGAGCAAGCCGCAGGAACCGCAACTCCGCGATGGCTGATGGGGCTGGCTCGGGGAAAACGCCGGGAAGGAAAGACGCCAGGGGCGGGAACGAGGTCGGGGGCTACCTGCGGGCCAGCTGCGACACCGCCCCAGTAGTCGCAATGGCTACAGGCCACCTTGGGGCTCTGGAAGCCCTCGCGGCCGCCTTGGGAGCCCTGGTCTGACCCGGTGTTCGGTCATGGCCCCTTATTACCTCTGACCGCCTACCAAGAAGCAGCAGGTGATGAGGCGACTGGGCAGCCGAGACGCGCAGGTTGGTTGCCTACCTCAGGCGACAGTGACTCCGAGCCGCCCACTCCCTCCCAGCGGCTCCGGGAGCCCGGACCAGAGAAGTAGCAAGAGGCATACGATGCAAAACAACACAGAATGTGCGACAAGGGGGGCGGGGGGAATCCTCCAGCTCTCCGAAGAGGCTGGCAAAAGGGACGTGAGGACGCTGGCGGCACGACAGTAGGCGGCGGGGACTGTCGGAAAGCTAGCGTACCTTCCTTACTCCTGGCCGCAGGTCCAAAACGAGCCAGCGGATCGCCTCACATCCGGGTATCAGGAGACAGCCGCTTCTGCCGCGACCGCCGCCTCTCCCGCGGCGCAGATACGCCAAACTTCCGGCGACGACGGCGACGCCTCGCCCGTCAGATGGGAGTTACCTGTGACCGTCGGAGGCGCGCTTGCGCGACGCTCCTCTTCAGCGGTAACTGGCTCGGCTGACGTGCCCAGAAGAGGAAGATGGCCGCCACGCTCGCTGGCGTGTCATGCAGTTTTTCACCCCGGCCGGGACCGCTGGGCGTCGGGGAAAAGCAAGGCAGCGTTCACCCTCAGCGCAGGCGCGGTGGGAGGCCTCGCGTGCGCGCACCGCGGGTGGGCGCCTCGCCGAGAAGGGTCGGCGCCCCCAGGCGGCGGCCGCTGGCCTTTCCCAGGGAGGTCTCTTGGAATAAAGCCACTCACGCCCCCAGTGGTGGTGGTTTGTCTTGGAAATGGGTCGCTGCCGGTCCCTCAGTGGGTTGCGAGACCTGCTGTGTGCGACCTTCAAATACCTTTAATCTTCGACATGGGCCAATATAAAGAAAAACAAAAGAGAAGGCAATTGACCCTTCTCCTTCCCCCGCACTGCACTCCAGCGCTTCCAAAAAATCCACGGCTTCACCTTATCCTCGCAGTTTCTTCCTTGTGTGTGGGCGTACAAGAGTCGACTAGAAATTGTAGAATGTTCCACTAGATTTAGTCATGGCGGGTGTTCAGACAAAGCTTTGGCTCTTCGAAGCCTCTAAAGATAGATCCCAGGTTTCTATCACTAGGATTCGTGGTTCCCACAATCCTT
This sequence comes from Cryptoprocta ferox, assembly GCA_028646485.1. Classification (NCBI taxonomy): domain Eukaryota; kingdom Metazoa; phylum Chordata; class Mammalia; order Carnivora; family Eupleridae; genus Cryptoprocta; species Cryptoprocta ferox. The sequence continues at coordinate 39,967,515 of CM053566.1, forward strand.
TTGAACACGCTTACTGCGCTATTCTTATTTGCAGAACTGGAAGGTTGGGTAACATCGGTACTCATGCTTTTGGGAATCTGAAGAGAGATGATCATACCTGGGTTCTCCCCTTCCTGACCTGCTTTTTGGAACTAAATAAAACCAAATGTGCTCTAAGTTTGTAAAGCCTGATGTCAAGACTGATTTTCTGACATTTTCCATAAAACTTTATTGAGCTGCTTGTCAGTTTCTTTTGGAAAGAGTCTGTGGTTTAAAAACCAGAGGTATTGGTGGGTGAGGCCATTGTCCACATCACCATACATTGTGTTACTTGGGGGACACAATGTTACTTTATGGCATTTGCCAAATGACTTTAATGGGACATGGGGGACAACTCAGGAGTAGACTGTCAACCTGATTAAAGTGATTTATGTACCAGGCTATTTCACCTATATTTGCTTTCACCTTTAGATTGTCAGACATCTGGTGGGATTTCTTTTCCTGTGTAAACCACTTTACTTTTAGTAACTCAAATTCTGCACACACACAAACCACATTTACAAGTTTCCTCTCCCACAAAATAGGCCTCCGCTTCTGAGAAATCAATTCCACTCTACTTGTTGAAGTGGTCACCATCAGAAGCATAGGAATCCTTACAAATGTCAGGCCATATGAACTCACATGTACCTATTTTGGTATATAAGTAAATCACATTTGATGTGTAATTCATGTCTGCAATTTTCTAGATTTTCTTTTCTAAAACCAAATACAGTCAGCTTCTTAAACATGCCATGAAAGTATAATATAGTTTGCTTTTACAATACCACATAAACATCAAAGTTGCTAAGAGACTAGATCTTAATTATTCTCACCACAAAAAGCAAATAATTATGTGACATGATAGAGGAGTCAGCTAAGATGGTAAATATAATTGCAATCTATAAACATATATAATCAACTCATTGTATACCTTTTTTTTTTTTTTGGTCTATTTTTGAGAGAGTGAGAGAGCATGAGCAGGGGAGGGGCAGAGAGAGAGACACAATCTGGAGCAGGCTTCAGGCTCTGAGCTGTCAGCACAGAGCCCAATGTGGGGCTTGAACCCACAAACTGTGAGATCATGACCTGAGCCAAAGTCAGACACTTAACAGACTGAGCCACCCAGATGCCCCAAGTAATACAATTTCATATGTCCATTATATATCAATAAAATGTTTAAAAAATAGTTTCTTTTTTATGGGAAAATAAACTTTCTTGAGCACTATCCTTTATCATTTTTTAAAGTTTATTTATTTATTTTGAGAGAGAGAGAGAGAGAAAGTGGGGGAGAGGCAGAGAGAGAGAGAGAGAGAGAGAGAGAGAGAGGGAATCCCAGGCAGGCTCTTCACTGTCAGCGCAGAGCCCAATGTGGGGCTTGAAACAATAAATCATGAGATCATGATCTGAGCTGAAGTCCAACACTTAACCAACTGAACCACCCAGGTGGCCCTCTTTACCATTTTAAAAGATATCTCCCTTCTGATTCATTAGTGCCAGAGGTCTCAATTTGTAGTTTAATTCTTAATTATTCTGTAATGTCATTTTTTAATTTTTTTTTACATTAATTTATTTTTTGAGAGATAGAGGAAGACAGAGCATGAGCAAGGAGGGTCAGAGAGAGAAGGAGACGCAGAATCTGAAGCAGGCTCCAGGCTCTGACCAAGCATTCAGCACAGAGCCCAACGTGGGGCTCAAATCCACCAACTGGAAGATCATGACCTGAGGCCAAAGTCGGACGCTCAACCAACTGAGCCACTCAGGCGCCCCACTGTAATGTCATTTTTGACAAAATTTGTCTTGCTTTCTGTCAACAGTTTTTATTTAGAGCAGTCTGTCTATGAACTTTGGAATTTGGTTTATTTAATTTGGCTATCTACTAAAAGAAATCATAATGAACTGAATAAATTATCTAGCTTGACTGAGCTTTCAAACATTACATAAACTCACAGCAAACTGATCCCAGTAAAAAAAGAGGCCTCCATTCCTGAGAACTCCTGAGAAAGTTCTGGGGGAGAACTCTAATTCACATTTTGCCATGTACACATGCTGAAAACACATGCTGTGGCCTAGATAATGCATCTTAGTGCTCAACATTTTGGTTCTATAAATTGTGAAGGTCTTTTTCATAACCCTTACACCAAGAACTACAAGCTCCTACTTGTAAATTCTTTTGATAAATTCAAAATTGTGAATGTAATCTAGACTTGTTTAAATTGTTTGTTTTCCTTTCTAATTCCAAAGTGCAGAATGTACTTTTTCTGCCCTTGCTTCTCATGAGGACATCTACTTCTAAAAACTAATGATAAAGCAGTTGCATTGCCCCACACATCACATTTTCACTTCCTTGTTCCTTTTCTTTCTTGTGACCAATCTAAATGCCTATATCCTATAAAACTTCTGCTAAGTCCCACAAGACAGAGTATTCTCACTTTCAGACTGATCCTTCTGCTAGCAGCAAATAAAGCTTTTTTTCTTTGTTAGTCCTCTTGTTGACTTTATTTCAAGAGTCTTGACAGTTTGAGAGAGTTACTAGGAGAGAGTTAAAATTATGAACAACTTCAACCTAGAAAATAAAAACAAAGAAAAAGTCTAGCAATTTTATATAAATCAACCGACAATGGCATTTCAATGTGCCATCTTCTGGGAGACTCACTACTAACAAATACAAGTAATAATGCTGTCCCCACATGCTTGAGAAGGAATGAGTAAGTGTTAGCCAGATTAAAGAACTGAATTACAAAAGTCTGGAGAGGAGAATGAGCTTGATGAGTTTCAAGAACTCAAACATTCCAATACTATTGGAGGGGAAAAGAGATTAAAAGATAGGCAGAGCCAAAGTAGGTAGGGCCTTGAGGATAACAGGAGGAGTACCCTGTGCTCAATACTGTAGTGAACAATACACACAGGGTCTCCTTCCTCATGCAGCATACATTCTAATGGAGAAGACAATCAATTATTTCACAAATATTTATTGAGAGCATGTTCTGTGAAAGTCACTATTCCAGAGGCTGGGAATGCAGAAATTAACAAAACAGATACAAATCTCTGCCTTCAAATAGTATACTTTCAAGTTAGTTAATAAATAAGTAAATAACAATTAAATGCAAAGAAGGAAACAAATATGGTAATAAATAGGGCAGCACTATCTAACAAACTTTCTGTGCTGATGGAAATGCCCTATATCTGCACTATCCCAAAGCATAGCCATAACCACATATGGCTCTTGAGTATTTGAAGTGTGAGTATTGCATATGATTTTTTAATCCACGGGCTTTTTAATATTATCGTGGGTTTTGGGGTTTTGTTTTTTTTAATCTTTCCTAAGACTGATTCTTCACTTGGTTCTACTATCTCTGCATTCCCATCCAAAAGGAAAGAGTATTCCCTGCAAAGGTTTGACTGGATCAGCCTACATCCCAAGGCCACTGTGGACAAGTAATAAATGTGATGACTGACGTAAGGGTACAGTCAGCTTCCTTGGGAATACTTAGATCATCAGGAGATTATTAGGAACTGGTGGGAAGACAGAGGGATAGATATTGAGCAGGCTGCACACAAACGAACATTAACAGTCTTACTACTCAAATAATTGTCCATAAACTAGGGGCATCTTCATCAACTGAAGGCTGAACTGAACTGAAGGCTTTTAGAAATATGGAATTTCAGCCCCCCAAACCAATTGAAACAGAATTTTCTATGTTTTTAATGTTTATTTTTGAGAGAGGGAGGGGGAGAAAGAGAATGTGAGTAGGGAAGGAGCAGAGAGAGAAGGGGACAAAGAATCCAAAGTAGGCTCTGTGCTGACAGCAGAGAGCCTGATGCAGGGCTCAAATTCATGAACTGTGAGATCATGACCAGAGCCAAAGTCGCACATTTAACCGACTGAGCCAGAATTTTCATTCTAAAGTTTCCTCAGTTGTGTCCTATGCACATAAAAGTCTGATCACCATCCAAGAGTTCTGATTATCAGGGATGAAGTTCAGGCTGGAGATACAAATTAAAGCCATGATTTTAGAGATCACCTAGGCTAAAGGAGAAAGTATCCATATGAAGAGTACACCAAGAGTAAGCCCTAATACACTCCAACATGTAATGGCTCAGTACAGAATGAGGTAGCTGAGACCTAGAAAGCGTAACTAGTGGCATAGAAGTAAAACCAGGTGAGCTTAGCATCCTGAAAATCAAGAGAGGAGCCTGTTTCAACGGGGGTAGCGTTTGTCTTAAATGCGGCTGAAATACTTAGTAAGATGAAGTTAGAGGTTTGTCTTGGAGGTTTTTGATGACTTTTAGAAAAGCAATTTCAGTGGAGTTTGAAGAGTGAAACAGAGGTGATAAAACAAGTGTAGACAGTTCATTCAGTAAGTTTTTATGTGAAAGAAATCTGACAGTAGCTGGGGCTGCATCAGAGAATTTTTTGTTTTTAAGATAAATCTGTATGCTTATTAAAACAAATCCCATAGTGAGAGAGAAATTGATGATTTAAGTTTAGAGATAACTGAAGGAGTGAAATTCTTGAGAAGGTGAGAGATGGGATCCAGACTACAATGAAGAGGAACTTGCCTTCGAAAGGAGCAACAATACTTCTATTCTTCTAACTGGAAGAAAAGCTGAAGGATGGCTTCTGGCTTTCTCAAAGTAGGAAATATTAGCAGAGTTATCTGAGAGAGAGCCTGTAAAAGGTTTCAGAGGGAGAGAAGGTATGAAATAGTTTTTGAGCTTATTAGAGAACCCATAACACAATCTCTCCACAGTGTTGGCTTTGTGACCAGAATTTAAAATAAAAATAATCAGTTAAACTGTGATTGTCTTCAGGTACATGAAGTAATGCAGAAATTCCTGGTGTTGGAGAAGAAATAGCATAATTCTTGAGCTTTCTCAGAACGTCCCTTTGTTCACGAGTATGTTAGCGTTGCATAATACACGGCTTCCGGCCGTGTGGAAGTGCGCATTAACTGGAAATCCACCTCTTACCGGAAATTGCCTCCTGGACCAGGTCTAAACGCCCTCAGTAGTCGCAAGACACACCTCCACCCGCCAGGGGCCGCAGTGGCGTCCCGCGCGGCCGGAAGGGAGTTCGGTACAGCGCGGCCCCGCGTTTCCGCCTTGCGTTTCCGCGCTCTTTACGTAGGTACCCAGAGAGTAGGCGTTTCCGGCCATTCATACTCCTAGGGTCTTTGGACTTGGGTGGTCGGGTTTTGTGCACTATCCGACCGAAAGAGTGCCAGCACCGCTAGGATGAAGCTCGTAAGGTGAGGAGGTGACCCAGCCGGGTCAGGGCTGTGACTATTTGAGCCGGGAGTGAGAGGCTGGGCTCCAGTTACTGGAGGCGCGAAAGCCGCGTGCGCGCGCGGCCTTTAACGGCCTCCCGCGCCCGCTGCTCCCGCCCCATCTTGGCCGCGCCGCCGCGGGCCAGCTCTGGGGCCTGGGCTTCAGTCTGAATTGCACGCGGATCACGTTTATCTTCCGAGAGGTGGACATAAAGGCTTAGCGGTTTCGTCCCATCTAGTGTCTAAGAGGTCTTAAAGGTGCAGCGCCAGGCTTATAAACTCTTACTTTCGGTTAGTTGAAGATTTTCATTTTATGCGTTGAGTTAAATTAATGCGCTTTTAAAATGTACTTAGAAGCTGCAGGACTTTATCAGGAAATAATGAAACGCATTTCGGAAATGTTTTAAATCAGGATTGGACTTATGATTTTATTACTTTTTTTTAAGTTTATTTATGATCACTTCTTAGATTTAAGATTACGCAACTAAGATTTCTTTTCAAGATAGTTCTTTAATTCCGGGAAAAAAATTTCCCAGCTTCAGGCAGAATCATTTTCCGTATTTGTGGCTGATTTACATAGGTAATCGTAGTCTGTTTTGTTTCTGCGTTTAAACTTGATCAGCTAGTTGAGCCTATTGGTTTACTGATTTGAGTAATTCATTCTAATCTACTTGCAAAGAGGTTTGGTTTTGGTGTTTTTCCCTGAGGCAGAGAGCCTGGAACATAGAGAAAATTTTTGATTATAAGTTAGCAGTTATAAATGTGGCAGCTAGTCCCTTGTCTGGATCAAGGTTTGTCCATTGCGATCAGTTATTGGGCACCTGTTACACCGTGCACTGGTAATGGATCTTTTTCCAAGGCAGAATGCTTGCCTTTTTGGAACTTTGTGTTTTATGAAGATAGACAAGTAGATAATTCCTAGTATGGTTGAAATAATATATAAAACCCTCAGTATGTATGTAGAGTGGAATTTATAGAGAGAAGGTAATAAGGTTAACTTTTAGTCCATTTTTGTTTGAACTGTAGCTTTGGGGAAAAACACCCCAGAATTCAAAGTATATTTTCACAATTTCTCAATACCTGCTAGTCTGAATCTATTTATCGTTAAAATTTGTTTAATACTCTTTGGAATTGGTTTATCTCATTTAAAGATATTGTGGGTTGTGACACAGTTTTCCTGAAAAATTGAAAGGCTGTACTGAATCCTATTTTATGTATTAGACTGTAGAAATAAAATGTCTTCTTACTGGAGAATGTATTTTGTGCCAAGAAAATGAGTTGGACTCATTTGTTTAACTGGTTTTCAGTTGACTTCTGTACAGGGCTTGGTGGCACCTTACTGTCACCCTAACCAAAAATTGGGGTGTTGTCTTTTGACATCTTTCTCTCTTAATAAACTGATAAATTGCCAGGTTTTCACAATTTTACCTACCTCATAAAAGTAGCTCTCATTATCCAATTTTCTTTGGTTTTTGAATTTTGATAGTGTGGATTTGGATACTGGAGGATACTGTATCAATTGGATATTTAGGTTTCAGTAAGTAAAAAAGGATTCATCAGAAAAGAATTCAAATCTGTTTGGTTCCTGGGCTGGGATAACTGTCTATGTTTCCTGCCACAATACCTTTTGCTACCATTCTAGTCACACCACTGAGCCATAAAGACTTTTTCTTTTTTTTCCACCCAAGATTTTTTTATTTTACATCTTGAGGTAACTATCTCATGCTATGAAATACAGTATATATTTGCCAGTTTTGAAAAATTTACCCACCTGTGTAACCCAAACCCCTCTTGAGATATGGAACATTACCAAAACTTCATTTCCCTCAAGCCCTTCCCAGTCAGTCTTGTGTTCTCATAACCCCCCTGGCAATCAGTTTCTTCTACCATTGCTTAGCTTTGGTTGCACTAGAATTCCATATACGTATTTGGAATCATACAGTATGCATTCTTGTGTAAAATGTCTTTTCCATAGCATATTTTTGACATTCATCCACATTGTGGCTTGTATCAGTAATTTGTTTAGTTTTATTAGTAGATTAGTCCATTGTATGTTTAAAAGTTACATGTTTTGGGGGTGCCTGGCTGGCTCAGTTGATATTGAGGTTGTAAATTTGAGCCCCCATGTTAGGTGTAGAGATTGTGTAATCTTAAAAGTTTTAAACTTACATCTGTATTTTCTTTAAAATTGCTTTGAACATTCTTGTGCAAGTCTTTTTTCATTCTGGGAGGTGGATATTTAGGAGTGGAGTTGCTGGATCAAAGCATGAGGTAAAAATTAGTTCTATAAGAAAATTACAGCTCATTTTCCCAAGCGGTTGTATACCATTTTACACTCCCACCAACAGTATATTAGAATTCCAGTTCCTTCACACCTTTAACAGCATTTGTGGTCAGTTTAATTTTAGCCATTTCAGTGCTTGTGTAGTAGAGTCTTGTTATGGTTTTAATTTGCATTTTCTTTTCATTTTTTTAAAATTTATTTTGAGAGAGAGGGAGAATGTGTGTGTGAGAGAGGGAGGGAGAGAGGAAGGGGTAGAGAGAGGTAGAGAGAATCCCAAGTACTGTCAGTTGCAGAGCCTGATGTAGGGCTGGAACTCAAACCATGAGATCAGGACCTGAGCCGAAGTCTGAGGCTTAACTGACTGAGCCACCCAGGCTCCCCTTGCATTTTCCTAATGACTAATGATGTTGAACACTTTTTCACCTGCTTATTGGCTATTCATGTATCTTTGTGAAGTGTTTCATTTTAATTGTGTTGTTTTATTAAGTTGTAGGAATTTTCTTTATATATAATCTGCATACTAGTCCTTTGTCAGGTATAATTATTCCCAGTTTGATGTGCTTGTTCATTTCCTTAATGTTTTTTGGTGGTAGTTGTTTATTTTGAGGAAGTTTTAATTTACCAGCTTTTCCTTTTATGGTGATTATCTATGTACTGTCAAAAATTTTTTTTTTGCCTGCCCTCAAACCATAAAGTTATTCTCCTATGTTTCCTCTTAAAGTTTTATGATTTTACTTTTATGTTTAGGCCTGTGATCTATCTTGAATAGAATGAATTAAGGTCCAGGTTCGTTTTTTTCTCTATAGATTTCCAGTTATTCTATATTCTTAGGGAATATAAATCCCTTTACCATGGATTTCATCATTTGTTGAAAAGGTTTTCCTTTACCCATTGGAGTGCTTTGACGGTCCCATTGGCATCTTTGTAGAAGATTATTTTATATACATACACGCATATTTATAGTATATATTTAGTATATAAATAAAATATAGAGAGAGCAGGTTGGGGAGAGAGACAGCAGGGGACAGAGAGAATCTCAAGCAGGCTCCACACTGAACCTGTTGTGATCCCCACAACCCTGGGATCATGACCTCATCCAAAATCAAGAGTTGGATGCTCAACCGACTGATCCACCCAAGCACCCCAAAATTAACTATATAAGTGTGGGTCCATTCCTGGACTCTGTTCTGTTTCATTGATCTATTTGTTGTTCCTGTGTCTTGTAAGTTTAACCTATGTACTGCTCTAGCAACCTAATTGGTCTTCCAGTGTGAATATGACCCTGGTACTCCATTGATGAATTCTTCAGGAGCTCTTTAATAGCCTGAGCTCTCCATGAAAGGAAACTACCTAACACCTATTCATTTTCTGGGACTTAATACTCAATTGGTAGTGTAGCTGTAATTTCTCTGTACATTGTGCTTTTCTTACTCCTAAATCTTTGCTCTTGTTTCTTTTTCCTGAATGTTTCCAACTTTTCAGACTTCTTACTAGAAGTAAGAAAGCTAAGCTCCGACTCCCTCCTACCCATGCTACATTATGTTCTTGGTAAAAGCCTGTGCATATATCCATTACACTTTAAATTTAGTTACCTTTAAAATAAAATATCTTTTATGTGTCTGTCCTTTCTATTAGAGTTTGAGCTCCTTAGGGGCCTAGTCATACTCATTTTTAATCCTCATTGCCACGCACAGGGGCTACCACATAATGTAATGATAAATATTATTAAAGAAACATTCTTGGACTTGCCGAAATGTATTTTGGTTCCTTCAGAAGCCATTTTGCTTACTTTGGTTTTCCTTTTACTTCCACATGGTAGGTTGTTTGATTACTAAAATGTTTTATTTTTACTTTATTTTTTTAATGTTTTTAATTTTTTTTTACATTTATTTACTTTTAATTTTTTTTAATGTTTTATTTATTTTTGAGAGAGAGAGAGAGACCGTGTGAGCAGAGGAGGGTCAGAGAGAGAGGGAGACACAGAATCGGAAGACAGGCTCCAGGCTCTGAGCAAGCTGTCAGCACAGAGCCCGACGCAGGGCTCGAACCCACGAGCCGTGAGATCATGACCTGAGCTGAAGTCGGACGCTTAACTGACTGAACCACCCAGGCGCCCCAACATTTATTTACTTTTGAGACACAGAGAGAGACAGAGCGTGAACAGGGGAGGGACAGAGAGAGAGACACACACAGAATCCGAAGCAGTCTCCAGGCTCTGAGCTGTCAGCACAGAGCCCGACGTGGGGCTCAAACCCATGAACCGTGAGATCATGACCTGAGCCAAAGTCAGATGCTCAGCCAACTGAGCCACTCAGATGCCTCTGTTTTTACTTTAATACTACTTTCAAAAATGATTTGGACTTCTATAAAAGTTAAATGTTATTACTGAGTGGGACAGTTAATTATTTTTTTTAATTATGTAAACTCTGCTCCCAACATGAGGCTCAAACTCATTACCCAGAGATCAAGAGTTGCATGTTCTGCCTATTTAAGATTATCTTCTTTTTTAGTCATTGAAACATTTCAGCCTACTGCTAATATAGTCCCCGTGACCACCCAGGCTTAGATGTAAAAGTCTTGACAGGGCACCTGGGTTAATTGGTTAAGCATCCAACTTCAGCTCAGGTCTTGATCTCACGGCTCGTGAGTTCAGGCCCCACGTGGGGTTCTATGCTGACAGCTCAGACACCTTGGAACCTGCTTCACATTCTGTGTCTCCCTCTCTCTGCTCCTTCCCCAGCTCACACTCTCTCTCTCTCTCTCTCAAAAATAAACGTTTTAAAAACGGATGTAAAGATCATAGACTATGTGATTGGATCGTATTGCAGGATTATTGTTCATTATCCTGCATGTGATTATGGTATTGTGATTAGGACAATGTCCTCATTAGAAAATGCATGATGAAGATGATATGGAAGTATAAATTATGTGGGGACATACCCACATAAATGGGAACATTTTATTTATTTTTAATGTTTATTTTGAGAGAGAGCGTGAGCAGGGGAGGGGCAGAGAGAGAGACAGAGAGAATCCCAAGCAGGCTCCATCCTGTGAACACAGCCTGACATGGGGCTCAAGTCTCATGAAACACAAGCTCATGCTGAGCCAAAAATAAAGGCAGATTTCTACCTCATGTTGCATGGAAGAGAGATGAATTCCAGGTAGATTAAAACTCGAAGTAGAAAATGAGAAGAAATAAGACTTTTTACAGTCTTGGGGTGGGAATGTCATCTTAAACAGATTAATACCTGAGAAGGATTCAGAAATTTAACAACATAAAAAACAAAAACCACAAATAAACATGAATGGCTATGGCAACCTGGTAGAAAATAAAAAAATCTTTTGACCTAATTGAACATGTGTGAATAATATGAATAGGTAATTCATAGAAGAAATGTAAAATCTCTATCTTCATGAAAAGGTGTTTAATCTCACAAATAATAAGGAAAAACACATTGTCTTTTTTCCTGTAGAATTGACAAAAATTTAGAAGATTGGTTACAATTAGTGTTGCTAAGGATTTGCATAAATGGATTTGTGATTTCTAAATATCTTTAAACTGCTAAATGAGAACTACAAGGTACAGAAGTTAATAAAGTTATAGCCCAGTTTGCATAAAAACATTTCATGTTTATCCTGATGAATGCATGTAAGATGGCCTAAAGATTTTTCCCATTTACCTGGGGGGGGGGTTAGATAGAAAGGGAGACTTTTAGAGTTTAATATATAGAAAGCATGTAATTTTTTACTATATATTATAATTTGTGTTTCTATCCATTTTAGTGAGATATAGTTGACATACAATTCTGTATAAGTTTAAGGTATATAGCATAATGACTTGATTTACATGTATTGTAAAATGATTACCACACTAAGTTTAGTTAACAAACATCATCTCATATGGACACCAAAAAAGAGGGGGGAAAAAGATTTTCCTTGTGATGAGAACTTTAGGATCTACTCTCTTAGCAGTGTTAACTATAGTCATATCGTATGTCACAGTCCTAATACTTAATTTACCTTATAACTGGAAGTTTGTACCTTTTTACCACCTTCATATAATTTATTGAATTCAGTTTTTATGAATTATAATGACTTTCTTAAACTTTTAACATTTATTTTTGAGAGAGAGACAGAGCATGAGCGGGGGAGGGGCAGAGAGAGAGAGGGAGACACAGAATCCAAAGCTGACTCCAGGCTCTGAGCTGTCAGCACAGAGCCCAACACAGGGCTTGAACCCACAGCCATGAGATCATGACCTGAGTCGAAGTCAGATGCTCCACCGATTGAGCCACCTGGATGCCCCTATAATGACTTTCTGACCTGTATGCATGGATTGGAGATTAAGCAGTATAATGGTTTAGAGAATCAGAAATGTCCAAATAACAGTTTCTGGTATTATCTTCCTTCATAAATATTAAATGTGTAGTTCAAAAAAGCTGAAATTGTTATGCAGATTATTAATAGGAATTGATGCAGGTAGCATCTACAGCAGATTTTGAACATCTAGAAATTTCACTCTGACTTAAGAAAAAGATTTTAAAGTGTTAAAGGTGAACGTTTATTGTTTTATTTCCACTGTTTTTATAGATTTTTGATGAAATTGAGTCATGAAACTGTAACCATCGAATTAAAGAATGGAACACAGGTCCATGGAACAATCACAGGTATGGATATCGGATGGCTTTTTATAACACTTTTTTCCACCCCTTCCACCTTTTAGACCAGGAAGTTCTTGAAGATAGAGGATGGGGCTTTCATGTTTTATTACCTTGGGTGAAAATATATATGGGAAATGGAGTATTTGGGAATATGTTCTTTCAGTCTCTTTTCTTATCTAACTCTATGCTTTAATGATACCGTATATGTAGTTCCATATTTAAGGCACTGGGATTCTTCACTCATGGTAGCTATTCACTCATGGTAGGTGTTCCCCCCCAAATTGCAAAACTTCAAAACAGTTTCTGAGCCAAATGAATGAAAATGCTATCTTAGCATGTGATCCCAGTCCTTGAGATATTTAAATTATAAGTTTGTAAATAATTTTTTTAGGGAGAGCACACAAGCAGGGGAGAGGGAGAGAGAGAGAATCTTAAGCTCCACACGCAGCATGGAGCCCAGCGTGTGGGGCTTGATCTTATGACCCTGGGATCATGACTTGAGCCGAAATCAAGAGTCATATGCTCAACTGACCAAGCCACCCAGAAGCCCCATAAATAATTTTTTAATGTGTAGATCCAGCATCTGAGTAAACCAAGAGAAATATATGGTGTTAAACTGATAGTATTTGAATATACTCACATGTGCAGCACCAATTGCTTTGAAAGGAAATCAGTACAGTATAAGGTTTCAATACCATATGGTCATTGACCATATCTGAGGAAGGGCAATTGCTGTTCTGTTAAAACTCCATAAATAAGGATTTAGTTTGTTCTCCTGAGCTCAGTGTTAGATGTGGTGGAGGAAGCAGAGCGTTCTTCCCACTTTTTAGGAACTCAAAATCTAGTGATGGGTCACACACACACACACACACACACACACACAAACACAAACATAATGCAAGGTTTGCCTAACGTATATAGGAGGTACTTAATAAACGATGTCCTGGGGGGAAGATTTTTAGTTCACTGGATGAGCAAAATTTACTAAAATCTATTCCATTCCCCCTCAGCAACACTAGTTACAAATTTCTTGTATCCTATATGAATGTGTTTTAGTCCTTACAACATGGATATTGAGGATTAAGTTAAAATGTTTTAGCAAGCGGTTCCTGACATGTAGAAAGAACTCATATATCTAATTTCTTCCTCTCCCTTGGTGGATCAAGATCCCCAAGAAGATGGAATATATCAAAAGTATTTTAATTTTGGGAAAGAAGAGGATCTCTTTCCCAAAAGGAGGAAGAAGGAAAAAATTAGTAATAAACTTAATAAATTTGAGATGGATATTGGGAAAGTTGAGACAATTCATGTTTTCTGGCCTAACTGCCTAGGGTCAGAAATTAACTAGATCTTGGGGTACCTGGGTGACTGAGTCAGTTTAGAATCCGACTCTTGGTTTCAGCTCAGATCATGATCTCACAGTTCCTGGGTTCCAGCCCCACATCAAGCTCTGCGCTGACAGCGCGGAGCTTTCTTGGGATTCTCTGTCTCCCTCTTTGTCTCTTACCCTCCCTTGTTTGCTAGCTTTCTCAAAAAAATAAATTTAATAAAAATCAACTAGATCTTTAGGTAACCCATTTGTTCAGCTATATTGGTAAAGGCTCCAATAACTGGGTATTTCTACTATACTGCCATATATTCATTCCAGAAAACTTTTTATTTTGTAAAATCTCATACTGGAAACAGTGGGGAAAATGTTTGAGGCAGACCATTTAAAACCTGTGCAACTTGGTAGTTAAAGTATTAACAAAAACAGTAACATTCCTTTTAAAAAAGGCAGTTAAAAAGACATGTTAAATTCATAATAAACACTGCGGTACCAATAGAACTTCATATAAGACAAGAATGAATATAATTTAGTGGAATGGGGTATAAGGAAGTTATGGAGCAGAGAACATGCAGTAAACGTTACTCACCCTGAGATGAGAATACTTGGGCACAGTGAGAGTGAGTCATGGACACGACTTGCGTTCCTCCAGAGCTTGTTGCATTCACATCTATAAGCGTATATGACTGTGCAAAGCATTAATATGCTGGGGATAATCTCTGAAGGAAGGATTTCTGGTTTATGCTGACTTTCACCCACTTACCAATTGTATTAAATTATGTCATAGAAATGTGCGCTTTAGCAGAACAGACAGCACTCTTGTGTTATTTACTGTGGCCTGATAGATTAACCGGTTGCCTTCTTTATCATGCTAATAATTGCGCTCTTTTTTTCCTCCAGGTGTAGATGTCAGCATGAATACACATCTTAAAGCTGTGAAAATGACTTTGAAGAATAGAGAACCAGTACAACTGGAAACACTGAGTATTCGAGGAAATAACATTCGATATTTTATTCTGCCAGACAGCTTACCTCTGGATACACTACTTGTGGATGTTGAACCGAAGGTGAAATCTAAGAAAAGGGAAGCTGGTAAGTTTGAAAGATTATAAACATTTTTGTGGATGTGTATTTAAACTCTGATCCACTACTCAAAATATAAACATTTGTGAACACCACAGATTTTTTAATTTTGTTTTGATTCTCTGTACTTGCTGTGCGTGCAGATAGTATTTATACTAGTTTTTAGTATTGATATTAAAGACTGATGCTATTCTTCTTGTCCCTTTGCATGGCCTAGTCCCCCACCCTTTACACGCTTTGGAAGATTTGTAGATTTGACTCTTTATTCCTGTTGTTCTGAAATTTCTTAATAACTTGGCATAGGGTTCTTGCTTGCTCTCCGTATTTTTTCCTCCATTTTGTTGTTTTGGCTATTTGGTGGACCCCTTCAATATGAGTATTCTTGCCTTTTCAAGCTAAGAAGTATATAGCTTTGATAAATATCTTCTTCTAAAGATAAATGTCTTATTCTGTTCTTCCTGGAATTCTTTTTTTTTTTTTTAATGTTTGTTTATTTTTGATGGGGAGGGGCAGATCCAGAAGGAACACAGAATCTGAAGCAGGCTCCAGGCTCCAATCTGTCAGCACAGAGCCCACCGTGGGGCTCGAGCCCACCAACCATGAGATCATGACCTGAGCAAAAGTCAGATGCCTAACCGACTAAGCCACCCAGGCGCCCCCTCTTTTCTTCATGGAATTCTTAATAATTGGGTCTTCTGAGTGATTGTCTAAGTCTTTTGTTTTTCTGTTTTTTTGTTCTATTTTCTGAGGTATTTTTTATTTTTATCTTCCAGCCTATCATATAGTTAATCTTAAGGCTTCCTCTGATAATTTATCATAGAATCTTGTTCTTGTTTCAGGGATGTACCTTTTTTTTTCTATCTGAAAAATATTGGATAGGATGTTAAGTCATAGGATATTGGAGTTTTTTCTTTTTTTTAAGTTTTAGTTTGTACTTGGCATTGTTTTCTTGGTTTCTCTCCTTTTTTTTAAGTTTTTATTTTAATTACAGTCAACATACAATGTTATATTAGTTTCAGGTGTACAGTACGGTGATTCAACAATTCCATATGTTGCCTGGTGGTCATCATGACAAATTCACACCTTAATCCCATCACCTATTTCACCCATCCTCCATTCCTTTGGTAACCACCTATTTTTAAGAGGGAGAGAAAAGGAATCCCAGGCAGTTTTCCCACTGTCACTGCAGAGCTCAGTGCGGGACTTGAACTCATGATCCAGGAGCTCACAAGCTGAAGTTAGTTACTTAACAGACTGAGCCACCCAGGTGTCCCTGGTCATCTATTATTTAACAAGAACCCTGAAAAGAAGTTTTGGGAAGGGAGGTTGGACTCCTGAGTTGGTGGGTCTCACCATAGGGTGGCTCAGCAGTGAATTGGCCTCTTCACTGAGGAGACCCAAAATTTCATGATCTAGAGTGGTTTCTGGAGCTTGTTGTTGTTTTTCATGAAAAGATTCTAGTCCTCTATGGTGGGGATATATGCCTGTTAGCCGGCATTATAGGAGCAAACATCATTGCAGAAAAGAATTAACCTTTGTTTTTCTTTTTTCTTAGTTGCAGGAAGAGGCCGAGGCCGAGGAAGAGGAAGAGGACGTGGTCGGGGTAGAGGAAGAGGGGGTCCTAGGCGATAATGTCTCTCAAGATTACTATTTCAAAGTGATACGTGATTTGGAATATTTTTTGTACAGGTTTTGTTTGTTTATGTCAGTTTTTAATAAACATAAATGTAGGACACAGTTGTCTATTGACTGTCAAATTTTGATAGTTTATATAGATTCATGATATTTACATAGTGGGAGCTAAGCATTACTACTAGGCAATCCCAGACTAATTTCATTCTTAAATCAGGCTTTTAATTTTTGAACTAAAATTTTTATATGAATGTATGTGGAATATATACCTATTTCACATGCAGTGAATATGCATTTTATTGTTTTACTTTCACTCCATTCTGTGGAACCTGCCTACAAGTGAAATAATAAGTTCTTTTGGGTACTTCAGAAATTAACATCCTCTGGATTGGATCTAAAATTGATTCCCTTTTCCTGAATTTTACTTTACTTTATGGAGACTTGTGTACTTAGTAAAAGGTGATCATCATCTTCCAAATCAGGAGTCTTAGATTTTATTGTCCCCATTAATGGGTTTGTTTTGTTTTGTTTTGATAGTCTCAATAGAGTATAGTTTTACATTTCTTGAGTTGAAACTGCAGATAACATTCACTAGATTATCAGTTGTCAGCAGTGTTGAAACCTGTTAATGTGAAATGTACCTGTTGGTGGCTCCTTTATCAAGTACTTTTATAAGTCCTTTAAGAACAAAAAGAAAGAAACCTACTTTATTTGCAAAATTGAATTTTACCAGTTGTTGCAGTTGGTTAAGCTTAGAGAAAAATACCTTAACAGTATATGCAGTTCCTTGCAGAGCTTCGTACCGTTTGTTCACATGCTAAGGAAAAAAAACCTGAGAGCCGGGGAGGGGGAGGGCAACTGAATCTGTATTTACATTTAATCATGCACATGGGGTTTTGTTTTGTTTTTTAAATGTGAAGGAAATTTTCTGCACAGATTATCTAAAAAGAAGGTGTAGGCCCCTAAGAAGGTTATGAAAATTGAGGGAGAGAGAAATGCATTTGTGTGTTTTGTGTGTCTCATTCTTTTCCATCTTTGATCTGTGGTGTGCCTATTACTTGAACCTCACATAGAAGGCAAGGGAGCCCATTGATGCTGTATGGTGGAGAGCAGATTTATGGGGGCAGGCAGAGCCGACTTTGCACACTTGAATAAACAGGAGTTGACTCCTGCCCTCATGAAGCTTATGGGCTAAAAGGGAAGCAGAGTTAAATAAATACCAGTAGCTAATTACAAACTGTGAATGTTCTGGTGATAAAGAGTACTTCACAATACCTGGTCTGTTTTAAAAGCAGTTTGTATAGGAAGTTCATTAAGTCAAATGCCAAAGTAACAAGTTTTTTAACTTTTTAAAATGTTTTTTAATTTATTTTTGAGAGAGAGAGTGTGTGAGCAGGGGAGGGTCAGAGAGAGAGGGAGACACAGAATCGGAAACAGGCTTCAGGCTCTGAGCTAGCTGTCAGCACAGGGCCTGATGTGGGGCTTGAACCCATGAACCGTGAGATCATGACTTGAGCCGAAGTCGGACGCTTAACTGACTGAGCCACGCAGGCGCCCCTTTTAACCAATTTTTTTTTTTTTTGGTGGAAATTTTAAAGTCTAGATGTTTACAGAAACAATTTAAATGTAAACTCACACACGGTTGGTATAGATTGAGTTTATTCCACTAGAGGTCATTGTTTCATTTTTATGTGAAAAGAAATGGAAGAAAAAGCTGTTTGAACTGATTGCCATTTTTAGCTGTAAAGGAAACACTGCAGTGAATAGAAAAAGACTAGACTGTGATATGCTTCCCTTGACCTTTTTCCTGAAGAAAATATATAGGATCTTAGTGTTGCTGCATTTTACACATAAATGATCTCTCTTAAAGCTTAAGGTTTTATATGTGAAAGTTTTCTTAATGAAATGTATTATGAGTTCAGGTAGAAAACCGTAAGTGAAATAATAGAAAGTCAAATTTCATATATGTTTTAATCTATTATGATTATGTTGGGTTATGCAAGATAGCTTAGTATTTTGAAATGTATTAATACAGAGGTGCCTGCATGGCTCAGTCCATTGAATATCTGGCCCTTGATTTCGGCCCAGGTCATGATCCCAGGGTCACGGGACTGAGCCCCTCTTCCCTGGTTGGAATTCTCTCTCTCCCTCTGCCCATCTCCCCCACTCTTTCTTAAAAAAGAGAAATGTATCAATATAGGTAGCAAACAAAATTCACACAGTCCTCTATAGCAGATATCAGAATAATATTTAATAACACAGCAATTATCCCTGAAAACATAAACGAATAACATAGAAATTGTTCCTGAAAGATAATTCCTTAACATGATGAAGAAACTCTAAAGTCGATAGCAGACATTTTCTAGAGACGTTCCAATTAAAATAGGAACAGAAAAGAATGTCTGGGTCCACCTGGGTGGCTTGGTTGGGTGTCCAACTTTGGATTTTGGCTCAGGTCCTCCTGGATCGTGGTATTGAGCCCCATGTCTGGCTCCTCACTGGGAGCACGGAGACGGCTTGGGATTCTCTCTTTCTCTGCCCCTCCCCTGTTTGCTCGTGCGCGCTCTTTCTCTCTTTTAAAAACTTTATAAGGAAAAAAAAAAGGATCCCTGATACTGGTCTTTGTTATTTAATGTGAAAATTCTCATGGGAATATTTACTATTTTCTGTCTAGGAACATGATAGTGTACCATTTTTCGGAACACGTTTTTCAAGTTTTGTTTATTTCATATATCATGGATAAAATTAGTATATTAGTGATTTGTTTTAGAAAAATAACACCAAAGTTTCTAGGCGTTAAGTGCAGTTGATTCTTATTACAGTAGTTCTGTTGTAATAAGGTTGTGGAGAACCCTGCAATAGTGAATACTGACCATTGCTCCTAAGGTAAATACAGGGCTAGGTTTCTATGTCACAACATTTTCATCAAAAGATTAGTACATAACCTTGCTTTATGTGTCTGTCTATTTAAAGACTCCATATTTAATATATATTGTTTCTTTTACATTGAATTCATGACCAACAGCATCGTAACTCATGCCTGAGCAAAATTCTTCCAACACGTGTCCTCCAAAAGGCAAGCTCTATGTCTGATGTGGACAACCCCAAGAGGTAGTTACATGCTACACTGACTGAGCGAGCCAGGTGCCCCCCACATCACAGCCTTGTGCTTAGAAACGTAAGATCGCACTAACCTAGGGCCTAGTTTAAACCATAAAAGCCAAAATAGAAAAAATGTGGCACTCCACAGACCATGAAAAGGACATTTGTTTACAGTAAGAATTGAAATAAGGCAGAGCATTGCTTTGTTCAACCTCACCTATCAGGTGACAAAAATGTTTTGCTGCTCTATGCATGTTTGTGCATGACCGTGAAAGCACTATAAGTATTAATTTTGGACTTACAGATAAATTTTAGCAAGTGACTTCCCAAACAGAAGAATGAAGATTGAAAATGCTATAACATTTTGTTAAGATTATACCAAAGTATTTTGTGTATCATTAAAGTATATTTTAATATATCTGAAATTGAAATGCTGCTTACATGGTATAAATTAAGGTTTGGTTATCAAATCGAGTTTTTTTCTTAGTGTGTAGAATAACAAGTGCAACTAAAAATTGGTGTATATTTGAACTACAGAAATTATAGTGTGATTTATAAGAATTAAGTAGAACCCATGAGTTACAATCACTTTGTCTTTAAAGATTTTCCATGTTTTCTAGAACTTTTTCCCCTTTAAGCACTTGGGAATGGGGGCAAAGTTCCATTCTAGTTTTTTAGAAAACTCCTGAGTCTCTAAGCCAAGACTAGTACCATATATCAGGGTAGGAAAACCAGTGTAAAGATGTGATTTCCCCAATTTATAACTTTAATGCAATTGTCCTGGTGACTTTTTAATATTTTGAGTAATCCCTACACCCAATGTGGGGCTCAACCCCAAAATTAAGAGTCGCATGCTTTACTGACTGAGCCAGCCAGGAACCCCTATCCTGGTGAATTTTAAATAACTTATTTATTGATAGTTTATCAACTGATAGGTACTTAATACTAATTCTGTGCTAGGTTTTTCTGATTGTTTTATAGATCTAATGCAGTTGCCACAAAGGGATTTTTTTAGTGGACAGTCTATTTGTCAAATACTGGATTCGCTTAATCTTCGAGTATCTATGCTAAGCCCTTTACATGTTATTTTAACCTTCAGATCAACTGTATGTAGCAGACAGTGTTTGCTGTTTTCAGAAAGAAAACAGGTTTAGGTCTCAGTTTTTAAACAGTTTTAAAGTCCTATGGTTTTTAAGCAGTAGAGCTGGAATTTAGATGCAAGTCTGTCCAAGAACCCTTTGTTCTTGACCGTGTATTGATTCTCATGTTCATTTTGAAGAATGAAGAGGCTGTAGGGGGATACATCATTTTTCTAGGGGGAAAATGGGAAGAATGAGAGAACTTAACCTTATGAGATGCCAAACATTGTAAAATATTAAATAAGAGGAAATTATCTTGGTACTCATGTAATTTTCAGCCAGATTTCATTTTTGGTCACATAATTTTGTAATAGTGCTCATTGCTGGGAAAGTAGAAGAGTGTGTGGAGTAGTCTAATGGGAAGGAAATTGAAAAACTAAGCAGCTTGTCAGGTTATCTCAAAAGCCTTAAATTTTCTTTCTGACTTTGATCCAGGATTCCGTTTGAAAGTCCCAAGGGAAAAAAAAAAGTTGACATTTAGTCATAAAGATGTTCATCATATTAATTTCTTAATTGAAAAGGAAGCCCTGTATGTACAAAATGAGAGGAGCGGTTAAGTAAATTACTTGAAGAAATAGACCAGGAGTTACCAACCTTTATCTGTGAAGGGCCAGATAGTCTCTGTATCAACTATACAACTCTGGTCAGAACAGCTATAGGCAATAGGTGGATGAATGGCCATGGTTTTGTTCCAACAAAACTTTACAAAAAATGGGCAGAGGGCTGGATTTGGCTTGCAGGCCATAGTTTGTCAGCCACTGAGATACACTATAAAGCCATTGTAAAAGTGTTTCAGCAGTCCACTGACTGGGAAAATATACTCGCAAAGCATATGACCAATAAAGGATTAGTATCTATAAAATATTCCTTTAAATTAGTAAGGGAGACATTCCAAGAGAAAAATAACATAAAGAATATAGCCAATTCACATAAGAGAAAAGTTCAGTAAAATGTGGGGGGAAATGCCTAACATCCATAGAATCAGGGAATGCAAAAATTTGCTGCCCATTCATCCAAGGGGATTCAGGAAAATGATCGTGTTCTTTGTAGTAGTAAAATCGCTAACTAAATGACCAAAAGTTGTTTATGTGTATAGTAAAATACATCAATGAGAATGAGCTAGAGCTGTATATATCAACGTGGATGAGTCTCAAATGATACTGAGCAAAGAATGCAAGTAGCAGAATATATATAGCTTGATGTCCCCATATAAGAGGCATATAAACCTTTAAGGATGCTGACAAGTGGTTAAGTTTTAGAAATGTGCACACAAATGCACGAGAATGATCAATAAATTCAAGAGAGCAATCACCTCAAGTGGAAGGAAGAAGGGGAGTATGATACAGTTTTAACTGGGTAATGCTCTGTTTCTTATCCTGGGTGATGAGTAAGCTTAGGTTGAATCATATAAAATTGCCAATATTTGTCAACCTATAAAAACCACTTTCATATGGTTCATATTACTATTTATGCATTTTTATGCATTTTAAAATATTACTATTTATGCATTTTAAAAATATTACTATTTACGCATATTTATGCATTTTTTAAAATGTTTATTTATACTGAGAGAGAGTGCAAGCAAGGAGGGGCAGAGAGAGAGGGAGACAATCCCAAGCAGGCTTCACACTGTCAGCAAAGCAATGCAGGGCTTGAACAAACCGTGAGGTAATGACCTGAGCCAAAATTGAGTCGAATGCTCAACTGAGGTACCCAGGCACCCCACTATTTATGCATGTTTTTTGCAATGAAATATATGAGGGGTGCCTGGATGGCTCAGTCAGTTGAGCAACAGGCTCTTGATTTTGGCTCAGGTCATGGGATTGAGCCCTGCTTCTGACTCTGTGCTGAGCATGGAGCCTGCTTAGGATTCTTTCTCTCTCCCTCTGCTCCACTCATGCAATAAATAAATAAGTAAAATTAAATATGTGATTTTCAAAGCTGTGCTTAAAACATTGTCTAAAGGAAAATAAAAATATAAGTACTATCACTTCAACTACATTATCTCTGACAATGACGTTGGTGAGTGTGGGCACAAGAGGTGAGTATTTGCCATAAGTTTCGTTAGTAAACCTTAAAGCTTGCTAGGAAAGTTTTGAAGACCCATACTGTGTTGGCCTGTTGTGTGCCGGTAAATGTTAAACAATTTGTAGCCCAGTAATTTCAAACTACTACTAACATGCTGTGAAGTAGCTCACAACATTTCTGAAATTATGACATTTGGCTCTTTTCCACTGGTATTGCACACCCTGACCATCTCCCCACCTCCCCCAGAAGAAAACCTCTTTTCTACCTGTTCTTGCTTGAAGATTAACAGCTCATTCCTTTTATCTGGGTTGGTAAAGTCCTCCCTTGACAGGATGAAGCTGCAGAATTGTAGGTAGGTTTGGTGTGGTTGGTTTATACAGGTCCCGGGAGTTTGGTGGTTATGGAAACCAGTAAAACCCTCTTCTCTGAATCATTCAAAGGGTCTACATTTGTAGGTTTCTGACCAGCTTTCATTTTCTTACTTCCTGGGCCAAATTTCCTCACTTCCTGGGCCAGATTATCTATTCAGAGGCAACCTATGCTCTCATCCTCTTAATGCCTCTACCTTCCAAGTTTTACCCACTCTGCTACCTCTGGCTGCCTGCTTCAGCAACAGAAAAGTAAAAGACAATATCTTTCACTTCAGTTAAATGAAAGTATATCAAGGTCAGTATTGACCAGTCTCTTGAAGTAGACTGACAACAAAATGTTTGCCGTATTTGGAAATTGTGTTTGAATATGCTTTCTTTTTTAAATTAAATGTTAGAAGTCACAGTCCTGAAGAATGTGGGGAAATGCCATTTGAGAATTGGCACTGAGGATCTATGGATGAATGGCAATAAAAACCCATAGAATGTGGACCTCAAAGTAGTATTTCTTTCTGAGGATAACTTTTTGTAATTGATAACTAAATTAGTTGACTGGGTATAGAAAATTACATTTATGTCAGTAGTGAAACATACTTTGTATTTCAGGATAATATACCAGAAGAGCTGATTCGAAGTAATTTTACTGTAATTTTTTTCCTTTAGATTCCAAACCTTATTTTTTCTGAAATTTCATTTTTAAGTCTTTGAATATGCTTGAATTGTTACATTTGGGTTTTCTTTTCTCTCTCTCTCTTTCTTTCAAGAAAGAGCGTGCATGCATGAGCAGGGGAGAAGGGCAGAAGGAAAGGGAAAGAGAATCTTCGGCAGGCTCCTTGCTCAGCGCGGGGCTGACACAGGGCTTGACCCCATGACCTTGGGATCATGACCGGAGCCAAAATCAAGAGTCGAACTCCTTACCAACTGAGCCACCAAGGCACCCTTTGGTTTTCTTTTAATAAACAGCTTTAGGGAGATGTAATTTACATATCATACAGTTTACCCATTTAATGTATACAAATCAGTGGCTTTTAGTATATTTACAGGGTTGTGCATCCATCACCACATTTCATTACCCACCCCCAAAAGAAATCCCATCTTCTTAGCTATCAACCTCCAATCTCCCCAAGAGGTTGCCACCTCTAGCCCTTGGCAACCACCAATCTACTTTTTGTCTCTCTAAGTTGGCCTATTCTGGACATTTTATATAAATGGAATCATAATGTCTGTTCCTTTGGGACTGACTTCTTTGACTTAGCATCCTGTTTCAAGTTTCATCCAAGTTGCAGCATGTGTCCAGTACTTCATTTATTTTTATTGCTGAATAATATCCCATGATATGAATATACCACATTTTCCTTATAGTTCATCAATTGACAAACGCTGTTTTTGGCTATTATGAGTAATACTGCTATAAACATTCATGTACAAGTTTCTGTGAACATGTTTTCAACTTTTTTGTGTATACACCTGGGAATGGAACTATTGGATTGTATGGTAACTATGTTTAACATTTTGAGAAACTGCTAGACTGTTTTCCAAAGTGGCTGTAACATTTGACATTCCCATCAACAACATATAAAATGTATAAAAGTTTCCATTTTTTCTGGGGTGCCTGGGTGACTTGGTTAAGAGCTTGGTTTTGACTTAGGTCATGATCTCACGGTTCATGGGATTGAGCCCTGGGTGGTGACAGCTAGAAACTGCTTGGGATTCCCTCTCTCCCTCTCCCTCTCCCCCACCCCCTTCTCTGCCCAATTTCCGTGCTCACTCTTGCTCTCTGTCAAAATAAATAAACTTAAAAAAAAAAACAATACATGTCAGTGGACATTTAAAAAACACTTTACAGGGGCGCCTGGGTGGCTCAGTCAGTTGAGCATCCGGCTTCGGCTCAGGTCATGATCTCATGGTTCGTGGGTTCGAGCCCCGTGTCAGGTTTTGTGCTGACAGCTAGCTCAGAGCCTGGAGCCTGTCTTCAGATTCTCTGTCTCCCTCTCTCTCTGACCCTCCCCTGCTCACGCTGTCTCTCTCTCAAGAATTAAAATAAATAAATAAATAAAAATAAATAAAAAATAAACACTTTCCAATTTCCACAGCATCACCAGCATTTAATTATGATCTTTGGATAATTATTATTTTTAGTATTAATATCTTAGTATTTTTATCCTGTGTTGCCATAACAATAGGAAATGCAATATTCATATTTTGCCAAATTAAAGAGACTAAACATTACCTTCCGGCTTTGAATGGCAATTTTTCTCTCCAAGAACATTGCTACATTTTAAAACATGACTATCATATTAAAGTCACTATAAGACATTTCCACCTGCATAAAATGAGGCTCAAGGAAATTAAATATCAATTAGCTTTTTACCTACATCTACCTCAAAAGTACTCCAGTGAAGAACACAGTAGGTAGGCCTGTCCCTGGGAGACGACATGAGAAGACATCCAATGTCTTGATGACTGATACAAGATTTTAACAAGCTATACGTTTTCAAGAACAAAAACCTCCTGGTCAGCTCTTGTTGCAAATCACTGCCATAGTCTCATAATAATTGCCTCTTGTCAACTGGCTGTTTACTACAAACAGTCTTCATAGTGACAGAGCTGGGCATCTGAGGGAGAGAGCTGTCCCTGAGCCTCCCACCCTGGGGAACCTCTTGGGTTAATTTGAGTCATCTGGGGGGAGAAAAACAACAGCCTTTCTCTCCACAAAAAGGAAACATTTTCATTCTAGAAGTCAAAATAAAAATAAAATATAGGAAGGCAACTGACAAGGATTTCTAAGACTGGAGCTTCCGTTTGCTTTGTGTCTTGATCCATGGACAGTTTAATGGTCATTCAGCAGCTACCTTTTTTTCCTCCCCTAAGAGCCCTTTAAGTCAGGGAGGAGATTTTGCAATTTCAGTGAGGATATGGCATTTCCAATTAAAAAAGAGTCATTTCCACATCTGCTTGTTAGACTGATCTATAGATCTGCATGATCTGAATCTGGGCTCTACTTTGCATCTTTAAGATGTGAGCCAGGGGCCCAACATTTGTCTTTACTGTGTTCCCCTGATAACTTCACAATTAAAGCATTTGATAATTGTGTTTGTTTCTTCTTGCTGGCAATAATGTACATCATGTAAGGAATCGGATATAAATCAATGTGCTTCTAGATTAAAGGAAACCAATAAACTTTTGGGGGGAACCTTATTAGGATTTTCCAAAGAAACAGAACCAATAGGAGATACATATAAAAAGGGATTTAGTCTACTGAATTGGCTCACACAATTATGGAGGCTGAAAAGTTCTAAGAACAACCCCCTCCAAGCTGGAGACTCAAGAAAGCCGGTGGTGTAGTTACAATCTGAACCCACAGTCCTGAGAAACACTGGCGTGAGCCCAAATCCAAAGGCTAAGGAACTGGGAGAATTATGGGGGAAGTTCCAGTCTGAGAGCAGATGACCCATGTCTAGCCCAGTCTGACAGAATAAATTCTGGCTTCCTCCACCTCCTATTCAGGCCCTCAACGGCTTGGGTGATGTCCACCCAAATCGGGCTGGGCAATCTGCTTTGCTCAGTTGCTAATCTCATCCAAAAAAACACCTTCATGGATACATCCAGAAATAATATTCATCCAAATATCTGGGCACCCCAATTCAAGTTGACCCATAAAATTAACCATCACAGGGACCAATTACTTACATCTTCTTTCTTGGTCATCTTCTCTCACTTTGCTTATCTACATCTTACCACTAGTCACCTTCACCTCTGATCTAGTTTCTTCCACCCGCTAAACTGCAATCTTCCCTTTCACAGTATATCTTCTATGTATATTTACACATTTTTGTGTAACGTTGACAACCTCTGTGTGTGTAGATGCTTTGTTGGCAACCAACTGAGAAAAAGCAAACATTCTGCTAAGAACATATTGTACTTCAATGAGAAGCATGTTTATTTAGACCAAGGTCTTTCTGGATCATTATTTATTTTGGATTTATTGTGGATTATATTTCAGTAAGAAATAATATGCTTGAGTTTCTCACTCATACTTTTATCATAGGTTCCTAATCTTTACTAAATATTCTCATGAAATGACAACTCTCAGGGGACATCCATGAAAATTGTTAACCTAAAAATTATCTTTCACATAGGGGCAACATTCCTGCCTGAGCCCATAAAGTAGAATAGAGCTCATAAAATATGAAGGGTCACAGAGCCTTGGTCATTTTGCCCACCTCACTTTCCAAGGAATCCTGGGTTATATTGGCATTCCCCTGGAGCATCTGCTAAAAGGCAAGCATGGAGTTGCTCCACGTGACTCTACCTGTCTTAATTTGATTCAAAACCCAGAGATGGCACTTTTGAAACCCCCAAATATTTAAATATATAGAAAGGATACTAATAAATAAATTTGGTCACAAATTCCTGATGCATATTTGTGACATATATGCATACATACATCTGTCTATGTAGGTTTGTGCTTTATTTAAAGATGGATTGGGGTGCCTGGGTGGCTCATAGGTTAAGCATCTGACTCTTGATTTTAGCTCAGGTCATGATCTCACTGTTTCAGAGATTGAGCCCCATGGTGGGCTCTGTGCTGATGGTGCAGAGCCTGCTTGGGATTCTCTCTCTCCCTTTCTCTCTGACCCACCCCTGCTTGCTTGCCGACTCACCTTCTCTCTAAAAATAAATAAATAAACATTTAAAGATATATTTAAGATGGATTGAGGTCAATTATGAGCCAGAACATTGAAAATATAATATTTTGGAGACCTCAGGTTAAATGGGTTGTATAGCATACACTGCTAGTCTCCCACCAAATATCCGTTCTCTGCTCTTTTCAAAGCTTTATTTACCTGCCCATCCTGTATCTGGCCTTCCTCCTTACATCACAGATGAGAGGACTGGAGATGCAGCAGCTATCCTGTGTCAATGAGGAAAAGTCTAAGAAACCTAGACCTGACATTCTTGATGTGTTGTGCCAATGCCAGCAACTTGTCTTTCTCTTAACTTTTTGTTCTGCAAGAAAAAATATTTCTTTTAAATAAACTTTAGTAAGCTGGTTTTTCTATTATCTGTTGTCAAATGACAGTGGATTCTTTTTTGTTCTTGTTTTTGTTTTGTTTCTTCTTGTTAAGATTTTATTTTTAAGCAATCTCGATACCCAATGCAGGGCTCAAAATTACAACCCCAGGATCAGGAGTCACATGTTCTACTGACTGAGGCAACCAGGTGTCCCAAATAAATTCTAATAGAAAAGAGCACCTAACTTCTGTGCTATACTGTTATTCCTGCCCATCTTGTTTGGTTAGCTACCTTGGTAGCAACGAGATGAATCCTTAAGACAAGATTCTCTGTATGTACTATTAAAGGTTTAAATCAAATTTTGCAAGCCTTCATATATGTGTCAAAGAGCACACGAGCTCACAGCAGAACAAGTGTTTGTGACAATTCATCCCCCGTGCTTTAAGGAATGAGGCACCTGTAAAAACCAAGGGTGTGCTTGATATCTGCTTGCTTAATACTTTTTGGTGTATTGCTGCACTGAGCTCTCAACAGGATTTTGAAGTGGTTTGGTAAGTGATGATTAATTATATTTGCCCTAGAATAAGAACCCACCAGTGGAATTATATGCCAGTTTCATTATGGCAATACCTTTCAAACATCAGCAAAATAGAGTAATACATTGAACCACATATAATTATTACCCAGCTTCAAAAGTTACCAACTTCTGGACAAATTTGTTTCACCTGTGCTACCACACATCTCCCCACTCTTCCCTCTACTATGACCCACTGAATTATTTTGAAGCAAATCTGAGGAATTCCATCTATGAATGTTTCAGCCTGTATTTCTGAAAGATAAGAGCTATTTTAAATATATAACCGTAATATCATTCTCATGTTAAAAAAACAAATCTATCAAATATCTGGGCAGGGTTCAATTTCTCCAATTGCCTCATAAATGATATATTTGCAGTTGTTTAATGTTTTCTTACTTCATTTTGGCTTTTCCCTTGCAGTTTATAAAGTCTCCTGATCACATTTTCCTGTTTGCACCCCATTGGATCTTTAAGATGTTTCTCTGTCCCCTGAATTTCCTGTTTTTGATCCAGTTGGATTGGTCTGCTTCAAGTTTAATTTTTTCTTAAGAATATTTCGGGGGCACCTGGGTGGCTCAGTTGGTTAAGCATCTGACTTCACCTCAGGTCATGATCTCACAGTTCATGAGTGTGAGCCCCCCGTCAGGCTCTGTGCTGACAGCTCAGAGCCTGGAGCCTGCTTCAGATTCTGTGTCTCTGTCTTTCTCTCTGCCCCTCCCCAGCTGTGCTCTGTCTCTCCCTCTCTCAAAAATAAATAAACGTTAAAATAATTTAAAAAAATTTCATAAGTGGCATTCATACTCATTTTCATTCTTGTATTCTTTTTTTTTTTTTAGCATTTATTTATTTTTGAGACACAGAAACAGAGCATGAGCAGGGGAGGGGCAGAGAGAGAGGGAGACACAGAATCCAAAGCAGGCTCCAAGCTCTGAGCTTTCAGCACAGAGCCCAACACAGGGCTCAAACCCACAAAATGCAAGATATGACCTCAGCCAAAGTCAGACACTTAACCAACTGGGCCACCTAGGTGCCCCTCATTCTTGTGTTCTTTATATTCTTTATAGCTTCATAAACAATGTAACAATGATTAAAAAAAAAAAAAAACTCCTAGAGCCAGAGGCTGAGTTTGAATACTGGCTCTGCCCTTGGCTCTTTGAGGGACCTTGGAAAAGTTACCTAAACTTTCTGTTTCCTCATCCATCAAACATGAAAGGTATGTTGGAAGGGTTAAAATAACAAATACACATAAAGCACTTTGAATAGTATTTGGCATAAAGTGAGAAGTTAATTATTATAAATTCCTTTTTTAAAATCAGTGCTCAGAAAATAAAATAAACATTCAGAAAGCAAGGATAATACATATTAATTTTTGAAGTATTAATATTTCAATCACAGTGATAGTAACTAATACTATCTTATCTTTCTTAAATAACTGAGTCAATGCCAGTTATTATTTCACTTTTATTTTATTTTCTTATTATTTTTTAAAATGTTTATGCATTTTGAGAGAGAGAAAGAGAGTTGGTGTGCACAAGCAAGACAGGGAGGGGTAGAGAGCGAGGGAGAATCCCAAGCAGGCCCTGAGCCTCCAGAGCAGAGCCCAACACAGGGGTCGATCTCATGAACCGCAAGATCATGACCTGAGCCAAAATCAAGAGTCAGAGGCTTAACCTACTGAGCCACCCAGGTGCCCCAATATCTTATACTTTTAAGAGCACTTTACTGGTTCCTTTTTGCCTCAATGCATCTGAGAGAGCAAGATGGGTCACCAGCAGCTCCACTGCAGCCATCCAAGGATGTTTGGCCAAGTCCTCCTTCTTGCTAGTCTGCTCAAATCAGCATGGTCTGATCCTGAAATACAGCCTCAGTGTGTGCAGACAGTGTTTCCATCAGTTCTTGAAGGATACAGGCTTCGTTATGTTGGATTAAGTGATCTTCTTTGAATGAATCATCCAAGATACCTACCTTAATGCCAACTCATTGTACATAAAATAAGAATACTTCAATTATAAAAAAATAGCACTTTCCTGCTTAATAAACATTTTCATGTACTTGGATATAATTTGATGCTCAAAATAATCCTCAGTGATGGCATGACATATTGTGCCATATAATTTTTTTTAAATATTTATTTATTTTGGGGAGAGAAAGAGAAAGTGTGTGAGTGGGGGAGAGGCAGAGAAAGAGGGAGACACAGAATCTGAAGCAGGCTCCAGGCTCTGAGTTGTCAGCACAGAGCCTGATGTGGGGCTCAAACTCACAGACTGTGAGATCATGAACTGAGCCAAAGTCAGATGCTTAACACTTAACCAACTGAACCACCCAGGCACCCCCATATTGTGCCATTTTTAGATGACTTAAACTTTAGAGAGGCTAAACATATTTTCTCAGGTCTCACAGCTCATAAGTGAAAGGGACAGATCTTCCATCTGGTTTCCCATTCCAAGTTCAGGAATTTTTTTTTTTTTAAGAGAGAGAGAGCGAGAGAGCATGAGCAGGGGAGGGGCAGAAGGAGAGGGAAAGTGAGAATTTCAAGCAGGCTCCATGCCCAGTGCAGAACTCCACACAGGGCTCAATCTCACAACCATGAGATCATGACCTGATCTGAAATCAAGAGTCAGACTCCTAACTGAATGAGCCACCCAGGTGCCCCAGGAATTTTTTTCAACACTATCATACTGTTTTCAGAAAAATAATATGCTATTCTAATGGATTGATTGCAGTAACTAATTGATGGATCCTTTTTGCTGCATATTTGGCCATGATGGAGAGTTTTTAGGTACTGTGGAGTCATACGACCCTTCTCCAAAATACCCCGCCTTCCTAACATGACTGGTGAATGCGATAATGGTCCAGCTGGCTCTCACTTTTCAATGAGCTATTTTGAATTCTGAACAGTTGCTTCTAAGCTTTTTCCTCTTGGAATTGGTTGCAGGTTAGCTATTCTGACTTTCTTTGGAGATCTTTGGGATGGAGGCAGGAACATTAAATGAACCACAACAATTCACCTCCCACTGCCTTCTACCCCACTCCCAAAGAGTCAAGTAAGCTGAAAACATGGTGAAATATGTATACAAGAGGTAGGCATTGCTTTTGTCTATGTTGGATTCTCTTATGAAAGCATCTCTTAATTAAAGGAGAAATGGAGTGGAAAGTCTATAGAACTAGGGGTGCCTGGATGACTCAGTCCATTAAACATCCTGCTAATTTAGGCTCAAGTCATGATCTTGCAGTTTGTGGGTTTGAGCCCAGCATCAGGCTCTGTGCTGACAGTGCAGAGCCTGCTTGGGGTTCTCTCTCCCTCTCCCTCTCTGCCCTTCCTCCACTCTAGCATGCTCTTTCTCTCAAAATAAATAAACTTAAACAAAAAGAAAGTCTATAGAACTAAATATGAATAGAAATTACAAATTATTTAACATCAACTTCAAAATGGTTTCAGCCTAAGGTTTAGGGATGAGGAGGGACCTTTCTAAAAGCCAGATTTTCCAGCTCCATTTGTCAGATTCCTTGTAAGTGGCTCCAAATACATAATTGCAAAATATTCTAACACACCAGTCAAAACCTAATTCCTTTCATTCCAGTAGTTTGTCTTTAGTTCGAGCAAATGCAGGGGTTCCAATTACTCTTGAATTTGAGCAAAAGATATGATTTACAATGTAATAAATCTAAAGATCATATTAATGGGTTTATGAGTCAGAGAACCATTTTGTCCCACCCTCACTTCCTGGTGATTAGTTTTCTCTAGTAATAGTGTTGATGTAAACCATGATTATAGATAACCAATGGATCAGTGAACTATGGCTTCTTTAAACATACCTATAATATTAACTCATGACCATCAGCTAGTTTCTGTCTTCTTTCTGCTGACATGGCTTGAAATTGGAGGTAGGAGAAGATACACATTAATTTTGAAATGCTGTTTAAAATTTGCTCTGGTTATGTTTTATGACTGGTATCAACCACGTCCACCTTTCAATTTAGGTTGCTAATTTTTTTAAATTCTATTTTTAGTAGTAGAATGAGAGGAAGGACAAACAGGAACTAATGAGAAACTACAACAAATGGATTTCTGTCTCCAGAGAGATTCACTAAATCTTGTGCTCAGGGTTCTCCAAAGGTATGCATCCTTCCCCATTACTCCAAGGAACTACAATTTCATTTACATTGCCCTCCTTCTTTGTACCAAAGAAGCCACAGAAAGTCACCTAGAGGTCACTGAGACATGAGGTTGAGATTGAAACGTCCCCTCTCCAAAACTCAAGTTGGATGAACAACTTATGTGAGTTGGAAGAATACAATTGTTATAGAAGAAAAATGATTTAAATGGATTTATCTTTAATTTGCTTTCTCCCTCTTTTCTGTAACTTAGTTCACACATTGCTTTTTGGAATCCCTTTGCTTCCATCTGTACCCCTCAGAAAATAGTATCTTTAGTATCTTTCCTTTAAGGTCTCATTTAAGTATTACCTTCTCTGTGAAGTGCCCCCCGCCTTTGTGGGTGTGGGGGGGGCGGGGAGGGGCAGAGAGAGAGAAGAAGAGAGAGAGAATCCCAAGCAAGCTCCATGCTGTCAGCGAGCCCAATGTGGGGCTCGACCCCACAAACCATGAAATCATGACCTGAGCTGAAATCAAGAGTCAGAGGCTTAAACGACCGGGCCACCCAGGCGCCACTATAAAGCCCATTTTAATCCTTGCTCCCATCATAATTATATTTCCTCTCTGTTATATACCCAAAGCACTTTGTACATCTGCTATAATAATTATCAAAACTTGCCTTGAAGGGCACCTGGGTGACTCAGTCAGTTAAGCGTCTAACTTTGGCTCAGGTCATGATCTCATGGTTCTGAGTTCCAGCCCTGCATTGGGCTCTTTGTGGACAGTGCAAAGCCTGCTTGGGATTGTGTGTCTGACTTCACTATTATCATGGTGCTTAGTATCCATCACAGCCTGATGCTATATTCTGCACACACATGAAACTCAGTAAATGGATATAAATTAGAATGATTCCTAGTAGTATCTTCTTGAATAGTATGAGACTGGACATGTCAATAAAAAGCTTTGGGGGGCTCCTGGGGGGCTCAGTCGGTTAAGCCGGCTTCGGCTCAGGTCACGATCTCACCGTTTGTGGGTTCCAGCCCCGTGTCGGGCTTTGTGCTGACAGCTAGCTCAGAGCCTGGAGCCTGCTTCGGATTCTGTGTCTCCCTCTCTCTCTGACCTTCCCCTGTTTGCGTTGTCTCTCTCTGTCTCTCAAAAATAAATAAAAAACATAAAATAAAATAAAAATAAAAAACCCCAAAAACATTCTTAAAAAAAAAAAAAAAAGCTTTAGAAGCCAGGAAGAGTTAGAGAGCTGGGAATTTCAGAAAGGGAAGGGAAAGGAAGACCCCTGGATTGGTTACAGGGAAGCCCATGAGGTTTGCAAAGAGAAAAATAAGCTCTATTATTTGCTTTGCATTTGGTTCTTCTCTCTTTACAATGTAAAGGGTGCCCCGCTTCTTTCTTCAGCTGAATCCTGAATCTTTGCTCCAGATCACTTTCTCTTCTACACCTTCAGGACTTAAAATCCATCAGTCATCCCGAACCTGCTTCTTCAACATCTTCCCTTCTACTAAACCACCTCATTTGAGTACACAAGAGTGTTTCTAATTTAAGGCTGCATTTTATCCCATGGTGAGAATGAATCTTAATCTAACCTGTCTACTAATGGTATTTATAGTTTCCAATCTTTTGCTATCACAATGTTTTATTAAGTAACTTTATCCTTTTTTATTTTGTTATTTTACATGTGCCAGTGTTTCTAGAGGATAAATTCTTAGAGATGTTTTTCCGAATCAAAATGTGGGAGGATTTCCACCAGTTTACACATTTCCCAGCAGTGTATGAGAATGTCTGGTTCCTTCCACTGTTGCCAATGCATGGCATTAATCAAAGTTTTCAAAATATTTGCCAATCTGATAGATTAAAAATATTTCATAGTTTTAGTTACCATTTACAAGTGTGGTTAAACATTGTTACTGTAAGAGCTATTTGTGTTGTTGTATATGCATATGCATATGCATGTGCATGTGTCTGTGTATGTATATGTGTGTGTGTGTGTGTGTGTGTGTGTGTGTGAACTGTTTATCCATGTCTTTTGACCACTTTTCTCACTGTGCTTTTGGTTACTTAAATTCTAATACTCATTGGGGTCTCTTTCTAGTCTTCTATTCTGTTTTAGTGATCTGAAAAATTGTGCACCAACAACTATTTAAACTGTAACCTAATTCACCTTTCAATTCTTATGGTACAACACCTTCCTTCTTCGAAAAATATTTTTGACTGTTCTGTTTCTTTTTGTAGATAACTTTTAGAATTGCTTTATTTACTTCTAAAGAAATTCTACTTTGATTTTAATTGGGATTTCATTAACACTATAAATTAATTTGGGAACAATGTACAACATTCATTTTTTTGTTATGCTGAAACATGTTTCTTGGTTTATTCAAGTCTTTTTTTCCAAAAAAGGCAACAAATGTTTTATTTCTTTAATGAAATGAAAATTACCGTATTCACCACAAGCTAAAGAATATGTACATATATACACAAATATATATATATTTGAACCTACGGAAGTCAAATCTTTTTTCTATTTCCTTAGGAAGTTTTACAATTTTCTTCACAAAATCATTCCACTTAGTAATTATTTTCTCAGTGTAGCTGAAGACCTATACAGTTGATCCTTGAACAAGGGTGGTTAGGGGTTAGGGGCCGCAACCCCCCAAGCAGTAAAAAATAATATCTTCTGACTCCTGAAAACTTAACTACTAATGGCATACTGTTGAGTAGAACCCTTACCAATAACAAAGTTGATTAACAGGTATTTTGTATGTTATATGTATTGTTTACTGTATTCTTACAATAAAGTAAGCTAGAGAAAAGAAAATGTTTTTAAGAAAATAATAAGGAAGGGGCACTTGGGTGGCTCAGTCAGTTAAGCGTCCAACTTTGGCTCAGGTCATAATCTCACAGCTCGTGAGTTGGAGCCCCGCATCGGGCTCTGTGCTGACAGCTCAGAGAACCTGGAGCCTGCTTTGGATTCTGTGTCCCCGTCTCTATCTGCCCCTCCCCCACTCATACTCTGTCTGTCTCTCTCAAAAATAAACAAACATAAAAACAATTTTTTAAAGAAAATAATAAAGAAGAAAAAATATATTTACATACTGTTCTGTAAAAAAATCTGCATATAACTGGACCCACACAGTTCAAATGTGTATTGTTCAAAGATCAACTATAAATAATTTCTTAAACCATAAGAGAATTTTACTTTCCTCTTAATTTAATTCCTGGCTGAAACCAAAGATTAAATAGAAGACAAGGACAAGGTAGAAAGGAAGATCAGGCCCTTGGCAATATTTGTTTTTCTCAGCCCACCATTCTTAAGTGTCAGGAATTTATAATTTTCTGTAAATATACATACAGAAAAGTACACAAACCATATGTAAGCTGTATGTAATCAAGAGATCATTAACAGCAACCCAGGAATCTGTACTTCCTCCCAGTCACTATTCTCTCCCAAAGGGTAACAATTGCTATCCTGATTTCCATTAGTATAGCTTATGGTTGCCTCTGTTTTTTTTAAAGTTTATTTATTTATTCTGAGAGAGAGAGAGAGAGAGAGAGCATGAGCGAGGGAGAGGCAGAGAGAGAGAGAGAGGGAGAGAGAGAATCTAAAGCAGGATCTATGCTGTCAGCTCGAACTGCCTTCCCACAAACTGTGAGATCATGACCTGAGCCGAAATCCAAATTCGGACACTCAACTGACTGAGCCATCCAGGTGCCTCTGTTTGCCTGTTTTTGAGAGTGGTGTGCCACGTTTGTTTTTAGCACTTTGGGCATTTCTACTTTTATCTGATAATAAGGGAATATGTCTCTGGAGGGCCTTCCCCCTGGGAAGTGTCAATATTCTAGGGGAAAAAGGCCAATATTGGTGTTATGAGAAGTTAGGAAAAATTGAAATGAGCTTGAATCTAGCCTTTCTGCTGTTGCAGAATATATCAGACATTTGAACTGTTAGCTCAATTTTCTTATCTTTTTATGCAGAGTGACTTTTCCTATCATTTCATTACAAAGATACCATCTATCTTTCCAGCAGCTTGAAAATGAAAAATGAAATAAAAAGAAAATAAAAGAGTATAAAAAACTGTCTTAAATTAACTACTCCCATGCCTTTTTCTGCCTCTCAGTTGCTGATATTTCTTCTTCTTTTTTTAATGTTTATTTTTGAGAGAGAGAGAGAGAGAGAGATTGAGAGGGAGAGAGAGAGAGAGAGAGAGAGCACGTGGACGCAGACACATGAATGGGGGAGGGGCAGAGGGAGAGGGAGACACAGAATCCAAAGGAGGCTCCAGTCTCTGAGCTGTCAGCACAGAGCCTGATGCAGGACTTGAACTCATGGACTACGAGATCATGACCTGAGCTGAAGTCAGACCCTTAGCCAACTGAGCTACCCAGGCACCCCAGTTGCTATTTCTTAATATTTTAACATTTTCTCTGATACCTTTTTGAGATAATGGCAAAATTCACACATTTACATTGTTTGAATATCTTCATCTGACTTGTTTATTTTTATTATTTTTATTTTTTAGGTTTATTTATTTATTTTGAGAGAGAAAGAGAGAGAGAGAGAGCACAAGTGGGGGAGGAACAGAGAGAGAATCCCAAGTGGGTTTCCCATTGTCAGTGCAGAGCCCAATGCAGAGCTTAAACTCACGAACTATGACTATACACACACACATACACACACACACACACACACATACAAAGAGTAAACTTAATATAAAGTTTAAAAATCTACCAGGATGTGGAAAGGAGGTTAGAATGTACATGGTGAGAAATTTAACTGTATTACAAATAGGTCACATAACCACACTGAAAGGAGTTAAGTAACTGAAAAACTGTGGGGTTGTTCTGTTTTGTTTTGTTTTTTAATTTTAGTTAACATACAGTGCAATATTGGTTTCAGGAGTAGAATTCAAAAAATGTACTCTAGTTAGAAAATTTGTTTGCCATGGGGTACAGTTTAGGAATTCTGAAACAACTTTATTTATAATCTACTTTATTTGTATTCAACAAATGAGTAAAAATGTTACAGATAATCAGAGACATGTTTCTCACTGAGAGAAAGGAGTTATAGATAAGGAAAGAGTGGGAAGCTAGAATTAATTCTGTGTTGCTAAATTGGAGTCAGAGGTATCAACATGGATTCTTGTTTATTTACAGATGACAGACACACTTAGATGTATAGTGTATGCATTATATATGAATTTTTTCCTAACCCCATTGAGAGGGGCTACAAGCAGTGGGGCCCCAGTAGCAATGAGCATATCATTTGGTTTCAGCTTTTTTTTTTTAATGTTTATTTTTGAGAGAGAGAGACAGCGCAAGCAGGAGAGGGGCAGAGAGAGGGAGACACAGAATCTGAAGCAGGCTTCAGGCTCTGAGCTGACAGCACAGAGCCCAACACGGAGCTCAAACTCAAGAACCTTGAGATCATGACCTGAGACAAAGTTGGCTGCTTAACCAACTGAGCCACCCAGGCACCCCTAAGTTTTAGCTTTTAAATGCTATTCTTCAAGGAACCAGGGCTCCCTGGAGAACTAATTGATTTCAGGGCTAGAGTAGTGAAAATAGAAGATGAGCCTAGAGCATCTTGTGCTACCAGAGTGCTTAAAAACAAACAAAAACAGCATATCAACAATACATAGAAATCAACCAGAAAAAAACCACACTGAGACAACTAAAATAATGATAGTACTGAATTCTAACCCAAAGAATTATAACACCATCAATTCTTGGTGGCTATGAATAAAGCTACTATAGACATATAAATAGACAAAGCAATTTCAGGTTTTGGTATGAATGTATTTTCATTTCTTTTGGGAAAACTACCTAGCAGTGGTAAACAAATATCCATGAGTCTATACTGATATCTGTCAGTGAATTAAGAAATGGGATTGGAGGAGAGAGAAGCAACAGCTCTTCTTTTCCAAAGAATTCCAATTTTAAACATAGAAGGAATATGGGGAATAGAAAATCACCATCAGAACACCACAGTGGAGGCACCTGGGTGGCTCAGTCAGTTGAGCATCTGACTTCAGCTCAGGTCATGATCTCAAGGTTTGCAAGTTCAATCAAGTCCCATGTCGGGCTTTCTGCTGTCAGCACAGAGCCCACTTCAGATCCTCTGACCCTCTCTCTCCACCCCTCCCCTGCTTGTGCTCTCTTAAAAATAAATAGTTTACATTAAAAAAGAAAAGAACACTACAGTAATTGCTGCAGGCAAGATCCACCAAAGAGTGGGCAGAGAAGTTAAAACAAAAACATAATATTTGTATAGCACCTTAGCCAAGGATTTCCAAGTTAATATGACCATACAGATCAATATGCACTTTTTTTCTACCCTGAACCCAATGTGTTGGTGGAACTCAAACTCATGACCTCGAGATCAAGAGGCACGCCCCACCAATGTGTTTTTGATAGAGAAAGTTACATTAGTACTAACATGACATTAGGTTCATTTGGTTTATAATAATAAACAACTTTTCATAGCCACTTCTTACATTTCTATAGCACTTTATAGCTCACAAGGCACCTTCACATACATATTATCTCTTTAATACTCATACTAACTCTGAACATTGACATTACCTTCTGCCTTTATAGATGAAGAAACTAAAGCCTAAAAAGGAAAAATGATTTGCTTCAGGTCAAATGGTGGATTAGTAGCAGAGCCAAGAATCCAGCACAAATTATCAAGTCCAAATATCTTTCCCAAGAAATGAATTTAAAATACTAGGAACTGGGGCACCTGGGTGGCTTAGCCAGTTAAGCATCTGACTCTTGATTTCGGCTCAGGTCATGATCTCACAGTTCGTGGGATGGAGCCTGCTTGGGATTCTCTTTCTCCCTGTCTTTCTGCCCTTCGCCCACTAGAGAGTGCGAGCGTGCACAGGAGCTCTCTTTCTCTCTCAAAATAAGTAAATAAACATAAAAAAAAAAAAAAACTAGGAACCATAATTAATGATTATAAATGGTTTTAAGTAAATACAGAGCATAACAGGCATTTAAAAATGTTATATATATTCAAGAATATATATCATGAGGGGCGCCTGGGTGGCTCAGCAGGTTAAGCGTCCAACTTTGGCTCAAGTCATGTTTTCACAGTCTGTTGGTTCGAGCCCCGCATCAGGCTCTGTGCTGACAGCTCAGAGCCTGGAGCCTTCTTTGGATTCTGTGTTTCCCTCTCTCTCTGCCCCTCCCCAACTCATGCTCTGTCTCTGTCTCTCTCAAAAATAAACAAATATTAAAAAAATTAAAAAAACATATATCATGAAAATATATATAATAGATAAAATAATAGATATATCTATATCATGTTTCTTTTTTTTAAGTTTATTTATTTATTTTGAGAGAGAGAGAGAGATCACAAGCAGGGGAGGGGCAGAGAGGAGAGACTTAATCCCAAGTAGGCTCCATGCCATCAGTGCAAAGCCCAAGGTGGAGCTTGACCTTAAAACTGTGAGTTTATGACCTGAGTAGAGATCAAGGGTTGGATGCTTAACCGGCTAAGCCACCCAGGGACACCTCCACCTCATGTTTCTCAAAGTATCCCTTTAACTCTGATAAAAAACCTAGAGGTTTCAAAGGCCAAACTGAATTACTACTGTATAGCATTAAGAGAAATAAACTGTAGTCAGAGTGTAGGAGTTAAGTGCTTTGCATGCTTCATTTTGAGTTTGGAAAAAATAGAAAAAAAATTCTAAAACGCTTATGTCTGCTCATAGGTAAAGTAAAGCAGACAATGTGGGTATTTAAAATTTACAGGGGCGCCTGGGTGGCTTAGTTGGTTAAGTGTCCGACTTCGGCTCAGGTCATGATCTCCTGGGTTCGAGCCCCGCGTCAGGCTCTGTGCTGACAGCTAGCTCAGAGCCTGGAGCCTGTCTTCGGATTCTGTGTCTCCCTCTCTCTCTGACCCTCCCCTGCTCACACACTCTCTCTCTCTCTCTCGAAAATAAATAAAACATTAAAAAAATAAAAAAAAATTTACAGGCACCCAGGGACCCCTGACTGGCTCAGTCAGAAAAGCATGTGACTATTGATCTCAGGGTCGTGAGTTCAAGCCCCACGCTGGGTGTAAAGATTACTTAAAAATAAGTAAGTAAAGGGGTGCCTGGGTGGCTCAGTTGATTGGGCATCCAAATCTGGGTTTTGGTTCAGGTCATAATCTCACGGTTTGTGGGGTTGGGCTCTGTGGTGCTGGTGCGGGGCCTGCTTGGATTCTCTCTCTCTCTCTCTCTCCCTTTCTGCCCCTCCCCCACTCATGCTCTTTCTCTCTCCTAAAATAAACTTATTTTTTTTTAAATTTTTGAGACAGAGAGAGACAGAGCACGAGTGGGGGAGGGGCAGAGAGGGAGACACAGAATCTGAAACAGGCTCCAGGCTCTGAGCTGTCAGCATAGAACCCGATGTGGGGCTCAAACCCACGAACCATGAGATCATGACCTGAGCTGAAGTCAGACACTCAACCGACTGAGCCACTCAGGTGCCCCTAAAATAGAAAAACTTAAAAAAAATGAGTAGGGGCACCTGGGTCAGCACAGAGCCTGTTATAGATCCTATGTCCCTCTCTCTTTCTGCCCCTCCCCCGCTCATTTTCTCTCTGTCTCTCTCGTTCTCTGCCTCTCTCTCTCAAAAATTAACATTAAAAAAATAAATAAACTTAAAACAAAGACCTGGCTATTAAAATTTGTAGGCACCAATTAATAGGTTGACAGTTTAAAACAGAATAATGTTCTTCTGTAATCATTCTCATTTGTAAATACACAGCAGCCTATCTATTAATATGATTAATATCTAGTAATATGATCAACAATAAACCTGAAGTATGAATAAGGTAGATATGATTATTGTACTGTTTATAAAATTTAGGTACAAGTATCTAACTCATT
Organism: Cryptoprocta ferox; assembly: GCA_028646485.1. Taxonomy (NCBI): domain Eukaryota; kingdom Metazoa; phylum Chordata; class Mammalia; order Carnivora; family Eupleridae; genus Cryptoprocta; species Cryptoprocta ferox. Next base: position 40,009,003 of record CM053566.1, read on the forward strand.
GTGGGGAAGAAGATAGCCCTTTCTAGAAAGCACAAATGCACAATTGTCCAGTAATAATTTAATACCGAGTCATGGTCTTAACTGAAAGTGAAATGTTTGTTACTTGATCCAAGTAATTACCTTTATTTAAAAGAGATACCCAGAGAGGTAATTAGTCTTGTCAAATTCTTGACTTTCACTATTTTCAAAATAATTCCCACATTTAGGTGCTTGAAGGATAGAGCCAGAAAAAGTATCTCGTAGTTACAGCATTGAAAGTAGAGATAAGTAGCACAGTTGAATAATTCACAGCTTTAAAATGCATATAATAAAGGAGGAAACATCATTTTTATCATAATAAAGCCCATGAATATATAAACATCAGTCTCTTTGTTTAGAGATAAAGTTTTAAAGCAAAACAATAAAATCAATGATATACAACGATTCTTACTGCATTGAGTATCATTGCTGGTGTCAATTTTGTACTGTAGGAGAAGGAACGCCAGTTTCTATTCTGTCTTAGCTTGTTTTCAGAAAAGGTTAGGTCCAAAATACTGTCTTTTAAGTGAGAACTGGAGTTAAAATAGCCTATTTCCTAAGTATTCTTTATCACCTGACCTTGCAAATTGTCCACATTGATTCCAAATTAAGTTCTAAAAAGTTGTGTGCTCTAAAAAGTTGTGTGCTTACCTTGTGATCAGTGCTTTGTTGGGTTCAGAGCAACTGTGAGATTTTAATAATTACCATTTTGACTGTAATGTCAGTAGGGGAAACAAGCTGCTTTAACAGATGTCCTGATGTGGAGAGTGGTTGCAATAATCTCTCCTCTCCCTACTTTTGATTTGTATGTAAAATCTCCCATTCCATCAGAGTCAGGGCCTGGTTCAAGTATTAAGTATTATTAATAATAAACCTAACAGGGCACCTGAGTGGCTCAGTCGGTTAAGCGTACGACTTAAGCTCAAGTCATGATCTCACAGTTTGTGGGTTCGAACCCCGCATTGGGCTCTGTGCTGACAACTCAGAGCCTGGAGCCTGCTTTGGATTCTGTCTCTCTCTCTCTCTCTCTGTCCTTCCCCTGCTAGCACTCCATCTCTCTCCCTCAAAAATGAATAAACATAATTTAAAAAAATAATAATGGGGTACCTGGGTGGCTCATTCTGTTCAGCATCTGACTCTTAATTTCGGTGCGGGTCATGATTTCACGGTTTGTGAGCTTGAGCCCCACGTAGGGCTCTGTGCTGACATCAGGGAACCTGTTTGGGATTCTCTCTCTCCCTCTCTCTGCCCTTCCCCTGCTCACTCTCTCTCTCTCTCTGTCTCAGAAATAAATAAATTAAAAAAAAATCTAATATGAGGCAGACACTGTGTTGCCCCAGGGGATAAAATGGAGAGCAGACAAAATATGTTTCCTGTCTTCACTGTATTTACAGACTGCTGGGGGAAAGCCGATAAGTAAAGAAGCTGTTAAAACTAAGTCTGACAACATCCATATACACTAGTGACTTCCTTCTTTAACTTTTAGTAACTTCTAGAATTCCAGTCTTTTTCAGACTATAGGTTACAACCCATTAGTGGCTCTTAAAAGTGCATTTTTAGAGTAATTTTTTAAAAGTAATAAAAAATGCACAAAAGTAGAGAGAATAATATAGTAAGCCCTGTACACTTATCCCCAGATTGAAGAATTAATAAGATTTTCATTTTCTTACTTTCATTTTAAAAAAGAAAATGGGAGGGGTGCCTGGCTGGTCCAGTCTGTAGGGCATGTGACTCATGATCTCAGGGTCATGAGTTCAAGCCCCATGTTGGGCGTGGAGCCTACTTAAAAAAAAAAAAGAAAGAAAATGGGGTAGTTAAAAGAATAAAATAGACCAGACTAGAATTGGATGGGATACAATACATGAGTGTATTACACTATGCGTATTGCGCATAGTAAGAGAAACTATTGTTCCATAAATCTTGTGTATTTACTGAATTTAAGATATAAAAAATGGGCGCACCTGGGTGGCTCAGTTGGTTAAGCATCCAAGTCTTGATTTTGGCTCAGGTCATGATCTCATGGTTTGTGGGTTCGAGTCTCACATTCGGCTCTGTGCTAACAGCACAGAGCCTGCTTGGGATTCCCTCTCTCCTTCTCTCTCTGCCCCTCCCCTGTCCCTCTCAATATAAATAAACATTAAAAAAATAAATGACAAGTTCTTATAAAAAAGATATAAAAAATGAATGAGACTCTGTGAAGAAGAAAAAATAGGAAAGAAAACCACATATCCATTTGTATTTCCATTGTGAATACAATGCTGTGTAAGAAGGCTCTGGATAAATCTTTGGTGATGACAACAAGCAATAGAAACATGAGGAGCTAGCTAGAAGAAAATT
>CM053566.1:40011857-40061342 GCA_028646485.1 Cryptoprocta ferox
CAGGAACGAAAAAAAAAGAAAGAAAAAAGACAACTCCCCTGAGCGGATGGGCGTGGTCTGGCGTCCCGTCAGGTCTCGGGGGCTGCTCTCTCCGAGGACCCGCCTTGGTGGTTGCGGGGAGAAGTATGGCGCCGCCTCAAAGTTTTGCCGGAACCAAGCGTTGCAACCGCCCTTCTGAGTCCGATCTCCCTGTGCTGCGGGCGAGCCAAACTGTATTCTCCAAGCTCCGCCTCACTTCTGAATCCCAGTCCGTGCAGTTCAACACCGTCACCGGGGATGAGATGCGTTCCCGCTGGTGGCTGGCCTCCCGGCCGGCTTGCGCCACCCTTTTCGCGGAGCCGCCGCTGCCGCTTTTCAAGGCTCCCACTGCCGCTGCACCCAAGGAAGAACTCGCCGGCCAGATGCGACGGATTTCTCTCCCGGCGCCTCAGGCATCTTTGAGGTTGTCTTCTTTCTGGCGTCTGTCTCTTCTTTCCCCCACTTGCAAATCCCAGTTTTATCCCTTCAGTCCTTCTCAGTTCAATCCATATGGGCGTGCGCGGATTACAGAGCTCCCTGCTCTTCCGCCATCTTGTCCTCCTCCCTATTTTTTTAATTTTTTATGTTTATTTTTAAAAGACAGAGACAGAGCATGAGAGGGGGAGGGGCAGAGAGAGAGACACACACACACACACAGAATCCGAAGCAGGCTCCAGGCTCTGAGCTGTTGGCACAGAGCCTGATACGGGGCTCGAACTCACAAACTGTGAAATCATGACCTGAGCCGAAGTGGGATGCTTAACCGACTGAGCCACCCAGGTGCCCCAAGTTAACTTTTTAAAACAGGGAGCTGGCTTATAAGGTAGTATTTTCATGCTTATACAACTATTACTCAACTAATCTTGGCTAAGAACTTACTCTGTTTCAGGCAATATGCTAAGTGCTTGGGGTGCAGAAATAAATAAAACACGGCACTTCTTTCTCAGAGCTTGCTATTGTTTGGAGAGACATGAGAATAGTCTATCCTCCATGTAAAAGAATCAACACTTGAAAATGCTTATCTCATTATAACTAACACACACATACAAACACAGGTCTGTATAGCTGTGTTTAATTTTTGTTTTATACTAATGAGATCATGCCATACATATGAATCAATAAATTGTTTTTCATTAAATAATGTATCAGAAACATCTTTCTAAATAAGTACGTATAGTGCTATCTTTTTCTTTTCGATGGTTATGGAAGTGTGAATGTCATAATTTACTCATTTCCCACTAAATAGGCTGTTATCCTAAATGTGTAAAGCTACAATGAACCTGTATCTTTACATACCCTTGCTGGATTTTCTATAGGATAGATTTTTCAAATCGGGATTTCTAGATATTTGCTCTTGTCTTTTAATGCTGTCAAAATTTTTTGCCTTCCAAGAAGTTGCTCATTTACATACTTATCAACTATTTGAATAACTATTTCCCCATACTATTAACAACACTATATATTATTAATCCTGTATGTTTTAAATTTGTAATCTCATGGTCACGAATCTCTTTGCGTTTAAATTTTGCATTTCCTAAACTATTAGTGACATTGTCCACCTTTTTTTTTTTAAATAAATTTACTGGCTATTATTCTGTGTCCTTTATATATCTTTTGCCCATTTTTCTATCATGTGTTTCATTACCAATTTTTAAGTTCTTTAGTTTTTTTGGATACTAACCTAGTGTGTATTGCAAATGCTTTTCTCTGCCATTTGTATTCTAATTTTGTTCATGGTGGTTTATGTAGAACTGAAGTTTCTTTTTTTTAATGTTTATTTTGATATAAGAGTGAGTAGGGGAGGGGCAAAGAGAGAGAGGGAGAGAATCTCAAGCAGGTTCCATGCTGTCAGCACAGAGCCTGATGTGGGACTTGATCTCACAACCCTGGGATCATGACCTGAGCTAAAATCAAGAGTCAGATGCTCAATTGACTGAGCCACCCAGGCTTCCCATAGAACTGAAGTTTTCATGTTTCATGTAATCATATCTGTTACTTCCTTCTATGTGGGTTCTCAATTTTATATTTTGCTTCAGAAGGACCTCTCCACTCTAAAATTATAAAAATAGGGGTGCCTGAGTGGCTCAGTTAGGTTAAGCCACGGACTCCTGATATTGGCTCAGGTCATGATTTCACGGTTCGTGACATTAAGCCCCTTTGCAGTCAACACAGAGCCTGCTTGGGATCCTCTCTCCCCCTCTCTCTACTCCTCCCCCACTCACATGTGCTCTCTCTCACTCTCTCTTAAAATAAATAAATAAATTTAAAATAAATAAAATAAAATAATAAAAATAACCTCCCATCTTTTCATCTAGTACTTTTATGGAATTAAAAAATGTTTAACTCTTTAATCTAGCTGGAATTAATTTTTGTAGGTTGAGGGAGGTAAGGAGTACCTCCCCAATTCTAGCACTGGCCAATGGGTAGACAATTTTCCTGATACAATTTGTTTAAAATTTAGAAGAAAACTCTGAAAGGCTGGATTAGCTCCACATGAACCATACAGGCTGAAAGTAATTATTACTATTGAGTCAGAATATATATTATACAGACAAACAAAGCTCTGGTATTATTAGTGCTATCATCCTAGACACAGTTAAGAGAGTCTACAAGTACATTATCAGGAACTCTCCAAAATGTGGCATTTCTAGGAAACAACTTTGTGTTAATATGGTTTTTGTACATGGTTCATTTAATGTGATACCTGGGCAAAAATGTACATATTTTATAAATAGGTGGAAATAATTTTTTAAAACATGGAAAAGGTATTAAATATTTAAAATATTGATTTTCAATTTAAAATATTGAAAGGTATGGAGGCTATCGCTCTTGGCTGGCTAGCCCAACAACCATTTCCAATCCCCTCTCCCTTCCTGGCCTACCTACACTGCACATGGAAAAGTTGACATACTTGACTTCTTATCTTCCTTCTCAACCAGGATGGCCACGTGACACAGTTCCAGCCAATGGATATAAGTGCAAGTTTTATATCAGGTATGTCTGGCCCCACTCCTTCCCCCTTTCTCTTCTCTGAACGCAAACATGATGGTCTGAGTTGCAGCAGACATCCTGTGTTCGGGACATAACTAGCTACCCTGCTAAGGACGGAGTGGAGACAGAAAAAGCCTGAATCTTTGAAGACACCAGTAACCCTTATACCAGCCCTCATCTACCTGAAGACATTTTATTATGCTAGATAAATAAATATCATAATTCCTAAGTCACTGTTAGACAAGTTTCCTGAAGCTGAAAGTATTTTTAGTTGGTACAAATGGTGTGAACCCCATATTCTGGAAACAGTGAAACAAAACCGTTTTAATATTTCTTATTAATGCATTCATGAAATTATCATAAATTAATTTCTAGGGATTACTTTTTTATAAAGACTCACAAAGAAACAATATAAAATGATAGAATTTATTTTAATATATTGACATATACGTATGCACATATACTATTTTAAAAATAAGCATGTGAACTATAATTGTTATAAAACATAAATCAGCCTTAATTTAATATTATAAGAGTAAAAGAGCATGTATAGAAGTCAATCTAACATTTTTGCATTTGTCTTTCAAAGTTAGAATACACAAAAGATTTAGCGCACTGTATTTTATCTTATTTCAGTTTTCACATTATTATCATTGGGTATAAATACCCTTAGGAATGTGCCAACTTATAACTTACATTCAAATAACCGAAATCTCTTAACAGTTATTAAAGTACCATTAAATCACCTAAAATGAGTAATCTAAAAAAATATTGGCCTAAATTAAAACCCTGAGGAATTAAAATCTTTTTACACAATAGTTTTGGTTAAGTGCAATTCCATGTTTGACTACTTTATTTAAGGTCATACTTGGTAAGGCATAGTAAAAATAAAATCTACGTAAGTTACAGTCTAAATCTATATTTCATTTCTTGCTACAAAGTTGTTTTGTTTCCCCAAAAAAGTAGTTTTTGCATGTCATTCTGGACCTCTTCACCACCTGCTGGCTTATCTGCTTTATATACGGTAGTTAAGATTTGTGTACTAAGCTGAGCTGCCTTTACATGGTGGTTCAGACAAAATGCACCTAAAGAACTACATGCTAGAGAGTTCATGTCCATGCTCCACCATGGCCTGAACAAACTGCTTGAAGACTCGATCCATGTAAGTGGACTGCCGTGGCCAGATTCCCTCCAGAAAACCAATATGGCCTCCATAAGAAGTAAGGACCAAAGCAACATTAGGGTTTTGCTTGGCAGTTTCAATTGGAATAGCTTGGAGAAAAAAAGATAAGGGAAAGGGGGAGGTAACAGAAAGAAAGGAGAAAGAAAAATATATAATTATTACTGGTTCCTGTTAGGGAAAGTGCATGCTTTTATCATTCCCAATCATTATAAACTGAAACACCATTACATAAATAAATATTTGTAATTAGTATAGCTAATGGAACAAGTCTGACTAATTTACATCAACCATCCACATTCTTTTTCTTTTTGAATTTTTAAAATGTTTATTTATTTTTGCGGGGGGGAAGGACAGAGAAAGAGGGAGACACAGAATCTGAAGCAGGCTCCAGGCTTCAAGCTGTCAGCACAGAGCCTGACACGACTTGAATCCACAAATTGTGAGATCATGACCTGAGCCAAAGTCGGAGTCTTAACCCAGGCATCCCACAACCATCTACATTCTTATAACAGGTCATGTTTACAGTTACGTACCGAACCATCATTTTTGGAAGAATCAATCCAAGTGTTTAATTATAACATAAAAGTATAAAAAGACTCAGTCTTGTTTTGAGAAATTAAAGTAAAGTAATGCAAGGAATGGTGAATACTTATATCATGCTGTAAGATTCCCCCTTAGGTATTACACCAGGAAAAAAAAGAAAGCAACAACTAATCTCATCACCTTTGTGAGAGTTATAAATTCATTATGTATGACTTTGGTTAATTTTACATGAAGTTAGATTCCTGAGGGGCCAATTCCTCAAAATTATACAATGATTTATATAGTAAAAACATATATAGATAGCAAAAAAGACTGGAATAAAATATTCCCAAGGGGTAACAGTGTTTATCTTTGGAAGGTTAAACATTGGTGATTTTTCTTTTTCTTCCTTGCCTGAGTTTCTATTCATAGCAAGGAGAAAGAAAAAATTTTTTATTTTGAAAATATAGTTGCAATATTTAAATAATTCACTAACAATGACAATCTTTTCATATACTCTACAAAATCTATCCTGAGTAAAAATTTCACTCTAAAGGATGTGAATTAAAGTTGTTTTATTTTTATTTTTTTCTCCCACACTTGGGAGTTCAGTGAAAATGTTTTAAGATCTATAATGAATCACAGCCTGGCATAAGAAGTATTTTCATTTCAGATACTGCTAAATCTTATCTCCTTAATTAAGGTAACGTGGTTGCTGCAGTATTTAGACCATCATATCTTGGATACAGCCTTAAGGGTAAATGAGCTAATTAAAGGTAAGATCTCCCTCCCCCCTCTCCCCGCTTTTAATGAAGGAAAGAAAGCTGACATACTCTAGGAGAACTGAGACCCTTCCAAGGGTCTTGATGCTGTGCCCAAACTGCCTGTTCAGATGATGCTCTGTTTGACCCTTCACAACACTCCTTGAGAAATAAACTTAGAGATCCTAAATCAAGCCCCAGTAAGCCAACCCCTTGCCCAAAGGGGTTCTGAACTCACATCCTTAGCCAGCCCCACCCAAAGAAGAGTACTTCCTATCTTGGGATAAGGTGTGTGAGTCTAAGGGGAGGGGCAAGTGAAATGACATACTATTTTTGCTTTTCCTTTCTCACCTCGCATTAAAGGCTTCAAGTTAGAATGCTTCATTTGCCTCTGATGGAATTATTATGAGCCCCAATTTCACACTCTGGATACACTCAGGAATTTCTAACACTGATAGTTACAGTTATATCAGAAGAACAAAAGGCTGTCCCACGTGTGAGTCACGTGGAAGATGCTAGCTGGCTGCGCTCTCAGAATGCAGACAATTGTCTATTATTTCAATGTGGCAAGACTATCTTAAGGGCTTGGGAAAGAAGAGGAAATGACGAGTTTAAATTTCAATCAAATGGGGCAGGTTAAAATGCTGGGAAGTTTGTGTTGGTAAAAAGAAGAGTCTATGAAATATTAAAAAAGGAGAAATACTAGACTTTCTTAATCCAATGAATATAGGCTAAATAACCACCATGCAATTCAACTAATACTAAAGTTTACAGTTTCATTTCTTGGTATGTGGTGAAAGGCCAAAAAGTTCCAGCCATCTAAAATTAGTTGTGATTAATCATAAATCACATATAAAATGACAATCCCTGCAGAGATGATAGGTGATTTTATTTTTATACACTTTGGGGATGTTCTGAAAATTTGACAACACATATGTGATCTGTTTGTAGTCAGATTAATTTTTTTTTAATGCAGTACTTGGGAATCTGTTTTTAAAGTAATTATGGGGAAATGAGAAAAAATGCATAAAAAGCTTTGTGAAATTTCATTAGAAAAAAAATTAGAGGTCAAGTCTACTGATCCTTATGATGACTTCTAATCATCTTGTATTCAGTGTATGAGCACATGCATACATATCTTTGCTACCCAATTCCATATTTCTTAAATTAAGAGGGCAAGAAAGTTAATTTGGGCATAATTTTTTTATACAGTATCTGAGGGGAAAACAAAGACTGTTTCCTTTCAGATGGGACCAAATATGCTATACTCATTGAGATATTCAAGGACATCATGTTTATAAAGTCTTAAGTTCTCTTCCAGGTTAAAAGGGGAAAAAAATGTCAAAGCCTTCTGCTTAAGAATCTCAGGAAGATAAGACAAATGATCACAATGGACTAATAAGGCAAAGATACTCTAACATAATCTGTCCAAAGAACAGTGTATTTGATAAGAAGGAAAGGTTATAAACAATGAGAATAAGCAAAATATTTCAGTCATAATTGATTGTAAACCTCTCACAATGAACTAGATAAGCATCTGTGAAACTGTTGAAGGTGATCTCAGAAATTTAGATACTGGGGCGCCTGGGTGGCTCAGTCGGTTGAACGTCCGACTTTGGCTCAGGTCATGATCTCATGATCTCACGGTTCGTGGGTTCGAGTCCCACGTCAGGCTCTGTGCAGACTGCTAGCTCAGAGCCTGGGGCCTCTCTTTGGATTCTGTGTCTCCCTCTCTCTCTGTCCCTCTCCTGTTCACTCTCTGTCTCTCAAAAATAAATAAATGTAAAAAAAAAAAAAGAAATTTAGATACTAAATTATGAGTACCTCGCAATTTTTTTTCTATTGCAGTGGAAAACATTTTATATGCCTGATATTTTATTTCTTATTACTGTGTTTCCTTAAAGAGAACCGTGTTTTAAAACAGTTAGTTCAGGGGCACCAAAATTGAGCATCCAATTTTGGCTCAGGTCATGATATTATGGCTCATGCGTTTGAGCCCCACATCAGGCTTGCTCCTGTCAATACAGAGCCCCTTCGGATCCTGTCCTCATTGCTCTCTGCCCTTCCCCCACTGGTGCGTGCTCACTCTCTCTCTCCCTCACAAAAATAATTAAACATTTAAAAAGAACCCAGTTGGGGCGCCTGGGTGGCCCAGTCAGTTAAGCGTCCGACTTTGGCTCAGGTCATGATCTCGCGGTTTGTGGGTTCAAGCCTGGGATCAGGTTCTGTGCTGACAGCTCAGAGCCTGGAGTCTGTTTCAGATTCTGTATCTCCCTCTCTCTCCGCCCCTCCCCGCGCACTGTCTCTCTCTCTCTCTCTCTCTCAAAAATAAAAAAAAAAAACATTTAAAAAAATTTAAAAAATAAAAAGAACCCAGTTAATTCATGTCAAAATGTACACAAATAAGTTAATTTTACCATGACTTGGTGAGAAAACATCATCCACAGAATTCAGACACAACACTGGAATTCCTACTGATTTTAGTCTACGATTAGGGCTGGCATCAGTATAATAATCATCAATTGTTCGGTATCCAAACATGACTGAAGTGAATCGCTTATCAAACTCTCTGATGGATTTAGCCTGAAAAATAAAAACAGATTGTTTCTACTCCTGGAATCCAAAGAGGAAATCAAAATATTACATAAAGTTTCTCTCCTACCTTCATGACATGATCCATGTCGATTTGTTTTACAAACATATGCCGGTGCCTGCAACAAAATAACTTCACAGGTAAAAAATAAGGTAAAAAAAAATTAAGGATATTGCTATCTCAATCAGCCCTAAAATACATAATAATAAATAACAAAACAATCTAACATAGGGCACAAAGTTGGTACTTAATACCTGTTCACTTAATCAGACTTGGCAGAAGGACATTGATATTTATCCTAAAGACATTTTTAAGAGCACTTTTTTCTTTACTGAAGGATATTGAACTAGTTTTGTAATAATAAATGTAAGTATTGTTTCATAACAAGTTGTACCTACACACTGCTGCTATTAAATCAGTTTGGCTGAAAAGGTCTTACTTAAGCCAGAAGCTTTCAATTGGATAAACTACTTGAAGACGTTATTTTTAAGTTGCTAAATTAAAAATTAAAAGTTATATTTTGTATACTTAGTTTTTAACTGGTGGTCATTTTTCTTTCTTTCTTTTTAAAAATATTTTATTTATTTATTTAAATTTTAAGTAAGGTCTACACCCACTGTGGTGCTTGAACTCATGACCCTGAGACTAAGAGTCACATGCTCTACTGACTGAGCCAGTCAGGCAACCCTAAAATTTGGGCATAATTTTTTTATACAGTATCTGAGGGGAAAACAAAGACCGTTTCCTTTCAGATGGGACCAAATATGCTATACTCATTGAGATATTCAAGGACATCATGTTTATAAAGTCTTAAGTTCTCTTCCAGGTTAAAAGGGGAAAAAACTTTAGTTCAAATCATTCACTTTTCTTACTATTGTGCCCCATTTCAGTGATGAGTGATTAGTGATTTAATTTTTTAATATTTTAATCAATATTTTATACTCAACATCTATAATTTAATAAGTAGGTTAAGTTTAATCGAATGTTTAATGTCAACTTTTGGGATACCTATGGTTTTCAAGAAGTCATGTACGAATTAACTGTACTTTTTATTTAGCGTTTATATTATACTGATCAATTCACCTAAAAATAGATGATAATAGTCATCAAAATAGAAACAGAGACACCTCTATTCTTTGTTATCACACCAATTTAAATGTTAGAAGATATACAAACAATTCCAGAAAAACTAATGCAAACATAGTATTCTGATAAGAAATGTGTGGGCTGAAAATATCCAAGTGCATTTTCCTAAGCTTCTAAAGCATATCATATGCAAGCATATGCTTAAGAAACTACATTATTCAGCACTAAAAACACTTAATACATTGCTCACTACCTAGGAAAGAGTTAGGTACTGATAAGATTAGCAACAGGTAGAAAATCCAGGGAAACAGTACATAATGTTATTTAACACATTCCATGCTAATGCTTTTAGTCCTTTAGAATAATTCAGAACAGTGATCTTCAAAGTGGGGACACATACCCTAGGGGTTGTACAAGACAGTGCACTGGGATACAGAAAGAAAATATTACAACTTTTATATATATTTTTAACTTATACTTAAAATCTTTATTTTTGTATATATTTATAACAAAGAATATTTGGGTTAGTAAATGATATAATGCAAACATAAATATACAAGTATTAGCAGCGTTATACTTTACAACTTTTTTCTGTTGGGGCATGTAATCCAAAAAGTTTGAAGACGTCAGATTTTAAAAGATGACTCACTTATTAACTGAAGACTGGAGACAGGTTGTCAAATAGTAATTAAAAAGCAGCCAATTGAGTGGTTTCTCCAATGACTCAGAACAAGCAAAAGTATTCCAACCGACTGAAAAAGTTGCAGCTGCCTTCAATGGAGTTTTTGGCCCAATTTTGCCCAGGTAATTCAAAAGCAGCATACTAAAATGGGGAGAAACAGGAAACTTAGTGATGAATTTGTTGTATCTCTCAAGACATTCAATTTCTTTTTTTTAAAGCTTATTTTAATTTATTTTGAGAGACAGAGAGCAAGAGGGGGAGGGCAGGGAAAGAAGGAGACAGAATCCCAAACAGGCTCACACGATCAGCCCAGAGCCCGAAAGGGGGCTTGAACTCACAAACCGTGAGATGGTGACCTGAGCTGAATAGGACGCTTAATCAACTGAGCTACCCAGGTGCTCCCAGGAGACTATTTCTAACGTCCAGGCTACACAGATTTTCAAAATGATATTGAGAATTTATTAAAAATATGCAAATCTTTGGACCCCATCTCTAGGTGAATGTTTAGTTTTAGTATGTGAGGGGTGTTTCAGGCAAACTTTTCTATAATCAGCCACACAGTAAATATTTTAGGCCTTGCTGGCCATATAGTCTCTGTCACAAATAACCAACTCTATGATTGTAGTTCAAAAGCAGCTGTAGACAATATATAAATATGTGAATGGATATGGTTGTGTTCCAACAAAACATTTTGTATGGATGAAATTTAAATTTCATGTAATTTTCACATGACATGAACTATTCTTTTCTTTTTTTTCAATCATCTAAAAATATAATAACCATTCTTAGCTCTTGGACTGTACAAAAAGAGACAGATTGCCAGATCTGGTCTGTGGGCCATGGTTTGCCAACCTTTGGCATAGATGAGGGAGCAAGAAAAAGTGGTTTTTCAGGATGCACATTGGAATCACCTGCGGAACTCTCAGACCTGTTACAGACGTCTGGATTTAACCCTGGAGATTGTGAGTAATGGGTCTGTGTGGGCTCCTGGTTCTCTCTGAGCCCTTGCCCTCTAAAGTAAGTCTCTAAAAGGCTTGCTAGTGTACAGTTAGACTTTCTGAGTTGTGGCAGAGCTTTTGGCTCCCAAATCACTTATTTTCTCTTCCTACTCTTTCCTATTTTTTGTTCTTAATTATCACACATTTTCCACTTTTCCCTTGATTCCATAAATTTTCCCAATTTTATTCTAGTTCTATTTTGGTAAGAGGAACAAGAATGGAGTTTAATCTAAGACTAATGTCAGAAATCTAAGTTTACCACTGCCAACTAAGAAAAGGGACAATAGCCTAAATTCTGCTTCTCATTATATTTTCCATTCTTTATTTCTCCAATTGCCGAGGTTCTAAAATAGGAGAAATGGGTAAAAATTCTGTCTCATTCTCTTTCCCAAACCAATTGGCTTGCAGAGTGAATGTGATAGGTTTTAGATCAAAAGTGGTGATTTTGTTTTGTTTTTGTAAATGACACTTGATAATGACTGTACTCCTAAAATAACAATAGTAGTAATGATGATTATGACTGTACTCCTGGTAAAAGGTTCTGTGGTTCACTAAAGTCATTTAAAGAATAATATTTACTCTACTGTGAAGGGTTCATTCTAGGGTCCTAGTTTTGGTGGCTCTATTCTTTGTCTTGAAGTTAGAGCCAGCATGTCAGTCAGATAATGGGCAAATTGGAAGTGTTGGAAAGGAAGCTCTTAGGACTGGAAGGATCAATAGTATCCATGACCAAGTAGGGAGGATACTCCTTGGCTATTATTCAGGAGTAAAATAATACCTAGATACTACTCCGAAAAAGTCTGTTTTACTTTGACAGAAAAAGGACTCCATTTTTTTCACCAAAAGAAAAGAGACAGAGAAAGAATCCATGAATTAAGAGATTAAGAGGCATATCAACCCCAACGTATGGACCTTATCTGTTTCCTGACTCAAACTGTAAAACCATCAACCAAAAATCGAAGAAATGTGACACTGACAAAATATTTGATTTGATGATTTTTAGAAACAGTTTTCTTCAGATGTGATAATGGTAGTGTGTGTGTGCTTTAAAGAGAAATTACCTTTTGGAGCTACCTACTGAAATATTTATAAATGATATACAAGATTTATTTAAGATAATCGGAGTTGGGGAGGAATGGAGGGTAAGACTGATTAACAAGATTACCCGTAAGTTGATAATTATTGAAGCTACCTGAAGGTTGATTATTGTTGAAACCAGCTTATTAGTATATACAGGAGATAATTATACTCTTCACTTTCATGAATACTTAGAATTCTATACATTCTTTAAAGCTTGTTTATCATCTCATTGGGAGACTGAAATTCGACTGGGTCTAGAATGACATGGATTCCTTGGCTAGACTCAATTCTGGCTTAAATCTCCTACTCAGTTCCCAGGCATCACAGGTATGGGGATTAACCCGGTCTACAAGGGCACTGGACATTAGGATCTTCCACAGACTACACTTTTGTCTGTTGCATTTCCAAAAGAAAAAAAAATGTGTCAAGCTGTAAAACATCCCCAAGTGGTAAGCCCACTTGGGAACGTGTCACAGTGCTAGGCAACTAGAAAGGGTGCTTCCTTCAAACAATTTACAAGACATTAATATTCAATCAGCTGCAAAGGCTAACGGTCAAATTCTGCCTTCAGGAACTGAGGCTTCAAAGGGACATGAATAGGCATTTCCCAGGAGCTTCTGAATAGAGAATCTGGGCCTGTTTATGTAAGGTCTGGCCTTTAAAAAGTCAAGAATTTATATGATTAAGGGAAAAAGTTCAGCTGGCACTCTGTCCTCTATGGTTCACATTATGGAGCAAAGGAAAGAGAAGTACACTGAGCACAATTCAGAGACTCTGCCTGGGTTTTCTGCACTGTTTCAGATTTCTTCCTTTAGTAGGTCAAGTCAGACCTTCCATGCTAATGTAAGAAATGTATTCTTTTCTTCTTAGTTTTATGTTTATCAGAATCTAAAAAGCTGTGGTTAAAGACTATTTTTCAGAATAGGCTTCATTTGTAAAGCCTATTCATTTTCAGGTAAATATACTCCTAAGCTGTTCTGAAAATTGAATGGCAGATAAATCAATAACAAAATTAAGAAAAAATATCACTTTCTATCTCATGTGTTTGCTGATTTAAAAAAGTAGTTTTAGACAAGGGCTTAGGGAATCTAAGCATGGTAAAATGCCAGGTAATTAAAATTTTGGGTTTTACTAAGTTCATAATCACAAAGAATTATTAGTGGAAATGAGTAAACATGGCATAAATGTTCCAAATAATCCCCAATGTAACTGCAAAAAGCACAAATTATAATATTCATATTCTTAAAATAGCAGCTGGAGTAGGGTTAACAATAAAACTTCACAGTTTCTGGGAGAGCATTCCAGGGTAGGTCCATCTGCCCAGCCAACAAAACAAAACAAACAAAAACACCACCACCTGGAGAAAAGCAGTTTTGAAGGTCTCTTCAGCTGGAGAGAGCAAGCAATGATTATTTTTCTATGACTGGAATGATGAAAGTCAGACTACAGTGTCAGCTTCCTGTGTGGTGCTGAAGGACACACTTACAGGGACAGCTAGGAGTACATTAGGGACTCTGAAGGTCAACATGGCAGCTGTCGGGTGACGGGAATCAACATCATGGGATTCCAACAAGCCTTCAGGCTCACAAAATCCTAGTACCCCAAGAAGATACTTGTATCCTTTTCACCACAGAGGCCGGTTGTCAAGGAAAAATTAAAAGTCACCTGAATTTATTCCTTCATTCATTCAACCAAACATGGTGAAATAAGACAAAAATAATCAAACGTTTATTTTAAAATGTCTGTGTAGCTTATAGTGTTCTGAAAGAAGCAGATGGTGAGACCACTTCTCTCTGACATTTTATTTTAGTAAAAAAATTTTTTAAGTCTATTTATTTTGAGAGAGAGAGAGAGAGAGCACAAGTGGGGGAGGAAGAGAGAGCAAGGGAGAGACAGAGAATCCCAAGCAGGCTCCATGCTCTCAGCACAGAGCCTGGCATGGGGCTTGAACTCATGAAACCACAAGATCATGACCTGAGCTGAAACCAAGAGTTGGCACCTAACCAAATGAGCCGCCCCCGTCAGACATTTTAGAAAGGAAAAACCTTACCCTCCCATTGAAACCCCTGCTGCCAGGAAAGGAGCAGAAGGGTACAGACTGTGCACATGGTGAATAACTGTCTCCAAGTCTTCAGTGTTAGCACAACAGTAAGTCCTGGGTGTCTGTCAGCAGAGACAGGTAAAGCACAAAATTTAAAATTATGAGGTTAATGATTTGCATAATGCAGAAATGTAAAAAGAGCAAGAAGACATAAACATGAGAAAACCTTTGTTTGCACATACGATGAATAATAATTTATCATGTTCATATCTTGCAGTTCACACATATTCCATATAACGTCAACACTATCCAAGTTGGCACTTACCAGAAGACTTTGGTCATGCAAGGAGGGCTTGACAAAAATAGGGCAAGACTAATACAAATATCTTAAATAGAATACACAGTACCAAACTCAAATGTGTCTCCAACTTAACAAGAACAGGGTCAATTTAGAAGGAAAAAGTGAAAAATTACACTTTTATTTTGAAAAAAAATTATGCCTGACAAAGCCAAAGTAATTCATTAATTAAAAAAACAAGCAAACAAGAGACTTTTCAATAATGCCACAAAAATCTTAAATTATGGCTGCTTTCTAACTGGGGAACTGTGGGTTTTTTTTTAATTTTTAATGTTTATTTATTCTTGAGAGTGAGACAGAGAGACAGAACATGAGCAGGGAAGGGGCAGAGAGAGAGGGAGACACAGAATCTGAAGCAGGCTCCAGGATCTGAGCTGTCAGCACAGAGCCGACACGGGGCTCAAACTCACGAACTATGAGATCATGACCTGAGCTGAAGTCAGACGCTGAACCAACTGAGCCACCTGGTGTCCTGGGAACTGTTTTCTTTATCCTGAGTGTTGTCTACCAGTGAGGGAGCATGGTTTTATGGCACTGCCTTCACTCTAGATAAAGCAATGTCCAGTTGGATTTATTAATTAATATGTTAATGTTTAAAAAATTCTTTAAATGTTTGTTTATTTTTGAGGGACAGAGCAGGGGAGGGGCAGAGAGAGGGGGAGACACAGAATCCAAAGCAGGCTCCAGGCTCTGAGCTGTCAGCAGAGAGACCGATGCGGGACTCGATCCCACGAACTGTGAGATCACTACCCTAGCTGAAGTCAGATGCTTGACTGACGGAGTCACCCAGGCATCCCGTTAAATATGTTGTTTTACAATAATATATCCATATAGCACCAGCGGCACTACACTGCTATGAACACTTAAAATGTTAAAATATGTAAAGCTGATTATGCCTCAATACATAATGCATTAAAACAAATGGTTTTCATGTGAACTTCATCAATAAGGGCTCTGTTTCCAGCAGGAAACTTCACAAATGCTTTGTCTAAGCTGTGGGAGGAGAGGGCAGTCCTCTCTGTAGAATAAATGAGAGTATGTATATGAATATGTGTGAGTGTGTATATGTGAGATAAAATAACTAGAAATTGAATAACACGGAGAGGAATTTGGTAACATTGCTATGTTACCATACCTATACCATCCTGACTTTATTATTTCAATAAACCATGATCGCAATAGGAAAGTTATGTTCATCCACCAATCACTAATGAGAAGCCTGAGAAAGCCACAATTTTTAATGATTCCTCCAAGTAATCTCAAGCCTAAAACACTACACATTGCCTACTATCATCTTTTTGAGGTGTGCAAATATGAAACTCTCCAGACAAGAGAGTTAACCTAACAAGATTTACAATGGTGAACAATTATTAAATAATTAAATTTGTGTCTACAAAACCCTGAGGAAGGGGCACCTGGGTGGCTCAGTCAGTTGGGCGTCTGATTTGGCTCAGGTCATGATCTCACCGTTTGTGGGTTTGAGCCCCGCATCGGGCTCTGTGCTGACAGCTCAGAGACTGCCTGGGATTCTGTCTCTCTCTCTCTCTCTCTCTGCCCTTCCCCCACTTGAGCTCTCTCTCTCTCTCAAAAATAAATAAACATTAAAAAAATTACTTAAAAAACAACAAAACAAAACAAAACCCTGAGGAAGATCCCTTATATCTATTTTATATAGGAAACTGAGTTTAGAGAGGTTAAATGACTCCTGGCACACCTTACCAGCTAATATGAGACTAAGCTGAGACACTTTTATTTATTTATTTAAAAAAATTTTTAATGTTTATTTGTTATTGAGAGACAGAGACAGAACATGAGCATGGGAGAGGCAGAGAGAGGGGGAGACACATAATCCAAAGCAGGCTCCAGGCTCTGAGCTGGGAGCACAGAGTCTGACGCAGGGCTCAAACTCACAAACCGCGAGATCATGACCTGAGCCAAAAGTTGGACACTTAACCAACTGAGCCACCCAGGTGCCCCGATACTTTATTTATTAAAAAAAATTTTTAATGTTTATTTATTTTTGAGAGAGAGAGAGAGAGACAGTGCATGAGCAGATGAGGGGAAGAAAGAGAGGGAGACACAGATTCCGAAGCAGGCTCCAGGCTCAGAGCAGTCAGCACAGAGCCCGACACGGGGCTCGAACTCACAGACCACGAGATCACGACCTGAAGTCAGGCACTTAACAGACTGAGCCACCCAGGTGCCCCTAAACTGAGATACTTTAAAAAAAAATACTTTGATTTAAATGCATTTGAGGGGCACAAATTCAATGTAAAATCTAAATGGAATAATATCTACTACCATGCTCATTCGTAGTGACTGGAAAATTTGTCACAAGAATTTAGGTGAAGAATCCTTCCTTGGTGTTTTTATTACATATGAGTCTATTCATAGTGCATAGCTTTAAAATTTCTGAATTATTTATGACAGTCACGAACATGTACTCTTGTTATATAGGCCTCAAGTATGTGTGCACATATACAAACACATGCACACACACACATGGGTACACACGAACATACACAAAGAATTAGGGTATGAGAAAAACGGCCTGTGGAGAATAATTAAGATCAGAGAATCTAAGTGTCAGGAAGGACCTGGTTCCTTATTTACACATGAGAAAATTGAGACTCAGCAAGGTTGAGTAATTTGCCAAAGGTCACAAAGTAGCAGAGTAGCAGTAGCATGGATCACGTTTGTAATAAGTAAAGTAATTCCTGTAAAGCAACAGGATTCCATGAGGAATTTAATTAATAAATCAGCATCTGGTACCCTCAGATATAGGAACTGATTTTTCCATAAATGGTTTTCTTCAGATGGATTACATTAAGATCAAAACTGTTAATACTGGCATGGACCAAAGCTGCCAGAACTATGAAACTCAGCAAATCTAAAGCCTTTCCAGCACGATCTGCCTCCTGCCAGCTGCTCCCTCGGCTTCTGTAACGGCACTATCCTGTTCTCTTCCTGCTGCTGGCTTTCCATTTCCTGACTGGTTCCTGTCATTCTTCCCACAACCTCAATGTAAGTACTCATTCCCAAAAGTCTTCTCTTAGGCCTCCATCTGCCTCTCTGACCAATATCCAGTTCCTAAAGGTCTTATCTACCTCCATGGCTTCATCAAAACACCACTAGGCAATGACCAAACCAACTCTCCACCCTCTTACATTATCTTGTGCTCTGGACCCAAATTTCCAAGTGCTAACAGTCAGCTTCACTATCGTATTCTGTCGGTACTTCAAACTTAAAATGCCCAAAAGTATACTCTTTTCTTATGAAAACTATAATGCTTCTCCTAAATTCCCACTTTTTAAAATTTTTTATATTTTTTAAAGGGAAGAAAGACTTTATTTTTAATTTTTAACATTTATTTAGTTTTTGAGAAACAGAGAGAGGCAGAGTGTGAGCGGGGGAGGGACAAGAGAGAGGGAGTCACAGAATCGGAAGCAGGCTCCAGGCTCTGAGCTGTCAGCACAGAGCCTGAAGTGGGGCTCGAACTCATGGACCACGAGATCATGACCTGAGCCGAAGTCAGCCGCTTGACCTACTGAGCCACCCAGGTGCCCCTTAACATTTTTTTTTTAGAGAGAAAATGTGCATGTGCATGAGTAGAGGAGGGGAAAAGGGAGAGAGAGGAAAAGGGTGAGTGAGAGAATTTTAAGCAAGCTCCATGCTCGGTACAGAGCCCAATGCAAGGCTTGATCCCATGACTGTGAGATCACGACCTGAGCCGAAATCAAAAGTTGGACACTTAACCAACTGAGCCACCCAGGTGCCCCCTAACTTCCCATTTTTAAAATAACACCTATATTTTCCTAGTTAAAACTGTAAGTGACAATGCCTTCTCCCTCTCCCTTAATCTTAGAGCCAATAAACTGCAAAGTCCTCTAGCTTCTTCCTCCTCAGTGTCTTTTGCAGGAAATACCAGAAACCCCTCCTTTCCACTGTAGTAAAGGCCTGGTGTGTTAGATTCCCTTAGAAGAGCCCCTGAGACAGGATGTAAGCGCAAGCAATTTATTTGGAAGGTGGTACCAGGAAGCACCAGTAGGGGAGAGGTGAAGTGAAGAGAGGTGAGGTGAAGTCAGGCAAGGTAGGAAGTCAATAAAGCATATGTGACTAAGCAGTTTGTGGCTGTGGGTGACGGGGACCCAATCCTCTGAGGCACTTTGGCAGACTGTGTGAATATGCCTCAAAATTATCCAAATGAGTGGTGAGATAGCTGGGTTCCACCAGTTCCCTTCAGCCACTGGTTGAACGCTATTAACTCCCTGCCACTGCTGGTTGGCCCTGCATACAGTCCAGCAGGCTCCAGCAGCTAGAGAGGCCTCCAGTCAAAGAGATGTGAATGCTTGCAGGTAGAAGCCATCAGTTAGGCATGCATGGGAATGGTTAAGTGCCAGAGGATGAGGATGTGACAAAGGTAGGACACCAGCTATCTTGGCTACCAGGCCTTTCCACCTCTCACTGGAACTGCTGCAGTAACATATTCACTAGTTAACTCCCAGTCCTTCCTTATAACCATCCATGATCATATCTCCCATTCACTGACAGATTAATCTTCCTAAAGAACATTTCCAGCTCTAATCATGACAGTATTTTTGCTTAAAATTTTTCATTAGCTTTCCACTGCTGACTGACTGAAGGACAAATTCTTCTGCCATGTGTTCAAGGCCTTCCACAACATGTCGAGCCTCTTTTCCAGCTCTGTATTTTACTATTTCTTCATAGGTACAGATTCAGGTCAGTGAGACACCACTGTCACTTTGTTGCTGGGCTCATATTATCTTTGTCACCTGTGTGAACTTCATCTGCCAAGTGTCCTTCACTGTCAAGGCATGAAATCATGCCTTGATTAAATGTCAGATTAAAGGCAAGGCTTGGCCCCTGGTCTCCACGACCTCACAGTCTTTCCCAATTCTACCCCTAATTGTCCCAGCCAGTCTGCTCCTAGCCCGTACTGTCTATTACTATCTTACTCACCTCTGTCTCTGACAGTCAATAAAATGCTTGTCCAAATTGAACTGAAATACACAGGACGGAAAAATAAGAAGACCTGATGAGTAACTTCTGATATGTAATACTATATGGTTATATCACATGACCTTTTGCTACTTGATGGTTCCAACTGGAAACATCATATCCTTTCTTTTCTCACAGGACTTGAGTCTCACTAAAGAAAGGATTCATCCAGGATACATAGCAAAGACACTAAGGGGGGGGCAATACATAGAATTGGTGGGGCTGGCAGACATGTCCTTCAGGTCTAAAAATATAACTCGCGGCTTTTTAGACAAAATGTTAGTTAATTCTCAGTTGCTAGGGCTACTAATGCAACCAACAACTAATCCTATTGCAGTAATTCCTGTCTTTTTCCATGCTTCCAGAACAGAGGTAGAGTAAGCCATATCTAATGAGAAAAGGGATTAATGGAGACCTCACAGGATTCAGCTGGATGGTGAAAAGTCCTTTCACATGTGGATGTGAAAGGTTTTCTGGAAAAATGAAGAATCTAAAGGATAGATAACCTTCCAGCAGATGTTCAGGAATAAATATTTTATAAGTTATAATGATTTGAAATAATTACAAACCAAGATTGTTCAAATTGTTCAACTGCAGCTCTGATCAGAGGGAAACAATAGTAATTTGTTTAATGGCTTTTAGAGGGTAGTTTTAACAAAGTCACTAAAGAGAATAATGAAGTAAAATGAATTCTTAATTATTCACACATAATAGATGGGAAAAGATAAAGCATATATTTTATATTTATCTATGGACTACATATAATCTATCCTTAATCAACTTCCAAAAAGAAGACAAACTGAGTTCTCCCTAACCTGAAAGAGAATTTTCCTGTCCTGATTTAGAAGTCATTTGTTTTAAAATGCAAATTTCATTTAAAAACAGGTGGTTTTTTTCTGGTCTAGAAACAAATTATTAAAATTCATCCTGTTAATCAGGTAGCCTGACTCTCCCTAGCTATTCTGGGAGGAGATTAATTTGCTAATCTGCGGTAGAAGTCATAACCCAGGACCGTTTTCTCAGTGCTGGAGCTGCCACACATCCAATACTGAACCAGGCAGCTAAGATTTTAGTTTTCTATCCAGTAAAATGAAAACTGAGAAAGATATTTGAATGTCTTTTAAAAAAACATTTCAATTTTGGCTGGCCAATGAACTCACAAGTATAGGTAGTATGCTACATGAGGGGCAAGCCTTTGCTAAAACCACAAGGGTCTCTGGCCCAACGAGTGGAGTTTGATAGTAATTCTTGCGACAAGTAGGAAAAAAATCATTTCAATTCCACTTTTATTTTATTGTAATGTCTAATAATCATCAGGAGCTTAGAATCCCTCATTTCATAGCCTTCCTCTCTCAAGTATTTCCTCTCCTATCCCAAAATATTGGACAAGATGTTGCTTAAAGGAACTCTGTGACTCTTCTATGCATGTAGGTCCCCAGAAGAAATAATTCTTCCATAAGAGGACTAATCATGCTTTTTTTTTTTTTTTTTAAACAAGGCTCTGCACTGGGTACAGAGCCCAATGTGGGGCTTGAACTCAAAACCCTAAGATCAAGATCTGAGCTGATATCAAGAGTAAGAATGACTGAGCCAACCAGGCGCCCCTAAATCATGCTTCTTAACTGATCTCTGCAGCATGTTGTTGTTGCTGCTGTTTTGTTTTCATTCCATCCATTCTGGGACAAGTACCTAGTTATTTGCTCAAATTGTTGTTAGGAAATTTGATCTTATTTTTGGAAGATGCGTTTGTTAAATAAGGAGTCAGAGAAAACAACAGTATGCATACATAAATCAAACTAGCATTTTAACGAATAATCATTTTACCTAGTCATTGATAGACATATAAAATGATCAAGTGTCTAAGTGTACCTGGGGCTTGGATCCTTTTTTTAAATAACCAGCCACAAAATGAAGGTCCCCAGGAAATCTCCTGGCCACCTCTGATGGCCTTTGTGCTACATTCCCACTAATGCTACATGGCTACATGCAATGCAGTCATGCTCCTCCGTTACACCAATAAATGACCACAGTTTTGTTAGTGGCTTAGAGCAGATCAGCCAGGTAGACAAGAGTTACCTTTGGTCCAGACTCCTAAGAAGCAAATCTCATGCCCGCCCTGGTTGGGTTTGGGGTCAGAGGGTTCTAAGGGAGGCTGCCACCTTCCAGCAGTTTATAGGCCTGCCTGTACTTTAGACTCACTGGGAAGTGTTAAGACAAATCACAGACACTTGGACTCCACCCCAGACCAAGTGAATCAGAATCTCGGTGGGGGGAGGGAGGGGGTCCAGGGATCAGTAGTTTCTTAAAGCTTCCCAGGGGATTCTAATGTGCAGCCAGGGCTGAGAACCAACTGCAAAGAGCAGGAGAATAAAGAAAAAGGGTGAGAGCAGAAAAATAAAGAAATAGGGTGAGAGCTGAGCCAAGAGAAGAGGAGGCTGCAGTGACAAGAATGATAAAATGATCTAGAGCAACTTGAGAAGGAAATCTAGTGCTACAGGCATTCTTTGCAGTGCAAAGGAAGTGCTGTCAAACATCACATATCTTACAGGATCACCTAGCACATATTAAGCATTCAATAAATGGTGGGTATTAAATTACTATTATTATTCCTAGAAATCCTTTAATTATTTAGTTAACATTCTTTTCTTAAATTTTTTTTTTTTTTGAGAGAGAGCACACATGCCAGCAGGGGAGAGGAGCAGAGAGAGAGAGAGAGAGAGAGAGAGAGAGAGAGAATCTTAAGCAGGCTCCACTCTCAGCACGGAGCCCAACTTGGGGATGGATCCCACAACCCTGGGATAATGACCTGAGCCAAACTCGAGTGTTGGACGCTCAACAGACTGAGCCACCTGGTTAAACATTATTTTTCTTTATTTAAAAATTGTTTAACTACAGAGAATTGTACAATCCTTTGTGTACCAACCACCTACAACAGTCGGTATTGCTGAACTGGACCTATCCACGTGAGGAAAACATTTTAAAGGATTCAACACATTCATACCCATATCTGGCTGAGTTCAGCCTTCCTGGGTTGTTCTGACTGGGGTGGAGGATGGAGGGAGTGGTTATTTTTGGAGTATTTAGGGAAGAGCAGACTTGAATGGGATACAATGGAGTTTAGCAGGAAGGTACTGAGTACAGGAAAGGCAGAGTCTGAAGGTATGAGTCTCACAACTCAACTGTGTTCTAACCAGCCCTGCTCTATATGTTCCTCCTCCATCAGACCATAGGAAGGTCCTTAATCCCTTCAGAATGCCTCCTTCAGAAAGCAGGGCTCAGGAGGGGAGAGAGTCCTACATCCGTCCCATCCCATTAGCCTCCATGAAAAGCAAAGGTGGTAAAGCTCAGTAGTAAACAAGAGTAGATTCCTCTAGATCTGAGTCTTTAATAAACCACCCATTATTTGATGTTACGGTAGGAACCCTCTCGTTGAAATCTCCTTTTATATCTAAACCCAGATTTTCAGGCTGATTTGACTTAAAGCCAGTGCTGAAAGGTAATGACACTCCAACAAACAGCCTGAGTTCCTGCCCTGAGACCACTAATCAGTTTTATGACCTCAGGCCTGTCACCTCACTTTTCCAGAGGCATGCTCATCTAAAAAATAAGCTTTTCAGGATTAGAGGATCTTTGAAGCAAAGCTGCTCAAAGTGCCAGGCCGGGATGAGATAAGTGCTGGTGTCAGAATGTAAAATAAGCACACAGCTCTCACCAAGAAGAGTATTGCTAGGAGAGAAAAAAAAAATCTGCTCACTTCAACAGTGTGCTTGGAACTGAAGGTGGTTTACATACTGTTGCAGTCCCTCACCTTGTCAGGGGCTGGTATCAGAACATTTGAGAAGTGGAATAGATCCACAAAACTACATTTTGAGCAGAGCCTGCTTTAAAGTATCTTCCAGCTTCTGCTCCCTGCTACTGGCTCTTCTTTACCTGCAGAGCTAGCCCTAACTTGAACTGGGAAGTGCCTGAAGGCTTTTCTTTTCCAAGCTTTATGAGACATGGGTCACATGTGATACAATTCACCTACTTAAAATGTAGGGGTTGCCTGACTAGTTGGCTGGAAGAGTGGAAGAGTGTGCAATTCTTGATCTCGGGGTAGGTGTAGAGATTACATAAACTTCAAATAAATAAGTAAATAATAGTACTATTCATGGGTTTTAGTATATTCAGAGTTGTTCAAATACCACCACAATTTCAGAACATGTTTATCACTCCAAAAGGACACCCTCTACCATTAGCAGTCACCCTCCGTCCCCCAGCCCTAGGTAACCACTAAAATACTGTCTTTCTGTCTCTATTGATTTGCCTATTCCTAATATTTTATATAAATGGGATATACAACATGTGATCTTGTATGACTGTCTCCTTTCACTTAGTGTAATGTTCTCAAGGTTTGTCCATGTTATAGCAGTATCAGTACTTCATTTTTTTTTCAATGCTGACCAATATCTAGTGATATGGATATACCATATTTTACTTACCCATTTGTCCATTGATGGACATCTGGGTTCTTTCTACCATTCATTTTGGTTAATATGAATAATGCTGGTATAAATTATTCATGTACAAGTTGCTGTGAACATACATTTTCATTTCTCTTGGTTATATACATAGGAGTGGAATTGCTGCGTCATATGGTAATTCTATGTTTAACTTTGCGAAAGTGCCAGACTATTTTCCAAGGTGGCTGTTTTCCTATTGTGCCTAGAGACACAGAAGTCTGTATGACCCTATAACCAAAAAATAGGTTAGGTTTCAACAA
The DNA here is from genome assembly GCA_028646485.1 of Cryptoprocta ferox. Classification (NCBI taxonomy): domain Eukaryota; kingdom Metazoa; phylum Chordata; class Mammalia; order Carnivora; family Eupleridae; genus Cryptoprocta; species Cryptoprocta ferox. The sequence continues at coordinate 40,035,952 of CM053566.1, forward strand.
ATTCAATCTTGGCTTCGTAAATTGTTACTCCTTTTTTAAAAATTTTTATTAAAAATTTCTTTTTATTAAAAAATGTTTATTTTTGATAGAGAGAGGGAGGGTGCGAGCAGTGGAGGGCAGAGAGAGATGGAGACACAGAATCTGAAGCAGGCTCCAGGCTCTGAGCTGTCAGGACAGAGCCTGACGTGGGGCTTAAACTCACAAGCCATGAGATCTTGACCTGAGCCAAAGTCAGACGCTTACTTAAACAACTGAGCCACCCAGGCGCCCAGTAAATTGTCATTCCTAAACTAAGATGGAAACATGATACTTCATAAAGTAATTATGAATACTAGGGAGTTTGCGGATAACTTGGATTCCTGGATTCCTACCCTTGAAAACCCATCTGCAGAGAACAAGAAAAGGTACTATCTACCTCAGGGGCTCCAAGAACCCTGCAGGAATATTTGAGTCTCAATCTACTGAGACTAGGACTCTGTCTTCTACAGCAAATGGCCCCAGGGAAGACAATGTACATGCTTTTATTTCCAAGTGAGCAAGGTTTTTGCCTTTTCTACAAACACTACAATGTGTAATTGGAAATGAGGACAATATGGTAGTGGAAAATTTCTTTCTTATTTCTCCTCTGCAGGAGTCATAGTAATCTCTATGAATTCTAAGTATATCACCAACATATTTTGTAAAACTTTTCCTTTCACATTTCTTCCACTCCTAGAAGAACTGCTTACTCTAAATTCCATTTCACCTTTGCTAGCTCTTTTGGGTTAATTTCAGTTAGAGACAGTGCCTTCCTGTTTGATCTTTGCTGATTCATCTTTTGTTCTTTTTTATGCCTATAGGAAGTTCTTACTGTGGGTCTGAGCTACATTAAATCCCGTCTGGAAAAAGGTGAGGTATAAGTGTACACAGAGTTCCTTTAGCTTGAAACAGAAATTGTTCATAGATCTAATGATTATCAAGGGATCTAAATACCAAAGCTACCTCTAATAGTCAATATTGGCATCCTGTTTTTGTGATCCATTAGGGTACAAAAAGTATATATTAAATTATAATTAATTACTCCCTTAAATTTCTTTTTTAAAGCAGTTGTTTTAAAACATATAATTATAGATATATTTTGGTCATTTTACATCTTTATTCTTTTTTTTAAGTTTTTTAAATTTACTTTGAGACAGAAAGAGAGAGCGAGCTGGGGAAGGGCCTGGGGCTCAAACTCACATACCCTGATATCATGACCTGAGCCGAAATTTAGAGTCGGACATTTAACTGACTGAACCACCCAGGCACCGCTTTATTCTTTTTTTTAGATTACATTAGCCTTTGTGATACAAAAATTTGCTGGGGGTACTAGTTGATCAGAATTCAACCTGGTAATCTGTATATGACTCCAGAGACCAAGCTATTCTTACCCTCTCACTTGGAACTCTAAATTCTTTGAAAGAAAATAAAAGTTTGATAAAATAAAATTTGAAAAATGTTTCTCTATATCCTATCCTTTTGTAAGAACTCAAGGTGTTTTTGGAGATTTTTCAAAAAATCAATATTATGGTTAAAAGTTACTGGGTTGTTGCATTCTTTCAAAGCAAATTTCCAATTAACTTTAAATGCTAAGAGTAGAAGTTTTTTCAAGCTTTTTGCTCTTCTTTTTCTCTCCTTCTTCCTATTTGTTGTGTTCGAAGATTCTATCCATACACCTCCTCCTTTTTCTCTTCAAACTATCCTGACACAATCTCAACCTCTATGAGTACCAGCTTCCCTTCGTGCACTGGCAATCCCTTTCTTTCTGTAGCCTGTACATCTCTCCTGAGGCCCTGTCTAGTATATCCAACTGTTTACTAGAAATTTCTACCTGGACGATCTCAAACCACCCTAAACGTCCGAAACTGAATCATTTTATTACTACACCAAAACTCTCATAAATTACTCTAAGTTTCCTATTTCAGCCAACATAAGAGTCTTTTACCAGTCAGCCAAGCTAGAAATGTCAACCTTGACTCTCTTTTCTTTGCTTTCTGCAATTAATTAATATTATTCTTTATGCCTCATGAATACCCTTCATTTTCATTCTCTCCTCTTCCTCCTTCCTATTTCTGTTTTTAAACTCTAGGTAAATCTATTGGTAACTGCTTTCCAACTGGCCTCCCAGCCTCCAGACTCCTTCCCTTCCATCTCTTTTCTACACATTGCTGCTATGGTTCTCTCTTTGAAACATGGACATGATCAGATTATTTTATATGTCAATTATACCTCAATAAAGCTGGGAAAAAATGTTAAATGTCAATGGTTCAATACTAGGTTCCTTTGGATTCTACATATGACTCTTCAAAATCTGGCCCTACCCCTCTAAAAGAATTCCTGACACTTCTTAAATGAGAGGGAGAATAGCATAATATTCAAGAATATAATCACACAGCCAGACTACATGGGTCTGGATCCTTGTTCTGAATTTCTTGGCCAGGGCATGTTCTTAACCTATTTATGCCTCACTTTCTTCATCTGGCAAATGGCGGTGATGATGACTATGCTTACCCAAATCATTGCGTTGTCACTAGTGCTGAACATTAAACACAAAAAGACATAATTGATATATTCTAAGGACTCAATAAACATTTGATAAAATCATCATGATCATTATTCCCTCCACCAGTAAGTACTTGCTGTTCCATGCTCTTATATACCTTGCTCTTTATGCTGAAAAAGCCTCTCTATTCCCTCTTGGTTTAGTACTACAGCCTTCAAGATCCAACTCAAACTTACCTCTGCTCTGATGTTCTCTCACCTCCCCCAAGCACTCAGTTATGTCTTCTTTTTATGCTCTACAATCTTTATACATCTTCTACAATTACACTAGCACTGTATTGCAAATATTTTCAAGTATCTGAACTCTCTCCTGCAACTTAAGTGAAAACTCCTAAGGGTTAAGGTTGCATCTAAAAACAAGTATATTCCTCACCCTATTGCGTTGTCCAGTATCTAATTTAATAGGCATATAACACAGCTTTGCTGAATGAACAGACCTTTGTTCCTCACTTTATGGGACCTAATGGACTTTACTTTGCAGCACATTATCTTCTTAACAGCCTCAGACCATATCTTCTCCATTTTTGTCTCCTGAAAACACCCAGAAGGATAGATACACAGCAGACAAGAGCTGCTCAAAAATGATTTTGTTGGTCCAGGGCCACAATGAGAAATTCAAATCCTTCCCTTTAGAACATCTGCCATTTGTCTACAAGATTTCTAAAGGGCTGGAGTTAAGGAAATGTGAATCTTCACATCAAACTATTTATTATGAGGTGCTTGAGTAAGAACGTAAACACTTTATAACTTTAGTTTTTGAAATTATATTGATCTTGATTCCCTCCAAACAAAAGAAAACGTTTCTTTCAGTTTTGGTAGAATTATCTTTGACCTGTTGGAGTGGTAAGGGATTAACAGTTGAAAACCTTCAAAAATATTTCATTGAATATGAGTTCTCACTCCAACTCACAGGTTTAACATCAAATTGAATGATGATTTTCTAAGAGGTGGAAGAACCTCTAACAAAAACTTTAGGGGCTGGAGGGGAAAAGGACTGATTAAATAAAAAGATTTAAATAATATTTCCTCTATGTGAACTTTGACTGGCAAATAGGCATATAACATACCATCAATCGATTTCATGACAAAAGTAAATTTCTAAGTGAAAAAAAAGCATCACTGTACTGGTTAATTTGTTAATTTTTAACAGTTAATTTTTAAAGAAAATGTGTTTTCCATTAAAAATAATATAAATACCTATTGATTTTAAAATAGAGTAAGTATCAAAGTTACAAAATAGAACCTTAACTTCTATAAAAATAGAAATATATTACATATATTTTACTTATGATATAAGATCTGGATATACATAGACCAAGGGGGTTCCCCTGGTTGTACAATTTTGAGTCTTATAAATTTCTTTTTTTTTCTTTTTGCTTATCTGTATTTTTTCACAATGAACTTGTATACACAGTTATTTTAAATAAAAAAGAATGTGCTTTTCATTATGAAACTAGAAATCATTCTTTTAAAAATTAAGCTGTTGTCATTAATTTAAATTTACTTACCAAGAGATTCTCCCCTGCCACTCCTCTGTTGTTAAAAACCACACATCTAAAAACCAGGAAAGTAATGTTTATTATTTTTACACACAATTCTTGCTCACAATATAATACATATTAAAATCATCTCAGTGGCCCGGTTTTAGGGTACTAAAAAGTTTTAAAACAGAGTTTTAAAAATCTGTTCCAAAGACATGAGAATGTTTGACAATTTTATCTAAATGTACTAAAATATATTCCACTTCTCTAAATTCAATATGTGAGTTCAAATCAGAAAATTGTATATTGAAGTGATGTTAAAATTTCCTACCAAAACCAGAATTTTTACAACTTCTTTCTATGCTTATGTGTAGGCTTTCAATACATGCTATTAAAACAATTCTAGATACAAGTTAAATTTAAATGTTTTTGCCTCAACCTAAAAAAAAAAGTCCTCTACCTATTCTCTTTGTAACATTAATAAAAATCTATTCCTATTCTAAGAAATAGCTATTAAAAAAAAAAAAAAAGAAAGGAAGGAATGGCTATTTTTGCCTCAAGGGTCAGCAAATACAGAGACTATAATTTTACCTGAGGCAAAAACATGACCACTGGTAGAGCTGTAAGGAACCCAGCACCTGGACTGGTAGAAAGGGCCCCCACTATGCTACCGCTTCGTGACTTAAGAGGAGGAAAGGCAAACTGTGTTTCCTATAATCTTGTTTGCCTCCCCTGGATCAATGGTCATATGTAAAGGGCTTAGAGCACTGTTGGCTCATTGTAAGTATACAAGGAAAGTTAGCTATTAGTAGCAATAGTAGTTGCAGTGCCATGGTAGCTTTAAAAAGCCATTCTGCATTTAAAACACTTAATTCTCATTTAACTTTCAGTCAGCCATAACCCCAGATATGTATATTTTGCCATCCTCAAACAAAATCCTGACGGTCTGCAAGGATTCTCTTTGAGTGAGTGAATCTATATTCGTGTTGATTAAAATTCATTTGGTTTTATCTGTTTACTTATCCAATCAATCAAGGCCATTTAAGGTTCTAATTCCCTTCTTTCAGGATGTTGCTGATCACTGTATGGGTTAGGCCCAACTGAAAAAAAGGAAGTGTTTAAAATCTCAGAAATCTGACTTGAGATAAAGCTGGATATATTACATTTTATTGACTAATCAAAGAAAGATCTTAAATATACTATGTAAACATGCAGAAAAGTTGGAGTAGGATCAGTGAGGCCTTAATCTTCTCTCGCTAGAAAGAATGGCAATGCAGACTAGACATAAGCAAAATTTAAGTTAGCCACATGCACTTACTTTTAGAAGCACCTAGGTTACACAAGAATCAGGGCTAAAGTTAATTGTGACCTTGACCTTCAAGCTCCTAGTCCTCCAGAAAAGAACTACTTTTAGAGAGCAAACACTAAATAAGGATAAAAATGGCTTCTGAGAAAGGAACAGAACTGGTGAGGGCAAAGAAAATGATGATCTGCAAAATCATGAAAAAGCAGCATGTACATCTGGGATTTTCTTCCAAACTCAGACTGAGATATTTGTACTTTCCTTCAGGCAACTTTCAAAAGTGGATCACAGATCTGGTATCTCTTGCTAGAGGAGGAAATGTACTGACCTCTCCACAGGCCTTTGTTCCTGACAATGTTCAATAAGTAGCAGTCTTCACCGTATATCCTTCTAAGCCTTGGAAGTTGGGCAGAAAGATAAGGAAGAACAAGGGAGTAAAGCAGCTACAGAGGAAGGCAGAATGATGGCTGCCATTCTGTCCATTTATCCAATTCCAGTTGGTGACAAGTACCAGTTTCTTTGGTCTAACCTCTTTTTCTGCCCTGACAGTCATCAGGAACACTTTACACATGAAGCTAAAAGAGATGGTTGTGAGACAACTACTATTCCTAAGCCATTTGATAAGCTTCTGTTATCTTTGTAATAGCTCTTTCCAAATAATTTTTACAAATTCTCCCCAAAAATTTAAAGGTTATGCATATGAGAAAAACTGTTTTGCAAAACTTCTTTTTCTACCTATTTTAGCTATTTAAATGTTCTTCTTAAAACAGGGAAAATATTAAGAAATACCAAATAGAGAATACATTTGGTATTAACTTTCTGTGACAATAGAACACATTAATTAGAAAAGCAGGTGAGTCTTCTTTAAAGAAGGTTAAATAAAGGGTAGAGAGCTACCTATAGCACAGGATTTCCCAACCTTTAGTGCTATGGACATTTTGGACCAAATAATAGGAGATGTTGTCTAAAGCCCCCTTGATTGAAAACCACAGTTACAGTAACATGGAACAGATAGCCTAGAATCTGCTCAAGCCCAGTGATCTGACAGAATAAAGGGATTTTATCAGATTGCCTTAAATGTTTTTCAGTTCTAGGATTCCGTAAGTCTCTGAGTATAAGAACAGAAATAATAATCAGAAGGTGGAGTAGGAGGAACATTCACAGATTATTATGCAGATTTCAGATAATAACAGACAAACTTGATTATTATTTATTATGTGCCAGGCATGTTACAAAAATATTAATATTGGAATGATTCATTTGTTCAAAAATTTATTAAATAGACTATTTACTGAACTCAAGATTGAGTTAGAACTTGTAGGAGAAAAGTGAAATACAAAAAGAGTATACTCTAGGTTGAAAAGAAATACATCATGTTTTCAGTTGAGTGACTACAATAAAAGTGATAACATAGACAGTATACAATTCAATATCCAATGAATAGTGTAGATAATAAAGCTTTGTGAGGTCAGATTGGACAAAATTTATTAGGAAAGAATTCATGGAAAAAATCTATAGATAGTATGATGAAACTTGGAAAATGATAAAGATTTCAGAAGAAGGAAAGTGTAGGATATAATATGGGTTAGAGGGGGCAGTGTGAGCAAAGATATAAGGCAGAAATGTATAAAATTTTCTAAGGGATGAGAAAATAGATCATCTTAGAAACATGGCTATGTAGAGTATAATGATAGAAAGTAAGGATGGAAAGAATAGGTTAAGACCAAAATAGGCATAGAGTTCTGAATGCCAGGTTAAGAAAAGATGACAAGGAAGCTCTGCTTCCAAAGATGTCAGAGTAGATCCTATTAGGCCAATCCTTCCAAAGAATAATATCTATAAAGTCTTGATAAATTATAAAGGCAATGGAGAACAACCAGGTAGAAACTAAATGAGAGTTGACACTTGAAAAAAAAAAATGGCATTGGGTGAGCTTTTTTTTTTTTTTTTTGCAGCTTTTTGCCTGAGGGGATGCAACAGTTGGTATTATTCAATGATGGATAAAAATCAGATAGAAATGCTATTTCATGGGCTTGAGAAACCAGAAAACAGACTTTGGCGCAAATATAGCAGTTAGAAAATGAGGGGAAAGTCTCAGAAAAGAGAGAGATAGAGAGGGAGAGTCCTAAATTCTGGGTAAAAACTGGGTCCAAAGCTCTGGCTAAGCCTTCATCTATACATATGTGAGGCTCCAAGCAATCAAATTAAGGATAGAAAACCGAACAGAGATTTCAGCTGCTTCTACCATAGAAGAGACAGAGTTTAAAGTCTGAGTTTAGGCCAATTGTCTGCCTGATAAAACAAACAAGCAAAAATCAGTACTATTTGGAAAAATATAACAGAATCCAGGGTCTCTACAATGAATTATTCAAGCTGTCTAGAACAAAAGCCAAAATTACTAGATCAGGAAATAAACAGGAAAACATGGCCAATACTCAAGAGATAAGATAATTAATGCAATTGACCCTGAGATTGTCCACATGTTAGAATTAGTAGGTGTGATTTAAAGCAGCTATATAACTATGCTCAAGGACATAAAAGGAAAATAAGCTTGTAATGAATAGAAAAAATAGGAAATCTCAGCAGAGGAATAAAACCTATTAAAAATGAAAATTCTAGGTCAGAAAAATATAGTATATGAAATAAAAAATTCACTTGATTTGCAAATTACAGTTCTAATATAAAGATAAAAGAGAAATAAAGATTAAAAAAATGAATAGAACCTTATTTGTGGTACCTTATCAAAAGATCTAACACACGTATGTAACTGTGGCCCCATAAAGAGATGGAAGATAGAATGGGGCAGAAAAATGTTTGAAGAAATAATGGCCAAACTTTTTCCAAGTTTGATAAAAAGACAAAAAACACAGATTCTCAAAAAAAAAAAAAGAAAGAGAAATGCTAGGAAAATAAAGAAAAAACAACAACAACAAAACAGAAAGCAAAGACTATAATGGTAAACCTATATCTACCATATCAATAATTACATTAAATGTAACTGGACTAAAAATCCAATTGAAATCAAGAAATTGTCAGACTGGACAAAAAAGGCAAGACCCAACTATATGCTATCTATAAGCAATATACTTTAAATATAAAGATACAGATACTTTGAAAGTTGAAGTATGAAAAAATATACATGGTAAGTTTAAGAAGGCTAGCATGGCTACAGTAATATCAGACAGACATCACAACCAGAGATAAATAAAGACATTTCATAATGGTAAAAGAGTTAATTCATAGGAAGACTAACAATCACAAATATATCTATGACTAATAACACAGCTTCCAAATACATTTAGCAAAAATGACAATTAAATAGAGAAATAGAAAATCCATAATCATAATTGATTTTAACCTCCTTCTATCAATGAGACAAAAAAAGTTAGGAAAGATATAAAGAATCTGAATAACACTATCAACTATCTTAACCTAATTTACATTTATACAACACTATATCCAATAGCATAATACATATTATTTTTTAAAAAATTAAACACTTAAATATTTTTGACCTAATGTCAAAAGATATTAAAACAGATTAATGTGTAACTCATATACTTTTTTCTAGAATGTAAAGCATCAGGAATCAAACACGATAATTAACAGGAACATATTATTGACTGCATTACATACCCAACTCCTGATTATCACATAGTAATGGAGAACAGTGAAACTTAATCCATAATCCAAGAACCCCCTTCTCTTGTTTCAACTCTTTCCCTACAAAATCTATTCTCTGAGTAGGAAACATGACTTGTTTGCCTGTCATGTCTTGAATTTCTCTGAGGAAATGGGGTCCTTTGATATTACAGGTCTATATTATCCTGATAGGCAATAATCATAGGATTTGAGGAGCTAGTTTTCCCAAGCCAAGAGCCTGAGACATCTGAGTAAAAGGGGAGTTTTGAAGAAGGAGCAATATTTCAAAGAGCCTAAAAAAAATCATACATTTCTCTGTAACAGGCTCTACAGTTGAAGTTTAACCTTGTCACACACTAACTGTCAAACTCTGGTAAAATTAACACTGTAGTGTTGTTTTTGGTTGGTTAAATGAGTATGATAATACATCTCTTGGAATTAGGTACATGTTAAATAAGATAACTTAAGTATAGCACCTGGTATGGGGCCTATCATGTGGCAGGAACTCAACAAAGCTAAATTTAATTAATAGTAAACCAAAATGGCAATTCTGATCATAAGCTCTGAGTAGCCCTATGAATTAAAAAAAAAAAAAAAGTTCAAAATTAGTGCAATTCACTTTTTAGGTATAATATTTCAAAACCAGTAGCCGCAAGAGGAAAAAGTCAAAGTTATCCTTCATGTGAGGAAGGTGAAAACCTTTAAACTAGGATTAAGTTCTCTTTTGGGATCTCTCATTGCATTTTATTGGAATCTTCTCCACCACCTCCCCGCCACCCGCCCCCCCCAGCTCTCCCATTTTCCCTAACATTTACTCAGTTGCTTTCTGATGTTCTCAGATTTTATCTTACTCATTTGAATTCTAGCTGGGTCTCTTTGGTATTTCTGTAGATTGGGTCAACTAAAGAACTATTTAATAACAAAAGTGCTCTACATTAATAGTATGAGCTAATAGGAATTATTCCAGTGTCACAGATCACTGCTGACAGCTTTATAGCCCAAACTGGAGTCAGAATCATATATGTGTTCCAGGATATAGATTCCAGTGGCCATTTCACGTTAGCAGGCATTACCTTCTTCCTGCACCACTCACACACTGTCTGGCCAGGCACACTGTTGTCTCTGGGCCCTCCGGGGATGGTTTCTTACCTGGTAATAGGGCCCAGGCGGTAAGTACCTCATTTGTATCTGACCAGACTAAAAGAGTGTGACTCTTCCCTACGTCAAAGACATAATTCACTCCTTTAAAGAAAAAAGCTAATATATTGTTTTTAATACTTCTTTAAAAAAAAAAGCTAATACTTGTTAAAATGTTCACTGGGGGACAACATTCTTCATATATACACATGTAATCCTTCCAGTCCTATGAGGTATAGTTATCTTTATAGATGAGAAAACTGAGCTACAGAGTGACTGAATAATTTGTCCGAAGATACACAGGAAGGGTTTAACAGAGCTGGGACTTGAATCCAAGCAGACCTGACTCAATAATCCGCTTAACCACCTCACTCTGCAGTCCTGGGCTATCTAAGCTAGTAACATTAAAGTCTCTTTTTCCAAAGACAGTGCTGAGTGCTCTGAACACAGAGTACCCTTTGAGTGCATGTCAGCTCTGATTTAAAAAAAAAAAAAAAAAAAAAAAAAAGCTTTATCGCTGAAACTTTTGTGAATCAATGTATAATGGAACATCTAACAATTAGTTCCCTAGGGAATGAGACCACTTGTCAGTATCCACCATAACTTTTTCCAGAAATACCATTAAATAGACTAAGCTCTTCACCCGGTGCTTGCTTTCCATTATGCATGATTTCATCTAGCCAGTCTCATGAATAATCAGTTAACTGAACCCATTCTCAAAACTTTAAAAGCCAAATTGTTTTAACAACAACAAAAACTTATAAAAATATCTTTAGATAAAAACATTCTGGTGTTGTTTTAAAATGACTTCTTACCTAATGTACTGCTTTTAGACTGGGGAGTAGTCAGAACTTGCCCTTTTGTTCCATGCCTCATTTTCCTTAGTTCAGCCTCCCCTTCCTTCCTCCCTCAGGAAGAGTCAGTAGGTGACCTCTGAGTGCCCTTCTGATACTGCAGGAAAAGCTAAGTGTTACCTAAAGCTTAGTAGCTACTGGTGATACTTGACCTAAATCAAAATGCACAGATCCAAACTCCAAACTGGAAAGCAAAGGAACATGTAAAACTAGTCAAATTTTAACTGCTTTTAAATCATCTCCCACTTCAAGTTTCTCTCAAAAATATAAATGATGGACAATGGCATCCTTGCTACCAATAGGTGTGCTCTGCATTGAAAGATCTTAATCCTGTTAAACTACATTAAAAAGTTAGTGATTTCTGTAAGTAGTTTTAAAAATGCAAGAAAAACAATAAGGAAATAATAATTTTAAAAATGCAGTAAGAAAGAAATTTCTCGAGACAAACAGCCGCAAAATCCCTCCATTAATCCTTCTGCTCTTTTCCAAATCCTCTCCTGTTTCCCTCCTTCCCCTGTCAAACTTAAAAGATATGTATGTGATCCCCCCACTGTTGTCTCCTGAGGTCACCTTTGCCCTCAGTAGTTGGGTTTCCTTCCTCATTGCTCTGCTGAATCTTCTCCAGTATTGCTTGATCTGTCCTCATTCTCCTTGCCCTTTCGTTTGCCTCTGGCACTTCTGACCTGTTCCTTCCCTCCATAAAATGTCTTACTTCGTGTCTGATAGTTCAGAATTCTGGCACTTGCAACACTGACCACGAAGTTCTAGAGACTGCCAGCTATTTCCCAGTATCCATCCTCCTCTTCTTCCTCAGTCACAGAATCTCCCAGTTTCATTAGAGTATATGACTGCTCAAAATAAAAATTTCACTTTCAAGCCTCCCTTGTGGCTGAGGAAGAGCAGGCTCATATGATACAAGCAAGAGTGGTGTGCACAATTGCTGGAAAGCATCCTTAAATGAAGATTTTACATTCTCTAGTCTTTTTTCTCCTTCTTGGGTGTTGGGATATAGATGTAATAGCTGGAGCTAGAGCAGCCATTAGTTATGAAGCAATACGTCCTGATACAGGCTATAGAGCCATGGTCTGCCTTCTTGGAGAGAGAAATCAACTTCTCATGCGAGAGATATAAACATATCTTTTTAAAGTCACTGTTATTTTGAGTTTTCTGTTACTTGTAGCCAATCGGCTTCTCTTTAATGCATTTCTTCCCAACTACTGCATACATGCTCTTTGTCGCTTCAGCTAGACTGTATGCTCTTTGGGAATATAGGTTCTGATAAAAATACTTAATGACTGACCTAGATTTCAATGGACTTATTATTATATAATTCTGGATGGGCCACTCTTTTTAATACTAGTTGGGGGTGGAACAAAATGTAGATGAAGGCTCTCAATAAAAGAGGTCAAAGTAAAAGATGATTTGGATGTTCTCAGAGTTACTACTTTACTCCCTCTTTTTAGTAGTCATGCTAACAATTAATTCAGACAATGGAAATAAGACTTAAGAAAACATATTATTCAGGTACATGAAATAATATCTATTAGGCTGTGTTACCAAATAGAGATTTTTTAAAAAACGATTCTTGAGTGAATGAATAGGATTTCTAACTACTTTATCAATCATAGGGGTGTAACTTTTTCTCCAGTCCTCTGATTTCTATGAGGGAAGCTTCTCTCTAAACACACTCCTGGCCTCCTGGCCTTGCTTACTTTACTCATTCTCCAGGAGATGGAGGGCTTATCTGATTGATAAAATTTGGAAGAAGGACTAGGGCTATCTGGCTCAGCAATCCTCTTCTCCTCCTCAGGAACAAGTTTATCCAAGGAATACATACTGCGTTTGGCCAATGAAGATGAACAGGCAGGTAGGCTATGTATTCCCCTTTGAATTCAATTTGAGTTCTTAGTAAAGCCTTTGCTTACAATGATCTTAAAGGAACTTTAGCTTAGTTCCTATCCCATCCACTCTTAATTCTGAATTGGTGAACCTTAACAGAAAAGTTCTGGGTCTCTGTCAGTTTTCATGTACAGGAAAAACAAAATTTTTTAACAGAACAATAGTAAACCCTTCTGTTTCACTTACCCATATACAAGGAGCTAAGTTCTCCCTAATGTTTAAGGCATATCTCAGCAGTGAGGCAGCAAGAGTTCCCTGGTTACCTAACATGAGTCTCCCTACACAATCAACCTTCCACAAGATAGTAACTGGGGCCTGAAGGCAAATATACCCGCAAAGTTTTGGGGTGTTTCATACTGCCTATGAAACTCTATTGTATGAGAGACATGATGACACAATCCAAGCAATCTTCTAAGGAAACCAGGTGTTTATATTTCCCAAGAGGTTGGTTTGTTTGCACTTGCTTTTTAAGTTATCAAGTGTTCTACTCTGATTAGGGAAATATTATTAAAGACCACTTTGTTCAGGTCACTAAACCAAGTACTTTACATATTCTAATTCATTTAAACTCTCTGTAGTAAGTGAGAAGCTGTAATTGGGGAAGTTAAAAATTAATTGCCAGGGTCTCCCAGTAAGTAGAAGTTCCAACATTTGAACCTAGGCCCATCTCCAAAGACCTCTATATTACACCCCTATATTACACAGCCTCAAAGGACTCAATGCAAGCCTCATGTCAAAGTTCCAGATCTTTTCTTTTACTTCAGTAGTCTTTGGAACTACCTTGCTATCTGTGGTAGGATGCAAAAATATTTTGTAGGCCTTCCTATCAAGAGGTAGAGTTTATTTCTCTACTCTTTGACTCTGGGCTGACCACATGATTTGCTTTGACTGGAATGTGGCAGAAGCAACATCATGAGAGTTCTTAGCTTGAGTGTCAAGAAGCCTTGCAGCTTTTGCTTTTGCACTCTTGGAACCCTGTGTCACCAAATGAACAAACTCAGAGTGAGCCTGATGGTGAATGAGAGGCCACATGGAGCTGAGATGAGTCATCCCTGCTCAGGGTCCCCATGTAGGGAGTTGTCCTGGTTGCTGATCTCAGATGCACAAACAATCCCAGCCAAGACCAGGAGACCCACCTAGCTTTGCTCAGGCCAAATTCTTGAGCCACAGAATTGTGAGCAGAATGGTGGTTGTTTTTAGCTACTAAGTTTGGGGATAGTTTGTTATACAGCAAAAGCTAACTGATACACCCTCTCCAACTTAGATTCAGCCATCCCTCATAATTAAAAACAAATGGGGATAGGCCCAAAGGCCACTGAAAAGTTTACTGACCACTGCTTATTCATGGACTCTGCTACTTTCAAACCCAATCTAATTCACCGTTAGAGTTCCCTAAACCCAAATAAGCTGGGTCTTCAAGCAGCTGACAGTGACCTGGTCTACCTCTCCCTTCTCCTAGGCTCCTGTGGCAAAGACAACTTCTCACAACTCTTTGTACCTAGCATAAAACCTTCCTTTTATCATACATTCACAAAATTTCTGAATCAGTAGAAGAGATTTTAACCCCCAAGGGAGCTAGAACTTTGAAGCTTTGAAGTACAGTGTAATGATAGTCATAGTCATAAAATTTAGCAACTTTTACAAGGGGTGGTAAAAAGGCTGTGGACTGGCAACTCCAGGGCTTATGAGATTTAGTCCTTGAGTTTCAACTACATTGGTTTTAAAACTACTTCCTAAGTCTTGAGAGACAGCTCAGGCCAAGTACAGAATCAGCAATTTAAATATGCACAAAAGGCTTTATGATCTATACTTTTTGAGCATGACTGAGTTTTAGCAAAAAATTGGAATCAAGCCTCATGCCTAACTGGATGATGCTAACCATGGAATAATGATGAATTCCTGCTATTAGTGCAAGTTTCACTGGAACAATAATTCTGGAACACCTATCAAAATACCTGAGAGATTGTCATTTCATGGGCAAAATAGGCTTTATTTGTAAAAGATCAGAGTTAACTTGTGAAAACTGAATTAGTTCTTATGGCATTTCCCCATTTATATAAAAATGTCTTTATTAATATAAACCCCACATCAATTTTTCACACAGAGTGTTTCAAGTTTAACAAAAGACACAACTCTACTTTAAATGCAACTCAGAGTGTTCCATTACAATAATTACTATCAGCTAAAAAAAGGCAGACACAAAAAAGCAGTACTTTTCACAATGACTCTGCTTTAAGATTTTAGAGCCGAACCTGAAACTTAAAGTTGCTAAGTTACATACAAACAATTAAGTTGTACTTGGTGACTGAGTTGAATAATGGTTACTCAAAAATGCTGTGGCATCATCAACTGGACACTAGTTATGTACACCTACAAACTCAGATGGACAGAAGAGGCACAGATCACCTCTGGAAAAATAAAGATCACCTACATGCTGATTCTGAATATTTTTTACATTTGAGATCTGAGCCAACGAGATAAGATTAGTGGATTCAGGGCTCAAATATGGAATGAGACAGGAGGGCCACAATGTACTCTCTCAGTGGTTTGTAATGGCTATTTTCCATAGCATTCCCTTCAGTGGGCCTCCTGCTCCTCAGACCTGGGTCCTATGTCAATTCCTAGGTGATACTCATTTCATTCATTCATTCAACCAAAATCTGCTGAGTGCCTACTATGCTCAATGCTATTTCATGTGAGATGATTATTATGCATCTTCCTGAAAAAAAAGGCAAAAGAGGAAGAGAAAAATAATAATCTAGGGAATCACTTAATCCATGCAAGAAATAACAAGTATTTCTGAAACAAACATGTACATAGGTTTGTGCTTCATATAGAACGAATTAAGTGAAAAATGGAATAAATCTTTTACTGGTACCTGTATCCCAATTCTTCACTAAGATGGATCATATGAAGGATATATGATTCCTTGCTTGTTCCGGTGAGGCCCGGCAACAATAAGATAGTAGGTCTGGTGATGGCATCCATATAAAACTTACTGTTACAATTATCAAACCAGTCCAGTGAAATCTGTCCTCCATCTGCAGTTTTAATAAGTTCACTGAAAGAAATAAAGGATGTATTCATTAAATGTTTCAAGCCATGTCTTAATATTAGTGTCATAATTTTAAAAATATATGACATGATTTGGTCATTTGAAAAGAAGTTGTCTTTTTTTCGGCATTCCCTAACACACACACTTATATCATTTTCTTTTATTACAAGAATAATATGACATTAGTACCATAAAGTATTTCCAGCAATATCACAAAAAGGTAGCATATAAAAATGAACTTCTAAGTACTTCAAATATTTATCTTAATCATTTCCTCATTACTCTAAAATACCCAGCATTTAACCCCTATTTGATTGAGGTCACCCAAATATCCAATAGGGAATTGAATAAGTAAAATGCTGATCTGATCACTGCTCGGGTCCTTTGACTTAACAAGGCAGTCTCCCCGCAGAGTATATTATAAAATTTGCTTCTTAAATATTTTAAAGTATTTCTCACATAGTATGTATGAACTTAAAGATTTTTCTCAAATAAATAGTGCAAGTTCTGGGCAACAAAAGGATCTCCAGAACGACCAGATGACTCAGGGAAATTAATATTAGGCACCATCTAAATCTCCGAGTAACTGATATATTCTGGACCGTATCTTTGACACCTCAAGGACATTATCATCAAGAACCCATTTGCTTATTAATATGAAGTCCTTTTACAGAAGTCCATCATTAATTTGGATTTCGGAAAATCCAAATTAATTGGCATCCTTCTAGACCCCATCCCCACTCCCAGCATCAATGAATTGGTGCATATATCATCAAAGGATCTAGGTCCTTAGGTACAGATGCATGCAAAACTGGAAAAGAGTAACCCCCAAACACTTCTCTAGAAACAAACCATTTACATCAAGGCACACACAAAAACAACGGTGAAAGGCAATACCTGAATATTTTCCTGCAGCTGTGTATGTGTGTGTGTGTGGGGGGGGGGCATACCTTCCATTTTCATTCCTCCTTTCTTTTCTATATGTTTACTAACCAGAGGTTAACCAAGAACTGGGATTATGAAGGAAAAACCCTGTGGTTTTGCAGAAATGACTGAAAATGGAAATATACTTACTTCCTGTACTGCACCGGGGGTTTGGAAGTGATGAAAGGTCTCAGGAGTGTCTGTCCTCGACTCTCCCAGCACCAGACCGTGGGGTAGTACGTTTCTGTCACCACGGGACAGTGGTCCTGAAGGAAGCGGTTGAAAGTCTCACCCCCGGTCACTAACTGGGGCTTCTGTAGGGAAAGCCGGTATTATAGTGAAGGGTCCAGAACAAAGTTTCTGCCAACCGTAAACCAGAAACGAGCAGACTCGTCCCTTGCCCGCGCGTTCCCTCGGATTACGTCTCCTTCCAGAAGCCTGACACCAATAATTCGCAGTCACAACGGATTTAAAGGGAGGTTTACCAAACCCTTCAAGGGGAAGGCGAGAACTGAGATAAGGGAGTCCTTCTCAGAAGTGCTACATTATTGCCAGCACTGCGAATGGTGACAGGGCAGCGCCGCCGCGCCTAGGTCAGCCGGGTCCTGGCTGCAGTCGGAGGACCCCGGCCGGACACACAGACGCGGACAAGGGCCGGCCCGCTTTCCCGCGCGCGCTGAAAGGGCGTCCATCAGATGCCGGGGAAGGGGCGACAACTCGGGAGCAGCACGCTCGCCTCCAGGACGACCCCAGCCACCCACCCCGGCAGCGGCAGCTCCAGCTTCACCGGCTGCTGTAGCTCCCAGCAAAGCCGCCCGCGGCCCTGCGCCCCGGCGCCCTCGCCAACCCGCGGCTCACCTTGGCAATGCTGCTCAGGTAATAGCAGGCGTAAGCGATACTGAAGCCCAGGATCAGGGATAAGCCCACTCCCGAGCCGAAGAACCCAATCCGGACTTGGTGCTCCAAGTAGAGGGAGAGATCCCGGGACAGCACCCGCAGGTCCATAGCTAAGCGCTGCATGGCTCTGCCGCGGGAGGCCGGCCAGCCGGCGAGCCGGCGAAAGCGGGCGCGGCACTGCCGCGGACCCTCGACCAGAGCGCCTCTCGCCCGGCAGAGAGCCGCTTCCGCGAGCGGGTGCGGCCGGGCGGCCCCGGGAGGCGTAACACAGCTACCACACGCCGCCGGCTCCGCCCCGGCTTCCCTGGATCCGCCCCCACCGCCAGCCACTCAGGAACCTTCCAGAGGCGCGGTACCAAGCGCGGCCCCCGTGCGGCTGCGGACCCGGTTTCCAGGTCTGTTCCAGACTGCCTGGGTGACCCCCCCGCCCCGCCCCAAGGGTGGGGGGCGAGCGAGCGCAGACTTTGGAGAAGGAAATGGCCCTGGACGTGAGCATTCAGGTCCGGGGCCAGGCACTAGCACCCGTGACCTTGAACGATTACGCACGGCGGTGGGTCTCAGTGAATCCTTACTATAAACTAGCGGTTTGGAGTGCCCAGGAAGTGTGCCTTAGATTAAAAAATTGAGGGAATTAATGCCAAAGATACGCTAGAAGAATGCGCTGTGTAGTGAAAAAAAAATCCTACGTCTCCCAGAAAATTGTTTCCCCAGAAGACTATCAAAAGAGAAAAAATATTCTGTAAACATTCAATAATGAGGACATTCATACTTTAAATCTCTCTGAATCCTTTTAGTTCCTAAGTATGCCTTGAATGAGAAGTGGTTACCAAAAATAAGAAGATCAAGAAAAGGAACTGGAATTGAAAAATTTTAAAGCCTATTTGTGGTTCATTAGTGCTTTGAGCTTCTAGACGTACAGAAAATCTGTTACCTAACGTAGGGAGGGGAAACCACTTATAAATGAAGTAGGTTTCCTAGGCTTATTTATGACAACACGACTAAAGCTGGAAGATACAGGCCTATAAAAGTGCTAGAAGATTTAAGTCTGTTATTAAGAACTCCTCCCACTTAGAAGTACCAAGAGTGGCAAGACTTAAAACAGGCAAAAAGGAAAAGGTAAGGGCTGTATAGACTATGAAAAATTTCACAGGATTGTTAATTAATTATAGAAATTAGTGATAGAGAAATGGGATGGGCCAGAAGTAAGCAATATATTTGGCCTTGATTTGGTCACTGTAACTTGATGGTTGTCAGTACCCAGAATAATTTACTTGCTTTCACTGAACCTGTGTTTTGTTTTTGTTTGTTTGGTTTTTGTTTTTTATTTTTTATCTGTAGAATAAGAATTTATAGAGTCATTGGGATGAATGAGTGAAGTAATGTATGTGCTGGTCTTGCCCTGAGTGTAATTCTCTTCCACTCACTGGCTCTTGCATCTGAGCACAGCCAAAATACACATAACACATGCTGGTGTTCGTATTTGACAATTTACATGCAACATTCTTTACAATGCCTGCACCCATCTTCTTCTGCCCTGCCTACCAATAAATACATAAATATTTCATTTTGCTTAAGTTTAAAGTGGAAATACCGTAAAATGTTTCATTAGCATAATGGTGTGTAGAAAGCGTGCTGACCTGGGAGTAAACAACTCTGAACTCATCTACCAAAATTAGGCAAACCATTTAGCCTTTTGGACCCTCAAATCCTTGTCCATAAAATAAGATGGTTGAGATTGAAGATATCAGACTTTCTTTCCTATTAGAAGAACATTCACAAACTTCCTTAAAATGAGAATATTCCAATTTAGGGGCGCCTGGGTGGCTCCATTGCTTGAGCGTCCAGCTTCGGCTCAGGGTCATGATCTCACAGTTTGTGGGTAGAGCCTGGAAACTGCTTTGAATTCTGAGTCTCCCTATCTCTCTCTGCCCTCACTTGTGTGTGCATGCATGCTTTCTCTCTGGCTCAAAAAAAAAAAAAAAGAATATTCCAATTTAGATGAGGAAATGAGAGCTTATATCCCACAATGACCCCCAGTGACTTCTTCCACCTGGTGTCCATGCCTGTGTATAATTCCTTCTCCTTGAGTGCAGATAGGACCAGTGACTATTATTAACCAATAGAATATAGTAAAAGTGATGAGATGTCACCACTTCTGTGATTACATTATCTTATGTGTCGCTAGCTTAGTAGACTGGAGCTAAAGGCTGTCCTACCACCTTGAGGAAGCAGACAGCCATATGAAGTGCTCATGGAGAGTACCACATAGCAGGGAATTAGTAGCACTTCCAGGATTTGTGTGTGTGTTGGGGTGGTGGGGGTGGGGGGTGTCTCTAACTGACAACCAGCAAAAAGATGGGGCCTTCACTCCTACAACTGTAAGGAAATGAATTCTAACAAACACCGTAAATAAGCTTAGAAGCAGATTCTTCCTCAGTCAAGCCTCCTGATGAAAACACAGCCTGTCCAACATCTTGATAATAGTCTTGTGAGACCTGGAGCGGAGCCCCAGTTAGGCTGTACTCAGACCCCTAATACATAAAAACTGTTAGATAGTAAAAGTGTTGTTTTAAGTGCTAAATTTGTGGTAATTTGTTATGCAGCCATGGAAAACTAATAGAGAGTATAAAAAAGTCCTACAAAAGCATTCAAATATTAATAAATATCAGTGCTCATTTTTGCCTACCAATGTACAGTTGACCCTTGAACAGCATGGGGGTTAGAGGGACCAATCCCTGCACAGGCAAAAATCTGTGTATAACTTCTGACTCTTCAAAGACTTAACTAATAGCCTATTGTTGATGAAAGCCTTACAGATAGCATAAGCAATTAACACATGTTTTGTATGTTATATGTATTATATACTATATCTTGTGATAAAGTAAAAGAGGAAAGAAAATGTTATTAAGAAAATCATAAGGAAGAGAAACACATTTACAGTACCATATCGGTTTTTTTTTTATTATTATTTTAGAGAGAGTGTGTGCAAGTGGGGGAGAGGGCTGGAGAAGAGGGGCAAAGGGAGAGAGAGAGAGAAAATCTTAAGTAGGTTCCATGCTTAGCACGAAGCCCGACACAGGGTTCAATTCCATGACGCTGGGACCATGACCTGAGCCGAAATCAAGAGTGAGACACTCAACTGTCTGAGCCACCCAAGCACCCCAGTACCATATCATATTTATAAAAAAAATCTTTGTATAAGTGTCATGTTGTTCAAGAGTCAACTGTATTTGTTGTAGGGATGTTGTAAATAAGTTCAAGATTTCAGCTCTTTCAATCAATATTCAACATTAAGAAACCCATTAAGAGGTTTTTAATATTTTTATTTATACTTATCTTTGATTACTTGTCATAATGAACACTTATTACTTTTTAAACAGTAAAAAAGTCACTTAGAAACATACGAAATTAATTGTAAAGGAATAAATCTTGTGAAAAGATACGTAGCTAAAAGTAGGAAAGGCCAAAACATTCTAAGATGTAATAGAAAACAAGTTTTAAATAGGAAGACACCTTCACAAATTTTGTGTGTAATATTCCCAGGAGTTTTTTTTATTGAGGAATGGCATTTAGAAATTAAGATACAGGCACTGGGTGTGGTCATTGCTACTGGAGTATCATTATGTGTAGGCCCTGTTAGCTGACTGAGCTAGGTAATATGTCTATGTATACTAACCCATGTGTGTGTATATCTGTATCTGTATCTAGAGTTGTTTTGTGTCTATTCATCTGTGTTTACATTAAGCTAAAGATGAGTTAAGAAAAACGATGAACTCTTTTACGTGGACTTCCTGAGGGTTTTTAGGAGGAATTAAACCTCATAATTTAATTTAAAATTTTCTTTAATTTTTGGATAAAGCAAAATTCTATCTGTAATAGGAAATACCTTATGCCCTTAACCTCCTCAATTCTATGCAAATTAGCAACAGAAACCAGGCAGAGGACAGAATAGTTTATACTTACAGAGAATGCCAGAACTGAAAATCATAAGACATACACTTAATGAAACATAAATTTTAGATTACATTCAATTAAAATAAATATTATAGTTCTATATGGATTGTTATAAAGATTGTGGATGTCATTAAATTATTTATTAGTAAACCACTGTGACCCCAACTCCTCAGTTCTAATATTTATTATTATACTAACTGTGGCTCTATCTTTAGCACTAATTATCCCTAACCCTACATAGCCCAACCTTAGCACTAGCAATCTGATTTCCAACTGATTGATTTTGGGGGGCAGGAGACTATAATATACGCTAGGAACTGAGGCCAGAGACTTCAGGATGAGAAAAGGAATTTAGATAAGAAAGGGCTCTAAGTAGCTGGCAGAAAGTCATGTTGCAAAGGAGAAATGTACATGGGGGGGTCCCGGTGGGTGCCTGGGAAAGAAACAAGTTGAATTTTTAGAAGGCTTCAGAAGTGGTCAAGGGGGAAGATGAGTTTGTGGTCCTGAGACCCCACTTCCAATCTGTACTGCTTACACTTATCACTGGAGTCTTGAGCAAAAATCTGCCTACACCTTCCCTCAAGGTTAATTTGTGTTTATTAGATTCAGGGTATGGCAGCCAAGCAGTAGCCATAATAGGGAGATAAATTAACCTGCTTCCTCCAAGGTAACTGGAGTCTTTTGGGAACAGCTTACTGTGGAGAGGATTAATTTACAGACTAACACAACTGGAGGAACATAAAGTTGATGCTTCCTCTTCCTCCTTCCCCAGGGAGAAGCCAAATACTTATTTCGTGTAATATAGAATGACAGACAGACAGAAAGAAAGAAAAACAAAAGAAACTATCATATGGATTCCAACTGAAATGTATTAGATCAAAATTATATTAATAATATTTTAATAGAATTCCTCTGCATGTGAAGAGGCAGCTTTCTCATCATATGTAGTTGAAAAGCAAAATATTTTTGGCCACCTTGACATCTGTGAAAACACCCTCCCCTGCTCATTCCCAAATAGCTCATTTACAAGTAAATGTACCCATAGTAGACAAGTATGGAGTGGTCATGTGAAAGCGATTCAAGAATGTGCTAAAATCAGTTCTTAAGACAACTCATTTAAGTAACAACAACAACAACAACAACAACAACAAAGGAAAGGAGAATAGTTGGTTGTATACCTCCAGACTTACCTGAATACACACACTGGTGTGACTGATGGGCTACAGTCCTTGAAGAAGTGTGTGTGGGGGCAAGGGGCACCGGAATGAGATCCAAACACAGGTGAAGGCAATGCCCTTTTCTGCCTCATCAAAAGTTACAGCCTATGATAGGCAGAGTTCTGAGATGTCTTCCTTTCAAGATTCCTCCCCTTGATGTACACACCCTTATATAATCCCCTACCCTTGAATGTGGGTAGGACATATCAATATGATGGGATATCATTTCTGGATTATGTTACATTATATAGCAAAGGTGAAGTGATTTTGAAGATGTAATTAAAGCCCCTAATTAGTAGACTTTGAGTTAATACAAAGGGAGATTTCTTGAATAGGCCTGATCTAATCAGGCAAGCCTTTTGAAAGAGATTCCAAGGGTCAGACACGGAGGAAGTTAGAGACTCTTCTTTCTGCTGGCCTTTAAGAAGCAAGCGTCTGGGGTGTCCAGATGGCTTAGTTGGTTAGGCATTCAATTCTTGATTTTGGCTCAGGTCATGATCTCACACTCCTGAGATAGAGCCCTGTGTCAGCCTCTGCACTGAGTGTGGAGCCTGCTTAAGATTCTCTATCTCCTTCAAGAAATGTCTCAAATACACAACCTAACCTTACACCTAAAAAAGTTGGAAAAAGGACAGCAAATAAAACCCCAAATCAGCAGAGAAAGGGAAATAATAAAGATTAGAACAGAAATCAATGATATTGAAATAAAAAAATAACAGAACAGATCAATAAAACTAGGAGCTTGTCCTTTGAAAGAATTAACATTGATAAGCCCCTAGCCAGATTTGTCAAAAAGAAAAAGGGAAGGACCCAAATAAATAAAATCATGAATGAAAGAAAAGAGATCACAACCAACACTGCAGGAATACAAACAATTATAATAAGAGAATGTTATGAGCAATTATATGCCAACAAATTGGGCAATATGGAAGAAATGAACAAATTCCTAGAAACATAAACTATAAAACCAAAACAGGAAGAAATCAAAAATTTGAACAGACCTATAACTAGCAAAGAAATTGAATCAGTAATCAAAAGTCTCCCAACAAACAAGAGTCCAGGGCCAGATGGCTTCCTAGGGGAATTCTATAAAACATTTAAAGAAGATTTAATACCTATTCTTTTGAAGCTGTTACAAAAAAAAAATAGACATGAAAGGGAAACTTCCAAACTCATTCTACGAGGCCAGCATTACCTTGACTCCAAAAGCAGACAAAAACCTCACTAAAAAGGAGAATTACAAACCAATTTCCCTAATGAACATGGATGCAAAAATTCTCCACAAGATATTAGGAAATCAAGTCCAACATACATTAAAAGAATTATTCACCACCATCAAGTGGGATTTATTCCTGGACTGCAGGGGTGGTTCAATATCTGAAAATCAATGTGATATACCATATTAATAAAAGAAAGGATAAAAACCACATGATCCTCTCAATAGATGCAGAAAAGGTATTGGAAAAAATACAGCATGATTTCTTGATAAAAACTCTCAAGGAAGTAGGGATAGAAGGAACATCCCTCAACATCATAAATGCCATATACAAAAACCCACAGCTAGTGTCATCCTCAATGGGGAAAATCTGAGAGCTTTTCCCCTAAGGTCAGGAACATGACAAGGATGTCTACTCTAACCACTGTTGTTCAATATAATAGTGAAAGTCCTAGCCTCAGCAATCAGACAACAAAAAGAAATAAAAGGCATACAAATTAGAAAGGAAGAAGTCAAACTTTCACTCTTCACAGATGACATGATACTCTCTGTGGAAAACTGGAAAGACTCCACCAAAAAACTGCTAGAACTGATACATGCATTCAGCAAAGTCACAGGATATAAAATCAATGTACAGAAATCAGTTGCATTTTTATACATCAATAATGAAGCAGCAGAAAGAAAAATCAAGGAATCGATCCCATTTACAAGATCTAAATATGACACAGGAAACCATCAAAATCCTAGAGGAGAAAACAGGCAAAAACCTCTTTGACCTTGTACACAACAACTTCTTACTAGACATGTCTCCCGAGGCAAGGGAAACAGAAGCAAAAATGAACTATTGGGACCTCGGCAAGATAAAAAGCTTCTGCACAGCAAAGGAAACAATCAACAAAACTAAAAGGTAACCAATGGAATGGGAGAAGATGTTTGCAAATGACATGTTGGATAAAAGATTAGTATCCCAAATCTATAAAGAACTTATCAAACTTAACACCCCCAGAAACAAATAATCCAATGAAGAAATGGACAGAAGACACAAATAGACACTTTTCCAAAGAAGACATCCAGATGGCCAACAGACACATGAAAAGATGCTCAACATCACTCATCATCAGGAAAACACAAATCAAAAAACCACAATGAGATACCACCTCACACCTGTCAGAATGGCTAACATTAATAACTCAGGCAATAACAGATGTTGGCAAGGATGCAGAGAAAGAGGT
>CM053566.1:40061842-40146228 GCA_028646485.1 Cryptoprocta ferox
TGAGCATCTTTTCATGTGTCTGTTGGCCATCTGGATGTCTTCTTTGGAAAAGTGTCTATTTGTGTCTTCTGCCCATTTCTTCATTGAATTATTTGTTTCTGGGGGTGTTAAGTTTGATAAATTCTTTATAGATTTGGGATTCTAATCTTTTATCCAACATGTCATTTGCAAACATCTTCTCCCATTCCATTGGTTACCTTTTAGTTTTGTTGATTGTTTCCTTTGCTGTGCAGAAGCTTTTTATCTTGCCGAGGTCCCAATAGTTCATTTTTGCTTCTGTTTCCCTTGCCTCCAGAGATGTGTTGAGTAAGAAGGTGCTGCGGCTAAAGTCAAAGAGGTTTTTGTCTGCTTTATCCTCTAGGATTTTGATGACTTCTTGTCTTATGTTTAGGTCTTTCATCCATTTTGAGTTTATTTTTGTGTGTAGTGTAACAGAGTGGTCCAGGTTCATTTTTCTGCATGTCGCTGTTCAGTTTTCCCAGTGCTATTTGCCAGAGAAACTGTCTTTATTCCATTGAATATTCTTTCCTGCTTTGTCAAAGATTAGTTGGCCATACATCTGTGAGTCCATTTCTGGGTTCTCTGTTCTGTTCCATTGATCTGAGTGTCTGTTTTTGTGCCAGTACCATACTGTCTTGATGATTACAGCTAATACATCTTTGAAGTCTAGGATTGTGATGCCTCCTGCTTTGGTTTTCTGTTTCAAGATTGCTTTGGCTATTTGGGATCTTTTCTGGTTCCATACAAATTTTAGGATTGTTTGTTCTAGCTCTGTGAAGAATGCTGGTGTTATTTTGATAGAGATTGCTCTTCTTTATTAATATAAGCATTTTCAGCTACAGATTTCCCTCTGAGCACTACTTTCCCTGTATTGCATGAGTTTGGGTATGTTGTGTTTTCATTTTCATTCATTTTAAAGTATCTTCTTATCTCTCTTTTAATTTCTTCTTTCACCCACAAGTTAAGAGTGTGTTGTTTTGTTTCCACTTGTTTGTGAATTTTCCAAGTTTCCATCTATGTTTGATTTCTAGCTTCATTTCACTGTAGCCAGATAACATACTTTGTATGATTTCAATCTTTTAAAATTCATTGAGCCTTGCTTTGTGGACTGATATATGATATATTCTGGAGAAATTTCTATGTGCAGTTGAGAAGAATGTATGTTGTTGTTGTTGGGTGTGGTGTTCCATATATGTCTATTAGGTCTAGTTGACTTATAGTGTTGTTTGAATATTCTATTTCTTTATTGATCTTCTGTGTGGTCATTCTCTCCATTAGTGAAATGGCATATTGAAATCTTCAACTATTATGGTAGAACTGTCTATTTATCTCTCAATTCTGCCAGTTTTTGCCTCATATATTTTGAGACTTTGTTGTTAAGTGAATATATGTTTATAACTGTTGTCACATCTTGGTGCATTGACCTTCTTATCAATATATTCTTTCTTTGTTTTTGGTAATGATTTTTTACTTAAAGTTTATTTGGTCTGCTATTAGTCTAGCTGCCCCAGCTCTCCTTTGATTATTATCTGCATATTGTAGTGGGTTGAATAGTGACTACAGAAAGATATATCTAAGTCCTAACTCTGATACTATTTGGAAATAGGGTCTTTGCTGCAGATGTAATTAAGTTAACAGACATAATTAAGTTTTGAGATGAGATCATTTTGGTCTTAGGTTGGGATTTAAATCCAATGGTAGGCGTCCTTTTAAGAGAAAGAAAAGGGATGTTTGAGACACACACACAGAAGAAGTCCATGTAAAGATGGAGGTGGGGGTTGGAGTAATGTACCTATAAGCTACAGAATGCCCAGGATGACAGCAGCAACCAGAAGCTAGCAGAGAGGCATGGGATGAGTTCTCCCTCAACCTCCAGGAGTAAACCTGGTTGACACCTTTATTTTGGACTCCTGGTCTCTAGAACTGTAAGAGAATAAATTTCCATTATTTTCAGCTACTTAATTTGTGGTGATTTGTCATAGGGAACTAATACACGTGGAGTATATTTTTCCATCCTTAACTTTCAACCTATTTGTGTCTTTGATGCTAAAGTGGATCTCTTGCTGGGGCTCCTAAGTAGCTCAGTTGGGTAAGTGTCCGACTCTTGATTTTGGCTCAGGTCATGGTCTCATGGTTTGTAAGTTCGAACCCCACGTCTGGCTCTGCACTGACAGCATAGAGCCTGCTTGAGATTCTCTGTCTCCCCCTCTCTCTGTTCCCTCCCAATAAATACATTAAAAAAATAAAGCGAATCTCTTGTAGATAGCATATGTGTGTGTGTGTGTGTGTGTGTATTTAACTTATTTTTTAATCCATTTGGGCAATCTTTCTTGTTTTTATTTTTATTATTTTTTTAATGTTTATTTATCTTAGCCCCAGCATGCCTGCCACACATGGGCTAGTGGGGGAGGGGGAGAGTGAGAGGGAGACACAGAATCTGAAGCAGGCTCCAGGCTCTGAGCTGTTAGCACAGAGTCCATCGCGGGGCTTGAACTCATGGAGAAGATCATGACCTTCGCTGAAGTCGAACGCTTAATCGACTGAGTCACCCAGAAGCCCCTCTGTCTTGTTTTTAGAAACAGCTTTACTGGGGCGCTTGGGTGGCTTAGTCGGTTAAGCGGGGTTAAGCGGCCGACTTCAGCTCAGGTCATGATCTCACGGTTAGGTGAGTTCGAGCCCCATGTTGGGCTCTGTGCTGAGAGCTCCTAGCCTGGAGCCTGGAGCCTTCATCGAATTCTATGGCTCCCTCTCTCTCTGGCCCTCCCCTGCTCACTCTCTGTCTCTCAAAAATAAATAAATGGTAAAAAAACCCAGCTTTACTGAGTTATAATTTACATGCTATGCAATTCACCTGTTTAAAGTGTACAATGGTTTTTAGGATATTACGTTATAAATTTTAAAAATCTATAAATAAATACATATTTATTTATGTAGTGAATATGTATGGTATTTTGTTATATGTATCATATGTTGCAGGATGCATATACCAAAATTTGTCAATTTAACCATTTTTAAGTATAAAATTCAGTGATATTAATCACATTCACAATGTTATACAACCATCACTGCTTTATTTCAAAACTTTTACTACCCCAAACAGAAACTCTGTAATCATTGAGCAATAATTCCTCATTGCTCTTCCATCAACCCCCACATTAATCTCTAATCTACTTGCTGTCTCTATGAGTTTGACTAGTATAGGTACCTAATATAAGTGGAACCATAACAATATTTATCCTTTTCTGTCCAGCATAAACTTATTATAATGACTTCAAGTCTATCCATGTTGTATCATCAGAACTTCTCTTTTTTTTAAGGCAAGATAACATTCCGTTGTGCATATATATCACATTTTGTTTATCCATTCGTCTGTTGATGAACACTTGCATTGTTTCCACCTTTAGGCTACTGTGAATAATGCTGCAATGAACATTGTCATACAGATATCTGTTTGAGTGCTTCTTTCAATTTCTTAAAAAATTTTTTAATGTTTATTTACTTTTGAGAGAGAGAGAGAGAGAGAGAGAGAGCATGAGCAGGGGAGGGGCAGAGAGAGGGAGACACAGAATCTGAAGCAGGCTCCAGACTCTGAGCTGTGAGCACAGACCCAATGTAGGGCTCTAACGCCTAAACCATGAGATCATGACCTGAGCCAAAATCAGACACTTAACCAACTGAGCCACCCAGATGCCCCTCTTTTTTTTTTTTTTAATGTTTATTTATTTTTGAGACAGAGAGAAGATGGGCAGTGGAGGGCAGAGAGAGAGAGAGAAGGGTGGGGACAGAGGATGCAAAGTGGGCGCTGCACTGACAGCAGTGAGCCTGATGTGGGGCTTGAACTCATGAATCATGAGACCGTGAGACCATGACCCTAGTGGAAGTCAGACCCCCAACCGACTGAACCATCCAGGTGCCCCTCTTTCTTTCTTTTGTTATTTGCACATAGTTGACACAAATGTTACATGTGACACAATGTTACATTAGGATCAGGTATAAAACATAGTGATTTGACAATTTTATATATTATGTTATGTTCATCATAGTGTACACCACATCTGTCACCATACATTGCTGTTGCGATATCATTGACTATTTTCCTTATGTTATGCCTTTTCTTCCCATGACTTATTCATTCTGTAACTGAAAGCCTGTATCTTCCACTCTCCTTTACCCATTTTGACCAACTCCCCACCGCCTCTCCCAATTTCTTTTGGTATATATATGTGTGTGTGTGTGTGTGTGTGTGTAATTGCTGAATTATAGTGTAATTCTTGTGTTTTTTGGTGGCAAACATAACATAAAATTTATCATTTTAACCATTTTTAAGTGTGCAGTTCAGTAGCACTAACTACATTCAGACTGGTATGCAACCACCACCACCACCCATCTCTAGAACTTCTTTGTCTTCTTGATACAATATTTCAGTGAAATGTAAGTGTGGTAGATCTTGGAAGTAGCGAAGTTATAGATTAGAGTAAATTTGTACAGTTTGGCACTAGGAATTGTAATTGGACTCTGCCAATTTGCATTTTTTTCTGTGATGGAATGACTGGGAGCATTCACAAGGTTCATGGTAACATGAGGAATTGCTGAAATTTGTAGGTTGAGTGTCTGACCACATGCCAACAAGAAAGGAAAAATTTCTCTATAAAGTCTTCATGGGAAAAAACGAAAAACGAATCTAAGATTTCACAAGAGTCTTGTTGCATCACTCAAGTTCTTACTGTTGGTGAATCTAATTTGGGAGGACAAGGAAAAGAAGTGCTATTTGTTGGTTGGGATCTGAGATGCTGGTACAAATTTGTGGGGATGATGCAAGTTTGTCACAGCTCCCCAGACAGATTCTGACGGGCAACAGGTGTAGGGGGGCTGATACTGTCCCTACTTCTGTGCAGAGCTCCTTTGAGAGCCAGCCTGTCACACAGGTCTAAGATTATAGCCCCCAATATGCTTACATTTTTGACAATTTGGCCACAGGTGTGTTTGCTGTGACTTCTTTGACACCAACATTTGGCACTTCTCAGACCTATGTGTTTAGGATATATTAAAAATAATACATCTAATTATGAGTCAAGAATTTGAATCAGGACTGCTTTCAGCTTCAAGTAGCAAAAATAACTAAACAAGAGGATATTTATTACCTTAACATAAAAGAAGTCTAGAAGCAGAGAAGCAAGGAAGTATCAGGGTTGATGAACTCATGCAATGATATCATCAAGGGGCCAGAATCTCCTCTATGTAAAAGCTGGGGGATAGATTGGGAAAAAGTGGTGCTCTGAGACTTAGAATGAAGGCATTTGGGTGGATTCAGATAAATCTGAGAAACTTGAACTTCTATGTCCTCCTTAGGTTCCCCTTCCTTCCTTCCTTCTCTCTCTCTCTCCCTCTCTCTCTCTCTTTCTTCTTTTTATTTTAAGATAGTTTAAGGCTTATATAAGTTGCAAAAATAGTACAGAGTTCCTGTGTACCCTTTGCCCAGTTTCCTCCAATGATAACCATAGTAATTGTAAAACGTAGGAAACTAACACTGGTACAATATTACTAACTTAGGTACAAACCTCTTCAGATTTTGCCAGTTTTTATAGGCATTCTTTTCTTGATGGGTTTACAGTTCTATGAAATTTTATAACATGTGTGGATTTGAGTAACTCACCATTACCAGGGTTTGGAACTGTTTCATTACCACAGGGAAACTATTGTGTTAGCCATTAATAGTTGTGCCCTTCCCCCAATTCTATCCCTGGCAACTATTGATACATTCTTTAGCATTATAATGTTGCCACTTTAAGAATATTACGTAAATGGGGGCGCCTGGGTGGTTCAGTTAAGCATCTGACTCTTGACTTAGGCTCAGGTCATGATCTCACGGTTCGTGGGTTAGAGCCCCATGTTGGGCTCTGTGCTGGCAGTGCAGAGCCTGCTTGGGATTCTCAATCTCTCTCTCTCTCTCCCTCCCTCCCTCTCTCTCTCTCTCTCTCTCTCTCTCTCTGTGTCCTCCCCCACTCATGCATGCTTTCTCTCTCTTTCAAATATAAATAAATAGGGGCAACTGGGTGGCTCAGTTGGTTAAGCATCTGACTTCGGCTCAGGTCATGATCTCATGATTCATGAGTTGGAGCCCTGTGTCAGGCTCTGTGCTGACAGTTCAGAGCCTGAAGTCTGCTTCTTATTCTTTGTCTCCCTCTCTCTCTGCCCCTCCCCTGCTTGTGTGCACTCTCTCTCTCAAAATAAATAAACATTAAACATTTTTAAATAAATAAATAAACTTAAAAAAGAATGTTATATAAATGTAATTATACAGTGTGTAACCCTTTGCGATCCATCTGAGTTGTTGTGTGCAATAAGTTTGTTATTTTTCATGGGAGAGTAGTATTTCACTCCCCTGAGACTTCTTTGCCAACCTAAAACACACCTTCCCATGTCTGAGGAGACTAGCTTTCCCTTGATTGAAGACACTGTAGTGAATCATCTGAAGCAGTTCCTTGTCTGACCTGGGAGAAGATAGATTATAACCTCCCCCACCCAAATTGAAAGAATTTGGAAATTTATATTGTCAGAGACATGAGAATATGTATGGGAATGAATTCTGTAAGTGCTGATTTTGAACAGAAACTTAACATTGGACTGGGCTGAAATGATCAACATAGGAACACTTAACCAGAGTTTTCAGATACAATGGGTAGCTCAAGCAGCAGTTTGGATGACTGATAATTGGACTTAATGGTGGCTTACTTTCAGTAGGTTGAGATGTCAAAGTTTCCTTGGTATAATTTTAAGGAAGGAAACCAAAAGCTTCAAGAGTAGGAAAAGTTGTCCCAGAGGACACTCTTCATGAAGACATTGAGAACTGCTCAGAGGAGGGGATCACCAGCATCTTTAAAAAGCTCATTGCAAGCTGCTGTCAGCATATCACAGATGGTAGGAGTTTCACCATTGAATGGGTTCCTTGAATTCATGCCAGAGTAACAGAGGCCAGGTATCAGTGCTTAGCCATCAGAGACTAGGTGAAAACAGTTACTGAAAAGGTAATAGGACTAGAATGGAAATCAGAATGTTTTAACTTACATAAGTCTTTGGTGGTGGCAATTAATCACGGTGAATTAAATAGATGGGCATCTTACTTAAGTAATTTTTTATCTATACAATCAGAAAAACTCTAGTTCTTATAGACAGAAGTCTGCCTTGAGTCACCATATGAGCCATGGATTTTTATCCAGTGTATGAATATAAGCCATTTTACAGGACCTTGAATGAAGAGGAGGTTAGGTCTTCATGAGAATAGACTCTGACACAGCCAAAACTTTATCCTATAACTCTTCCTCCCCTTTTTTTTCCTCCGCAAAAGGAACCAGCTGCCATTTCCCAGAGTTAAGGGACATGAGAGAAAGGAAATTTCCCTTTAGAAGTTCCTATGTATTAGCTATGAGTATGCTAATCTCTATGGGCACTCAAGCCATTAAAATCCATTGGTCAGAGTGGTTGTCATGAAGGTCACCTGGTTAATCCAGTTTTGGCTCGAGTACACTGTATGATTTCTGAATGCGTAGTTGGAATAGACATACCTGGCGATAGACATACCTGGAAGAATATGCATATTGGCTCTCTGATCTATGCAGTGAAACAATAGTTAAAAGCCCTAAGGGAGGGGCACGTGGGTGGCTCAGTAGGTTAAGGATCCGACTTCGACTTCGGCTCAGGTCATGATCTCTTGGTTCGTGAGTTGAAGCCCCACGTCGGGCTCTATGCCGACAGCTCAGAGCCTGGAGCCCGCTTCAGATTCTGTGTCTCCCTCTCTCTCTGCCCCTCCCTGCTCATGCTGTCTCTCTCTATCTCTCAAAAATAAATAGATGTTAAAAAAAAGTCCTAATGGAAGTTCTGTAACTGCCTTTTCTTACCACAACAGATAAACCAAAAACATTACCGCATTCCTGGAAGGACTGCAGAGATTAGAGCTACATCAGAGACTTGAAAAATACAGATTCTCATCACTTTCCTTTTTATCCTGCTATTTAGCCTGTAAAGGATGATGGCTCTTGTAAACACATGTTATTGTAAACGTAATCAGGTAGTGACTAAATTAAAGCTACTGTTTTAGATGTGTCCTCTTTATTTTAATGTTTTATATGTGGCCTCTTTAATGGTGTATATCAATATGCAGCTCTAGCTTTTGCAGTTGTTGGTCTGGCAAGTACTTTTTTCTCAGTAACACTTGACAATTGGCATCACAAACATACTGCTTTCACCTAGCAGTAGCAGCAGCATACCTTCAATGTCCTTCCTCAGGGCTATGTAAAGTCTCCTGTTCTCTGTCATAGTTTACAGACATGCAATTATTGCAATTGTGACATTACACTGATTTTACTTGGTGGGCTAGAAATGTCAAGAACCCTAGATGTAGTAGTAAGACACATGTATGTCAGTAGATGGGAGATATTTCATCCAGAAAATTTAGATCTTATCACTTTGGTGAAGTTGCCAGGAGTCCAGTAGTAATGGAGCATATCAGAATATCCTTTCTGAAATAAGAAGCAAATTGCACCTTTAGGTGCTAAGAAAGAAAAAAACACGGGCCTGTTTGGGTTTTAGAGGCATGATATATCACATTTGTAGTGCTCTGTCCCCTAAACCAGTTCTGAGTAGGTCCCAAAGCAAGAAAAGATTCTGCAGTAGGCCTAGGCTTCAGGGCAAGCTTCTCTGCCATGTGGGCCATATGACCCAGGACAGCCAATATTGTTAATATCTGTGACATGTAGAGATAATATATGGATTCTGTCAAGTGCTGATAGTAGAATCCCAATGCAAAACTCTAGGATTTTGGAGGAAAACTATGCCCCCTCTTCTATTGAGAAGTATTTTCCCTTTTAGAAATAGCACCTGTTTGCTCTTGAATTGTGGTTGAAACTTAACTCCTGACCATGGAATAACAACTGAGATACATGCTTTCAACAGGTGACTGATATATGGTATTCCCATAGTCAGAATTGATAGATTCAGGAATCAAGGGGTGGTTGACATAGGAAAGTTTTTTGATTTCCATCTTTACAACTTTATATTTTACTAAAAGTTTAATGCAAGTATTTCCCAAGTGAAGAATGTTTCCATCAGGCAATAGAGATAATAATTCCAGTGAATTCGTAGTTGGGACTGCCACTTGAACATTTTAGATTCCTCAAGCCATTGAACCAA
Organism: Cryptoprocta ferox; assembly: GCA_028646485.1. Lineage (NCBI taxonomy): Eukaryota > Metazoa > Chordata > Mammalia > Carnivora > Eupleridae > Cryptoprocta > Cryptoprocta ferox. Next base: position 40,071,029 of record CM053566.1, read on the forward strand.
CAGGCAAAGAAAAGAATTACTGCATTGATTGGGTGATTGGTCCCAATTATTAGGTGGAAATGGAATTCCTGATAAAGAAAATCTGTGTGTGTGTGTGTGTGTGTGTATAAAGGGATTTATCATAAGGATTTGGCTCACACAATTATGGAGAAGTCCTAAGATCTCCAGTTGGCAAGCTGGAGCCCCAAGAAAACTGATGTGTAAGTTTGAGTCCAGAGGCCTGAGAACTAGGAGAAATGATGATGTAAGTTCTACTCTCAAAGCACACAGACTGAAGACTCAAGAAGAGCCAATGTTTCAGGCTGAGTCCAAAGGCCAGAAAAACAAAACAAAACAATGTTCCAGCTCAAGTTGTAGGGTAGGAAGAGTTCTCTCTTATTCAGACTTTGAGTTATATTTAGGTCTTCCGTTGACTGGATTAGGCCCACCAAACTGAGGTATACACAGTTTACCTATTCAAATGTTAATCTCATCCAGAAACATCTTACGGATACACTTAGAATAATGTTTGATCAAATGTCTGGTACTTTGTAGCCAGGTCAAGTTGACACACAAAATTAACTATCATACTACAACAACCCACTAAGGACAGAGAATAAAGTCTTTTAGGAATGAAGGTTTGGACCACCTGCCAGGTATGGTACTCCAATCAGTTGATGTGCTGGCTGAAGGAAAAGTAAATGTGGGCTGTGTATTGAAAAGAGGGAGTTATAAATATCAACTATGGCCTTATGACCAGTAACAGAAATGAGGACAGTAACAACTATGCTTATTTTCTTCCTTTCTTTTTCTGTTAGTTTTCTAGGAGTGCTGTAGGAAATTACCACAAATTTGGTAGATTAAAACAACTGAAATTCCTTCACAGTTGTGGAGGCTAGAAATCCAAAATCAAGGTGTTGGCAAGGCCATGCTTTCTCTTTGAAGGCTCCATGGAAGACTTATTCTTTGCTTCTTTCTGGTTCTGGTGCTTGCTGGCAATCCTTGGCATTATTTTTTTTTCTTCTTCTTAAGTTTCTTTATTTATTTTGAAAGAGACAGAGAGAGAGAGTGCAACTAGGGGAGGGGCAGAGAGAGAGAGGGAGAATCTCAAGCAGGCTCTGTGTGGTTAGGATGGAGCCCAACATGGGGCTCGAACCTAGGAAACTATATCATGACCTGTGCTGAAATCAAGAGCCGGCTGCCCAACTGACTGAGCCACCCAGGCATCCCAATTCTTGTCTTTTTTGTCCTATAGGGCATCACTTCAATCTTGGCCTTCTTTATTTCATGGCCTTCTTATGTCTGTGTCCAAATTTCCTTCTCCCTTCTCTTGTAAAGAGGTCATACTCTTTTCCAGTATGACCTCATCTTAACTTGACTACATCTACAAAGCCTCTTTTTCCAAATAAGGTCGCACGTAGCAGGAGTTAGGCCTTAAACATATCCTGTTGGAGAATATAATACAACATGGAGCACTTGTTATGCATAATATCACTTGTACTCCTCCTTCTCCTTTCTCCTATTATTTTATATATGGAGTGTTGGTGGTTGTTTGAGTCTTCTCTCTTTTTTCTTGATCAGTCTAGCAAAACATCTGTCAATTTTGTTGGTGGTTGTTAACTTTAATGTTGGTTATAGGAGAGATTATGAGCCAGGAGAGATTATGGCTGAATCAGAAATCAAATTAATAACTTCCAGATATGTATATGGTGATGAATAGGACTTTCATGACTTCTGTTTATGGGGGAAAGAGAAGGTGGATGTATCTTCATTTTAAGTGGCATAGTTGCATCCTCCGAGGCAGATGCCTGATGTTATTTCTTTGTTATGTGAAGTTTAAATATGGCGGAACGGTGAGAATGGTGCTGAGTACCCGTAAGAGTAGAATATTCCTGTTATTTGTGGAAGACTAACAAGAGACCAACTGAAGAGAGGAGAAGCCATTTTTTTGTTTTTTAATTCTATTGGAGCTTCCTGAAGCTTCTGTGTTCCTACTCAGGCAGGGTGATTCCAGAGGCTGTGGCAGTAGTGTGTGCCTGGCACTCATGGAGCTCTGATTTTGGCAGTGGTAATGACAGTGGTAGGCAACATTGGGTAGCCAGTCTCCTATAGCTTCAGTGTGAGTGTGGGCTTCTGGCTTATTGTAAAACAGCAGAAGTTGCAATATCAGCAGTTCAAGGGCACAGTGATTCTGGGTACTAGGTAATATCATTTTCTCTTTTTCTCCTTTAGTCCTATGGGGGCAGGTAGTGTTTTCTCATAGGCATTAATTTCTTTTTGGTTCTGCAGCCTTTCTGACACTTTTGCAAACAATTTGCTGTATTAAATTCCTACTGTTTGAATATTTGGAGTGATTTATGTATTCCTAAGTGGATACTGATACACTTTTCTTCTTGGGCACACAGCTAGGCTACAGTTTCCTTTCCTTCAATTAGATGTGACTGAATTCTAGATGATGGAATGTAACTGAGTAATATATGCCATTTTGGGGCCAAAACTTTTGAGGAGTATGACCCTCTCTACACTTTTCCCTGCTTCCTTTAGCTATACATATATAACCTTAGGGGGATTATGGAACAGCAGCACGAGTCCCTGGATTTCCACATGGAGGAAAATATTAAACTATTACATGAATGGGAAATAAAACTTTTAAAAAAATGTTTATGTATTTATTTTTGAGAGACAGAGAAAGAGAGAGAGGGAGGGAGCCCGCACAAGCAGGGCAGTGGCAGAGAGAGAGAGAGAGGGAGACACAGAATCTGAATCAGGCTCCAGGCTCTGAGCTATCAGCTCAGAGCCTGATGCAGGGCTCAAACCCATGAACTGTGAGACCATGACCTGAGCCGAAGTTGGATGCTTAACCGACTGAGCCACCCAGGCACCCCTGAATGGGAAATAAAACTTAATTATACTAGAGTCTTTCTAACTTTTGGGTCTATTTGTTATAGCAGACAGTGTTACTATAATAAAGTTACTCTCCAAATATTGTACATTTTTGTAGACTTTGAAAAGCAGCCAGAATTTTATTCATAGTAGTAGAATAGTAGGTGAATAATGAAACTACATTATTTCTGGGGCAAGGATTTACTTATTGTATCTTACTTGTGGTTGGAATAAAATTCTTACTAGTTTTTTTTTTTTTAAATTTTAATGTCTATTTTTGAGAGAGAGAGAGACAGAGCATGAACAGGGGAGGGGCACAGAGAGAGGGACACAGAATCTGAAGCAGGCTCTAGGCTCTGAGCTGTTAGCACAGAGCCCGATGCGGGGCTTGAACTCATGAATCACGAGATCATGACCTGAGCCATCTGACGCTTAACCGACTGAGCCACCCAGGCACCCCAAATTCTTACTAGTTTTGAGTGACCCTAAATGTTTCTGAACAAATGGGCAGATAAACAAACATATATGCAAAATAACTGTGTTCTAAACATGACAGATACACATATGACACAGTGGTCTCCAAAGTGGAGTATGTCTACTTTGGAGAATACCAATTTAAACATCTGGGGGGAGGGGCACCTAGGTGGCTCAGTTGGTTAAGTGTCTGACTTCAGGTCATGATCTCCCAGTTCTTGAGTTCGACCCCCGTATTGGGTTGTCTGCTGTCAGCACAGAGCCTGCTTCAGATTCTCTGTTCCCCTTACTCTCTGCCCCTCCCCCACTCACACTCTCAAAAATAAAATAAAAACATAAAAAAATAAACATCTAGGGATACAGAAGATGATCTATTATTAGAGTGAGGAAAGTATATAAAATTTCCATATATTTTATATCTTATCCCCATACACAGGCATACCTCATTTTATTGCACTTTGCTTTATTATGCCTCACAGATAATGCCTTCCCCCACCCCCCCATTGAAGGTTTGTGGCAACCTGTGCTGGGAAAGTCCATTGGTGTTATTTTTCCAACATCATTTGCTCACTTCATGTCTCTGTGTCACATTTTGGTACTTCCCACAATATCTCAAGCTTTCTCATCATTATTATATGTTATGGTAGTCTGTGATCAGTGACCTTTGATGTTACCAAATGGACCACACCCAAATAGATACTGAACTTAATTGATAAATGTTATGTGTGTTCTGACTGTTCCACTGATGAGTTGTTCCTCCATTTCTCTCCCTCTACTAGGTGCCTCTGTATTCCCCCAGACACAACAATACTGAGATTAGGCTAGTTAATTACCCTACAATGGCCTCTAAGTGTTCAAGTGAAAGGGAGAGTCACATATCTCTCCCTCAAATCAAAAGCTAGAAATGATTCATTTTAGTGAGGAAGGCACGTTGAAAGCTGAGATAGGCTGAAAGCTAGGCTTTTTTCACCAGTTAGCCAAATTATGAATGTAAAGGAAGAGTTTTTGAAAGAAATTAAAGGTGCTAACCCAGTGAACACACAAATGATAAGAAAGTGAAACAGTTTTATTGCTGATATGGAGAAAGTTTTAGTGGTCTGGATAGAAGATCAAGCCAGCCACAACACTCCCTTAAACTGAAGCCTAATCCTAAGCAAATCCCTGACTCTCTTCAATTCTATGAAGGCTGAGAGAGGTCAGGAAGCTGCAGGAAGAAAGTTTGAAGATAGCAAAAGGTGTCTCATGAAGTTTAAGGAGAGAAGCTGTCTCCATGACATCAAAATGCAAGCAGAAGCTACAAGTACTGTTGTGGAAGATGTAGCAAGTTATCCAGATCTTGGTAAGATCATTAGTGAAGGTGACTACATTAAACAACAGATTTTCAATATAGACAAAATAGCCTTCTATTGGAAGAATATGCTATCCAGACTTTTCATAGCTAAAGAGGAGAAGTCAATGCCTAGCCTCAAAGCTTCAGAGGATAGGTTGACTTTCTAGTTATGTGCTAATGTAGCTGGAGACTTTAAGTTGAAGTCAGTACTCATTTACCATTCTGAATATCTTAGCACCCTGAAGAATGATTCTAAATCTACTCTGTCTGTGCTGTATAAATGTAACAATAAAGACTGGATGACAGCACATCTGTTTACAACATTCTTTACTGAGTATTTTAAGGCTACTGTTGAGACTTACTGCTCAGAAAAAAAAAATTCCTTTCAAAATATCACTGCTCATTGACAATGCACATGGTTATACGAACGCTGTGATGGAGATGTACAAGGAGATTAATGTTGTGTTCATGCTAACACAGCACCAGTCCTGTTGCTCATGCATCGAGGACTAATTTAGACTTTTCAAGTTTTATGATTAAAAATACATTCCATAAAGCTATATCTGTCATAGATAGTGATACCCCCTGATAGATCTGGGCAAAGTATGTTGAAAATCTTCTGGAAAACATTTACCATTCTAAATGCCATTAGGAGCATTTGTAATTCATGAGAAGAGGTCAAAATATCAACATTGACAGGAGTTTGGAATAAGCTGATTCCAACCCTCATGGATGACTTTGAGGGGTTCCAGACTTCAGTGGAGGAAGTCACTGCAAATGTGGTAGAAATAGCAAGAGAACTAGAATTTTCTATCTATTTCTGGTGAAGGTGCTGTGAAGGTTGTTGTAATGACAAAAAAGGATTTAGAATATTACATAAACTTGAATTGACAAAGCAGCAGCAGAGTTTGAGAGGACTAATTTTGAAAGAACTTCTACTGTGGGTAAAATGCTATCAAACAGCATTGTATGCTACAGAGAAATCATTTGTGAAAGAGAAGAGTCAATAGATACATAAAACTTCATTGTTGTCTTATTTTAAGAAAGTGCCACGGGGCGCCAGAGTGACTCAGTCGCTTAAGCATCTGACTTTGGCTCATGTGATGATCTCAGTTCGTGGTTTCGAGCCCTGTGCCCCACGTCGGGCTCTGTGCTGACAGCTTGGAGCCTGGAGCTTGCTTTGGATTGTGTCTCCTTCTCTGCCTCTCCCCCACTCGTGCTGTCTCTACCTCTCATAAACTTAAGAAAAATGAAATAAACTTAAGAAAAATTAAAAAAAAGAAAAAATTGCCACAGCCACCTGAACCTTTAGCAACCACCACCCTGATCACTCAGCAGATTTCAATAAGGAGGCAACACCCTCCACCAGCAAAAAGATTACAACTCCCTGAGAGCTCAGATGATGGTTAGCATTTTTTAAGCAATAAAGTACTTTTTAAATTAAGGTATGTACATTTTTTTAGACACAATGCTATTGCACACTTAAAAGCCTACAGTATAGTATAAACATAACTTTTATATGCATGGGGAAACCGAAAATTCATTTGTCTCACTTTACTGCAACACTTGCTTAATTTGGTGGTCTGGAACCAAACTGGCAATATCCCTGAGGTATATCTGTAATTTTGATTGTTGAGTATACTTTATTACACATATAACATGGTAGTACATAGATAATTTGTACACAAATAAGTACATATATTAGAAGTACACGTTCAAAAATTTTGAAACAAAAGGATGTATAATCAAACCATTTAGAGACTATTGGCCAACTGTACTGAGTAATCTTGAAGTAGTATTAACAACATGATAGTGTTATAAAGTCACAATGTATTTAATAAGGGGATGGATGGATAAGAGAGTGTTTAATATAAAGAAATACTACAGGGATGCCTGGGTGGCTCAGTTAGTTAAGCGATTGATTCTTGATTTCGGCTCAGGTTGTGATCTCATGGTTCATGATTGAGCCCTGCATCCTGCTTGGGATTCTCTCTCTCCCTCTCTCTTTGCCTCTCTCTCTCAAAATAAATAAATAAACATTAAAAAAACTGAAAAAAAAATTTCCCACATTAAAAAAAGAAATACATTCAGGGCACCTGGGTGTCTCAGTCGGTTGGGCATCCGACTTCAGCTCAGGTCACGATCTCATGGTTAATGAGTTCGAGCCCCACGTCGGGCCCTGTGCTGGCAGCTCAGAGCCTGGAGCCTGTTTCGGATTCTGTGTCTCCCTCGCTCTGCTGCTCCCCCACTCACGCTCTGTCTCTGTCTCTATTAAAAATAAAAAATAAACATTAAAAATGCATTCAATATTAGATAGATTATAGTTTTAGCTGTATGTCTTAACGTCCTCTGTAATGCTGGACAAGTTACTACCTAATCAGTCCTGGCTTCATTTTCTTCTTCTTTTTTTTTAAAATTCTTTTTAATTAAAGAAAGGTTTTTTTTGATGTTTTTATTTATTTTTGAGACAGAAAGAAAGCACCAGCTGGGGAGGGGCAGAGAGAGAGGGAGACTAGAACTGAAGTAGGCTTTGCACTGACAGCTGAGAGCCATGAGTTGGTGAGATCATGACCAGAGCCAAAGTCAGCTGAGCCACCCAGGTGCTCCACTGACCTTATTTTCTTCTTATCAAATATGGGGCTTGGGCTAATTTGAGGTTTCATACTTATGCTCACTTATACTGCAGAGGTTTTGATGAATTCCCGTAGAGCCCCTGCAAAGGTAAGAAGAAGGGAAAACTACAGGTGAGCTCTAGCCTTGCTATTATTGTATCACCACCTAGCTCCCTTTATAGATTAAATGCACAGGATACGAACAGAGGGTGTGTGGAGTGGTTAGGGAGAAGAGAAAACCCCTAGGCTAGATCATTTAAGATCTTTTTCATTTTAAGGGCAAATAAAATTCTAAGTTAGTATAACTAACCTTTAGTATCAAGAACAAAAGCCTTTCTAAATATTAGGTTATGTCTTAGTAAGTATAAAACTTCAGGGTGAGGTAAATACAATTAAATATGTGGAAAGCCATTATTAATATACTGTGCTTGATGTAAAATGTAAGGTTGCACTATTACAAATTAGCCTTTACTTTAATAAACTTACTTTATGAAGTCAGCCTTAAGTATAACTTTATAGTAGCTATATTTTTTCCAAAATTGTTTTATCAATTTATTAATTTAAATGGCTAATCTAACTGGTCATGATGAAAAGAAGGAAGCCAGAAAAGATCCCAGAGAGCGAAAAGTTAGCAGGCAGGAATAATTACTAGTGCCCTTAATTGAATAGCTGCAGTTGAGTAGCTCTGGCAATAGCATATTTAAAATTTCGGGGGTTGGGCGTCTAGGTGGCTCTGTGGTCCTTGAAATTGAGCCCCGCATCGGGCTCTGTGCTGACAGCTCAGAGCCTGGAGCCTACTTTGGATTCTGTGTCTCCCTCTCTCTCTGACCCTCCTTGCCCTTCTCTTAAAAATAAACATTAAAAATATAAAATTTCTGGGATCAAAACATTTTCAAATGGAATAGAAATTTGGCTGGCCTATTCTGAACAAATATTTTAACTTTTGTTTAGTCTCTCAAATTAGCTCTATTTTTGGCCTTTGGGGCTTCATATTTGTATTTTTCTCAGTTTTTTTACATGAAAAATTAAGAATATTTTATTTATTTTACTACACAATAATTAATTGGTCACATTTTACACTCCCTTTCTGCTGACTTGATTATTGTCTTTCCATTTGATTATTTGATTCTGCTGGAGTATTCCTGCTTCCATGAGTCTCAAGAAAAACAACAGTTTATGCTAACAATGCCTCTGTGCTGGGCTGAAAAACAAGGGTTTTAAATCCTACACACCATAATGTCGTTTAAATAACAGCAGCCAGAAACCACTCTTACAGTCCTCTTATTTCCCTTTCAAGGTTGTCTTTTGCATTTAGGGGCTGAGTGATGTCTAGGGTGGAGAGAGTTATCAATGCGCAAGGTGCATGAAAACTCTACCAGGAGCCATGTACTGTTTGGAGTCTGTTTAGCACCCTGACTCCACCTGAAGGCAAGACACACCTTCCAAAGGACTTTGCACATTGCTCACATTCAATGCCATTCTACTCATCTTAAAAATACATCCCTAGGGTTGCTGGGGTGGCTCAGCCTAGGCTCAGTTGAGCATCTCTTTTTTTTCTTCTTTTAAATTAATTTTTTAAAATTTACATCCAAGTTATCATACAGTGCAACAATGATTTCAAAAGTAGGAGTCATTAATGCCCCTTACCCATTTATTTAGCCCATCCTACGTCCCACAACCCCTACAGTAACCCTCTGTTCTCCACATTCAAGAGTCTCTTATGTTTTTGTCCCCCTCCCTGTTTTTATATTATTTTTGCTTCCCTTCCCTTATGTTCATCTGTTTTGTACCTTAAAGAGCTCATATGAGTGAAGTCCTATGATATTTGTCTTTCTCTGACTAATTTCGCTTAGCATGATGCCCTCTAGTTCCATCCATGTAGTTGCAAAGAGCATAGGACTCTTGATTTCAGCTCAGGTCATGATCCCAGGGTCCAGGGGTCAGCCCCCCTCGCAAGAGTCTCTCTCTCTCTCTTCCTCTGCCCCCTTCACCTCCCCCAAACAAAAAAATACATCCCTATCACCCACTCTGGTTTGAAATGTTTGCAATTTACGCGTACAAAAATACAGGTCGCCCTTAATCTGTGCTATAATCTGTCCTATTTCTGACCCTGTTAAAAAAAGACTAAAACGACACGGAATCCCAAATACATACTCTATACCTAGGTTCACTAGAACTTAAAAGAAAGACCGATCTCTTCATAACTACCCAGTTTCAGCACCCTGTCGGATCCCAATCTCGGTTAATTTCCTCCAGACCCACCTCCAGGTCAGTGGGACGGAGTTCTTGCTCCTCCCCTTTTCTCACAACCAATGGGGCGCGCCGCACCACCCGTAGGCCACAACCCCATTTACAGCCCCTCCAGCTTCTCAGGCTGGGGCTGGCCGTGTTCCCCCTCCTTTTTTTTTCCGGGCCAGGCGCATGCGCATTCTCATCGGGCCCTGGCGAGACGCTTAGGGATCGGTTTTCTTCTCCTTTCTTTGCCCAGTCGCGCGACTCTCCAAAACCCTTTTTGCCCTACTGTGGCTGAGGATCCCCCTCCTAGTGAGAATAGGTGCTGCTCCAGTCGTGAGTGCGTCAGTATCCGGATGTGGAGCCGCTCTCGCCCGGCGGGGACTCTGTGGCGGGGCGGAGCGCGGCGGCGTGCGCGGGGGCAGAGAGAAGGGGGCCCGTGGGCCCGGGCGCTCGCCGGACGCCGGGAGGTACCACCGCTGCCCACGGGGGAGGAGACGGCGCCGGCATTCGGGCGCCCACCCCGGAGCGAGGGGCTGGGGGAGAAAAAAGGCCGACAGTTAAGCTTGCTCCCCGCCGCCCTCGCCGTCCCCCCCGGGCTAGCCTCCCCCGGCCCCCTGCGCTCCCCGCGCTCCCGGCCGGGGGAGAGCGTGGTTTCCTGGCGGCCGTCGCTGTAGCCCGGCCGGGGAGCCCGGAGGAAGCGGGGGAGTCCCCGCCCACCGCCCCCTCCCCTCTGCCCGCCCGCCGCCGCCGCCTCTGAGCCGCTGCGGTCCGGCCTCCAGTCCGAGCGGGGGGCGCGGCGGCGGCGGCGACGGCTGGAGAGCGGCTGTGGGCTTCTCGGGGACCGCGCCGCCGCCCCCGTGAGTTATTCCCACGTCCCCCGGGGCTCGCTGCCGCTCCCGCCGGCGCCGAGAGTCCGGCCCGGGCCCAACTCCCTCACGGGCCCCCCGGCGGCGGCGGCAGCGGCAGAGCCCACCGCCCGGGCCCCGATGAGTAACTCCCGGAATAACCGGGTGATGGTGGAAGGGGTCGGGGCCCGGGTGGTGCGCGGCCCGGACTGGAAGTGGGGGAAGCAGGACGGCGGCGAGGGCCATGTGGGCACGGTCCGGAGCTTCGAGAGCCCCGAGGAGGTGGTGGTGGTGTGGGACAACGGCACCGCCGCCAACTACCGCTGCTCTGGGGCCTACGACCTGCGCATCCTGGATAGCGCGCCCACGGGTAAGTCTTGGCCCCTGGCCGGGCGTCTGCGCGCGTGCGGGGAAGGGACGGGGTCCTGTGGGCGTCGGGACGCCTGGGAGAAGCCGGAGATGGAAACGGAGAGAATCAAAGGGATTTTGGGTTCAATACCTGGTGAACAAAAACTTGAAGAAAAGACGCCGCTACCCACACGGGAAATGATGGCTGCACCGTCACCAGGATGCTTTCAAGCCTGGAAGGCACAAAGCACTGGGAAGACAACAGACCGTTCCCCTCCTCTTTCTCTAGGGAAAGGGTCTGGAGAGGCCTGTCTAATAAGGCATTGAAATTAATCAGCCACCGAGTGATAACTGTCTGAAGAGAGGCTTGGCTAGCCATATGGTCTTTAGTTGACGGGGGTTACAATTGTCGAGGGGCCTCTGGTACCTCGGATTGTAGAGATACCAATTATGTATGTATGTATGTACGTACGTACATACGTACGTATGTATGTCTGTGTGGCCTCCTGTAATACGTAGACAGACTTGCAGTTAAGTAGCCGAATGTTAATTGGGACTTTGTAGAATGATTTTTCACCTCAGTTGTTTCATTACCAGTAGAGGGAAAAACAGTCTAAGCTGGCTGCTGAACCATTTCTTTGTGTTAAGTACTTTTTCCAAGTGGATTAAAGACCAGATTTTGTGTGTGTGTGTAAGGTTGTGTCAGAGACTTACCCATTCACAGGAGTCAGTGTCCTTGATTCACAAAATTTCAGGGATCTGTTATTGACTCCGGAATTTTTATGTAATGTGGTAAACAGAACTTTATTTTATTGGATTATTTTAATCAAAGATATTTTTACAGATTTGCCCATGATATCTATTTAGTAGAAAATAGTTCAAATTTAAAATTTGTTACTTTTGAGAATTCATAAATAAGCTACTTTAAAAAAATTCAGGTATCATTAACATACTAGTTTTATATTTACAACGTAATGATTCATGGGCGCCTGGGTGGCTCAGTCGGTTGGGCTGCCGACTTCAGCTCAGGTCATCATCTCAGGGTTTGTGGGTTTGATCCCCGTGTGGGCTCTGTGCTGACAGCTCAGAGCTGGAGCCTGCTTTGATTCTGTGTCTCTTCTCTCTCTGCCCCTCCCCAGCTCATCCCTTCTCTTTGTCTTTCAAAACTGAATAAACGTTTAAAAATTTAAAAAAAAATTCAGTATTTGTATATGTTGCAAAATGATCATCATAGTAAATTTAGTTAACACCCATCACCATACACAGTTGTAAAAATTTTTTTCCTTTGTAATGGGAACTTGTGAGATTTACTCTCCTAGCAAGATTCAAATATGCCCTACAGTGTTATCAATTGTAGTCATCATGCTGTACTTTACATCCCATAATTTACTTATTTTATAACTGAAAGTTTGTACCTTTTGACCTATCATGCATTTCACCCACTCTCACCTCTGGTAACTACAAATCTGTTCTTTGTATGTATGAGCTTGTTTTGTTTTGTTTTTGTTTTTAGATTCCTTGTGTAAATGAGATCATACAGTATCAATCTCTCACTGTATTTTATTTCACTTAGCACAGTGCTCTCAGAGTCTATCCATGTTGTTGCCAGTGGTAGGATTTAATTCTTTTTTTCTCATGGCTGAGTAATATTCCATTGTGTGTGTTGTGTGTGTGTGTGTGTATATATATATATATATATATATGGAGAGAGAGAGAGAGGGCACACACATTTTCTTTATCCACTCATCCACTGATGGACATTTAGGTTGTTTTCTTGTCTTGGCTATTGTAAGTAATGCCGCAGTGAACATGGGGATGCATATATCTTTTTGAATTAGTGTTTTCATATTCTTTGGGTAGATACCCAGAAATATTGCTGGACCCTATAGTAGTTCTATTTTTAATCTTTTGAGGAACTTCCATACTGTTTTCCATATTGGCTATACAAATTTATGTTCCCACTAACAGAACATCCTTGTTTTTATCCATATTCTTGCCAATGCTTGTTATTTCTTGTCTTTTTGATAATAGCTGCTCTAAAAATGTGAGGTGATGCCTCATTTGTGGTTTTGATTTGCATTTTTGTGATGATTAGTGATGTTGAGCATTTTTTCATGTGTCTGCCATCTGTATTTCTTCTTTGAAAAAATACCTCTTTAGATCCTCTGTCCATTTTTTTAAGTTAATTTATTTTGAGTAAGAGAGCACGAGCAGGGGAGGGGCAGAGAGAGAGAGAGAGGGAGGGAGAGAATCCCAAGTGGGCTCTGCGCTATCATTGCTATCAGCACAGAGCCTGACCTGGGGCTCATTCTCACGAACTGTGAGATCATGACCTGAGCTGAAGTTAAGACGCTTAACCCACGGAGTCACCCAGGCACCCTTTCCATTTTTTAATCAGATTTTTTTTTTTTTTTGCTGTTGAATTGTATAGGTTCTTTATGTATTTTAGAAATTAATCCCTTATATGTATTACTTGTAAATATTTTCTCCCATTTCCTTTGCTGTGTAGCAGCTTTTTAATTTGATGTATTCCCATTTGTTCATTTTTGCTTTTGTTGCTTTTGTTTTTGGCATCAAGTCCAACAAAATCATTGCCAAAATCATTGGTAAAGAGCTTACTTCCTATGTGTTCTTCTAGTTTTATGGTTTCAGGTCTTAATGTTAAAGTCTTTAATATATTTTGAGTTAATTCATAAATGAGCTACTTCTAAGTCTTGATTGAGTTTGACAATGCTTAACAAATCTGAAATGGGTTCATATTTTTTATTAGCAGTAACAAAAAGGAAACTAACACAAGACAATTAATTTCTTTTGAACAGATAATTCATAAAATTTTTTCTTAGATGACTTTTTAAACATTGAGAAGGATGAATATGCATGCCCCAAAGAAAAGATTCAACAGTACAGAAGGGATAGCCATTGTTACCAGCTTCTTGTGTATTCTTACATAAGACTCTATTTATTGCAAGCATATTTATTAACATACTGTAAATCTGTTACCTTTTAAAAGCACTATATTCTCTTCTGCACTTTTGTTTCTTTCACTTACTAGTACATATCAGGAAGTGTCTCATGTTAGCACATATAGGTCTACCTTATTCTTTCGTAACTCCATAGTATTCCAGTTCACTGGATGTAATAATTTATTTAATGTGCTTTATTGATGGGCATTTATATTGTTTCAGGTCTTATTTACGGTGATGCAGTGAATAAATCCTATGCATATGTACTGAGTACTTCTTTTTTTTTTATTTAAAAGAATTTCCTTTAATGTTTATTTTTGAGGGAGAGAGACAGACTGTGAGTGGGGGAAGGGCAGAGAGAGGGAGACACAGAATCTGAAGCAGGCTCCAGGCTCTGAGCTGTCAGCATAGAGCCTCACGGGGAGCTTGAACTCACAAACTATGAGATCATGACTTGAGCAGAAGTCGGACACTCAACCGGCCGAGCCACCCAGGTGTCACAGTGCTGAGTACTTCTAATGTAGAATTGTTAGATCAAGGGGTACATGTAACATTTTGGTAGATGTTAATTAATTGCTGTCTGAAGACATTTTACCACTTTATACTCCCAACAACACTGTATGAGGCATATACCAGTTTTTGCACACTCTTAAAATTTTATCATGCTAGTTCAAGCTAAAGTTTGACCACAACTCAATAATTTGGAGTCATCTTGGTATCAGTAATTGTAGGTTTATGGGGAAATTTAAATATCTTTCTAGGGGAGAATGTAACAAATCCTGTACTATAGCAGTTTTTGAAGGGATATTAATGTTGTCTGTATGTTTTGTGGTATGGAGTATATCTGTTATAAATAGTTTCATTATCATTTATAAAAGAAGATGTTTTTAGAGATAATTGTTTTAAAACCTCAGTTTTAATTTACATGATAATTTTATACATTTAATTTGTTTGCGTAACAATTCATCTTGTTCATCTGATTATTTTAGGAGATGTTTTAAAAGCATTTCTAGACACAGGATAGCTAGCCTTTGTATGCAGTGCTGTTGAAATGTATTTTAATTTCTATGATTTAATTTCTTCACTCTTTTTTTGTTTTGTTTTCCTTAAAGTATTGAACAGATCACAAGTTCTTAGATCTAGTTTTGCCCCAGGACTATAATACTACTTTCAATTTTCTTTTCTTTTTTTTCTTCAAAATATTTAATAATTGATACCTATTGGTACTTTATTATATTCTTGAGATTTATTAAATATTATATTTATTACATATAGTACTTGATACTTATTTACATAATAGTTAAAAATAAATTTAACCTTTCTGAAATAGTTCAGGTTTACAAAAATTGTAAAACTAGTAAAAAGAGTTCCTTTTTGCCCTTGCTCATCTTCTTCAAATGTTAACAATTACTGAAACCAGAAAAATAACATTAATTTTATACTATTAACTGATATACAGACTTTATTCAAATTTCATTGATTGTTCCGCTAATGTCTTTTGTCTGGTCCAGTATCCAACCCAGGATCAGGCATTGCATATAGTAATCGAACTGCATAAGAGCTGTCAAATTCTCCAGCTTGTCAGTCTTTACTCTTGAGGTGTTTTTTTTTTACTTCATCAGGGTTCTTAATGTTTTGCATTTTCTTTGTTCCAAACAGCAGCTCAAAGTTCCAGTCATTCTATACTGTTGAAGCCAAGCTTTGCCTTTGGCAGAAGATACGACATTGTCATATCTACTTAACTATCAGATTTTACCTAATATTCAAATTACTGAACTCTTACCTGATATGTAAAGCTTCTTTTGTTTTATTAGAAGAATCGGCCTATTAATATTTGCTTGTAAGTATGTGGTTAGGGGCAACATAGATAATTGCATTACCAGGTGTGGGAGAAAATGTTCAGTTAGAAGTTAGAAGCCATCTAGCTGGCTTTTTTCTTTATGAGATGAATGGATTAAATCAACTTAAATATAAATTTTCTTCTAGCTTTAAAAGTTTGATTTGATGTAAATAGTAAAGAGCTAATAACTGTTTATACTGCTAATTCAGAGCTAACCTGGAAATATAAATTAAGAAAAGATATCTTTCACCTCACCCTGGTCAGACTGACAAAAATTTAAAGTGTAAAAGTAGTATGTATTGATAAAGATTATGGGGAAATCAGAACTCTCAGATTATTTGTGGGACAGTAAATTGATATAACCACTTTGAGAAGCAATTTGGCAGTCATGTAAACTTTATAAACGCACATATCCTGCAACTGAGAAAATCTTTTAAGTGTATGTCCACGAGATCCTCAGGCACATATTTCTAAAGAGGTTATGTATAGAGAAATTCACTGTAGTATTTATAAAACCAATAATTTGGTAACTACTAACAGTTCATATGTAATTTCTATATAATGTTACATGAGTCTCATACAATAAAATATTAGCTAAAATGAAAGAATCAGTGTATATTTACCAAATACATATTGAGTAAAAAAGTAGGTTTCAGAGTTACTGTAGGGTCCCCTGGGTGGCTCAGTTGAATAGGTGTCTCTTATTTCAGCTCACGGCATGATTTCACGGTTCGTGAGATTGAACCTCAGTAGGGCTTTGTGCTGTCAGCTTGGGATTCTCTCTCTCTCCTTTTCTTTCTCTATTTCTGCCCTTTACCTGCGTGTGTGTGCATGTGCACTCTCAATAAATTAAAAAAAAAAACCTTAAAAAAAAGACACCAAACTCAAAATTCTATCTAAAACAACAAAAAAAACCCCACAAAGAGTTGCTGTAGATAATACTATGCTTTTGATATAAATTTTAAATACTGAAAATTTTGGAAAAATATATGTGGAAAAAGGGTAAACAGACTGAAAGGACCCAGCCTTCAGCATGGTATTTTGGTATTTTGCCATAGTCAGATTTTTTTTTTTTTAAATGAGAGCAAGGGCTCAGTTTGTTAAGCCTGACTTGAGAACCTACTAACCGTGAGATCGTGACTTGGGCTCAGGTCATGATCTCACGGTTCGTAGGTTTGAGCCCCGCATTGGGCTCTGCGTTGACAGTGTGGAGCCTGCTTGGGATTCTCTCTCCCCCACTCTCTTCCCCTCTCCTGCTTGCTCTCTATCTGTCTTTCAAAATAAATAAAAATAGAACTAAATTTAAAAAAATGAGAATATGATTTTTTTCATTATTTTTGAAAATCTTAGTTTAGTATATTAGTAAATCAAGTCTGATTCTAAATTCAGTTTGTTCCTGTTTTTGATTTTGGTAGATGGTTTAGCTTTTAGGAGACCTCATAAAGATAGATAATCAGTCCAAAGGGATGAAGTGAATTTCTGAATATGTTATACTGATTGTTAAGATTTTGTGTCTTGGCTTCCAACCCACTCTCTGTATTCTACCCTGTGAGGCTGGGATGGGACTCTGCATGTATTTTTTTGCCAGCTGGATCCTTGTTGGCTCTGCCAATAGGGGGCGCTCAAAGGAGACTGGAAGGCTAGAGTGGGAGAAGGAACTAGCTCTTTTCTGTTTTGCTTGCTTTTGTTTGGTATCATCTCATCCAGCAGGATTTCAGTATCAATATTTGATTCCAGGTTACTTAGTTCCAGTATAACCAGAAACATCTTCACTGTGCCCCCACTTAGCACCAGCCAGTCACAACCCCTTTTTAAAGGTCTGGATCCTACCCCTGTGGAACTCCTCCTTTAATAATCCCATTTTTTTCATTGTTTCCCTATTTCTAGAAATGGTGGATTGGTGTAGTTTCTGTCTCCTGACTGGACCGTAACTAATACACTATCTTTACTAAATCTCAATCTTATTTTTCTATTCCATTTACCAATTAAGTAAAATTTTTATTGAATTTTAGTAATTTTCCATCTTTTCTGATGCTAATCATTTCTTACATATGAATTAGAAGGTGCCTCACTTTTATATTTTGAATCAATGAATTTTGAATTTACTGAATTTGAAAAGAAGTGAAATACTGTTTTCTCTTAAGGGTGTGGATATAAAAATGTATTCATGATACGCATCACTTTGGTATTAAAGACCATATAATGATGAAAACTTTTCTAAACACCAGTTTTTACTTTGCTTACTCTAGTTTCTTT
This sequence comes from Cryptoprocta ferox, assembly GCA_028646485.1. Lineage (NCBI taxonomy): Eukaryota > Metazoa > Chordata > Mammalia > Carnivora > Eupleridae > Cryptoprocta > Cryptoprocta ferox. The sequence continues at coordinate 40,088,794 of CM053566.1, forward strand.
TGGACAGCATTCATTTTTTCATATCTTTACCTGGGACACAAGAAAAGGGTGTAATTAAAAAAAAATCTTATAAGAGGCATACCACTAACACCTACTTTTCATCACAGAAAAGGTGTGCAATATTGAAACATTTATTTTTCACTTATTTATTTTGTAAATGAAAACTATGGAACTCATTCTTAGTTTTGCCTTTTAAGCCCTTTGTCTCAAGATAATCAACAGCATGTTGTTTTATGTTATTAGCATACATCCCACAACTCTGCTTAAGTAGGCACAAAAAAGTTGCAGCATGTCTTAATGTGCCAGAGGTGAGCAACAGTGTTAGGACCTGGTGCTCTCAAACTCTCCCTCACCTCCAGGACACCTGTGTTCTTTGTGTGAGGTGTGAGATTTGTGTGGACTCACTGAGGGTGCTAGTGTCAGCTGACTGATTTACACAATTAGTGAAACTTAATCTCATTCTTAGATTTTTAGAGAAAAAGGAAATATAAAAGTAAAAGTTTCAGGGGAAGTCTAAAACCCTTTTTTCAAAATGATTGGGACCCAGTGTATACTTTTGGATTTTAGAACTATAATATGGTATGTATGCAACATAGTGCATAACATCCACTTTGAGGTCCACAGCAGCACCATGTAATCAAATAAATTAACATTTCTGCAGGGAAGCATATGAATAATTATGCTAAGGGGATAATAAAGACTACATACTATATGTAGCCTCTTGTTTGTTCAGATCAAGGTTTATGGCTAAGTGAGTTTGCTGCTAACTCACAAAAACACTTAGAGTTTGGAATTATAGATAAGACATTGTGGACTTCGATTTTCTCTTGCATTTCAAAGGATCTTGTTCTATATATCCTGAGTATGTACCTCACTTTGGAAACCATCGCTCTGAGTTACCTAGCAAGAACTTATGCATTTTAAGTACCTATGGGAAAATGGCCTCTTTTTTTTTTTTTAAGAACATTTCTCCTTAAACCCATTTCTTTACTCACACGTTTTTATATGTCCCCACATCATTTAGCTTGCCTCTTTTACCATCTTATCTGGATTACAGTGATAGACCATCACCTCCATTGGACCTAGGAGCATAGCAACAATTTTTATTTATTACTTATTTTTTAATGTTTTAATTTAATTTTGAGAGTGAGAGACAGAGCGTGAGTGGGGGAGGGGCAGAGACAGAGGGAGGCACAGAATCCGGGGCAAGTTCCAGGCTCTGAGCTGTCAGCACAGAGCCCGATGTGGGGCTCAAACCTACGAACTTTGAGATCATGACTGGAGTTGAAGTCTGATGCTTAACCAACTGAACCACCCAGGCGCCCCTTTATTATTTTTTTTAATTGAAATGTAGTTGACATAGTGTTATATTAGTTTCAGGTGTACAACAGTGATTCGGCAATTCTGTAGTTACTCAGTGCTCACCATGGTGAATGTAGTTATCGTCTGTTACCATACAAAGTTATTACTGTATTATTGACTATATTCCTATACTGTACTTTTCATCTCTGAGTTATTTATTTTATAACTTGAAATTTGTACCTCTTAAACCCCTTCACCTATTTTGCCTATCCCACTACCCCTCTCCCTTTGGCAACTACTACTTCTGTATATTTATGAGCATGTTTCCCTTTTTTGTTGTTTTTTATTCATTTTTTTCGGTTTCATATATAAATGAGATCATATGATATTAGTCTTTTTCTGTCTGACTTATCTTACTTGGCATAATACCCTCTAGATCCATCCATGTTGTTGCAAATGGCAAGACTTCATTCTTTTTTATGGCTGAGTAGTTTTCCATTGTATATATGTACACCACATTATGTTTATCCATTCATCTATCAATAGACATGTAGGTTGCTTCTATATCTTGGCTGTTGTAAATAATGCTGCAGTAAACGTAAGGGTGCATATATCTTTTTGCAATAGTGTTTTTATTTTTCTTTTTTAAATATTTTTTAAGTTTATTTATTTATTTTGAGAGAGACAGAGACAGCACAAGTTGGGGAGGGACAGAGAGAGGGAGACAAAGAGAATCCCAAGCTGGCTCCATGCCACCAGTGGAGAACCTGATGTGGGTCTCAAACCCACAAAATGTGAGATCATGACCTGATCTGAAACCACGAATTGGATGCTTAGCTTACTGAGCCACCCAGGAGCCCTAGCATTTTTGTTTTCTTTGGGTAATACCCAACAGTGGAATTACTGGATCATATGATAGTTATTTTTTGAGGACCCTCCATACTGTTTTCCATTCTGGTTGCACCAGCATACATTCCCACCAACAATGCATGAGGGTTCCCTTTTCATCACATCCTTGCCAGCACTTGTTATTTCCTATCTTTTTGGTACTAGCCATTCTGACTGGTGTGATTGTTGTTTTGATTTGCATTTCTGGATGATTAGTAATGCTGAGCATCTTTTTCATGTGTCTGTTGGCCATCTGTATGCCTTCTTTAGAAAATGTCTATTCAGGTCCTCTGCCTATTTTTAATTGGATTGTTTTGATGTTAAGTTTTATGTATTTATATATTGGATATTAACCCTTTACTGGATGTATCATTTGCAAATATCTTCTCCCATTCAGTAGGTTGCATTTTTGTTTTGTTGATGTTTTTCTTTACTGTAAAAGCCTTTTATTTAGTGTAATACAGTCCCAATGGTTTATTTTTGCTTATGTTTCCTTTGCCCGAGGAGACAAATACAGAAAAATCTTGCTAAAGCCCATGTCCAAGAGATACTGCCTATGTTTTCTTTCACAAGTTCTATGATTTTGGGTCTTATATTTAGGTCTTTAATCTAGTTTGAATTTATTTTCATGTATGGTGTAAGAAAGTTGTCCGGTTTTGTTTTTTTGCATGTAGCTGTTCAGTTTTCCCAGCACCATTTATTGTAGAGACTTTTTCTTTTCTCTCTCGTATATTCTTGGTGTCTTTTGTTTTGGATTAATTGACCATATAAGCGTGGGTTTATTTCTCGACCTTCTATTATGTTCCATTGATCTTGTCTTTTTTAATGCCAGTACTATACTGTTTTGATTACTATAACTTTGTTGTGTGGCTTGAAATCTGTGATTGTGATACCTTTAGCTTTGTTTCTTCTTTCTCAAGATTGCTCTGGCTATCTGGGATCTTCTGTGGTTCCATACAGATTTTAGGATTATTTGTTCTACCTCTGTGAAAAATGCTGTTGGTATTTTGGTAAGGATTACATTAAATCTGTGGATTACTTTGGGTAGTAACAATATTAATTCTTCAGTCTATGAGCATTCTGTTCCTTTCCATTTATTTCTATTATTTTCAGTTTCTTTCATCAGTATCTTAATAGTTTTCACAGTATGGGTCTTCACCTCCTTAATTAAATTTATTTGCAGGTATTTCATTCCTTTCGATACAATTGTAAATGGGATTGCTTTCTTAATTTCTTTTTCTACTACTTCGTTATTAGTGTTATTAGTACAGCAGGTTTCTGTATATTAATTATGCATCCTGCAACTTTAGTGAATTCATTTATTAGTCCTAATGGTTTTTTGGTGGCATTGTTTGGGTTTTCTATATATGGTATGACATCTGCAAATAATGACAGTTGTACTTCTTCATTACCAGTTTTGGTGCCTTTTATGTCTTTTTCTTGTCTGATTGCTGCAGCTAGGACTTTTTAGTACTGTGTTGAATAAAAGTAGAAAGAGGAGATTTTTGTCTTGTGCCTGATCTTAGAGGAAAAGCATTCACCTTTTCACCGTTGAGTATGATGTTAGCTGTGGGTTTATCATATGTGGCCTTTATTGTGTGAGATGTATTCCCTCTAAACCCACTTTGTTGATAATTTTTATCAATTTTAACAGTTTTTATCTTTATATGCTCATAGTTCTGTGTAAACAAGTTCTTGTGAAATAGTCTGGTACCTAAGTTGTCTTTAAAACTTTGTTTTTGAGGGAAAATGGGTTCTGAATTCTATACAACTGGCTTGTAAATGAATTTATAGAACATAACTAAGATAAGTTGGGATTTAAATTAGTTCTTGGGGAGGCAGGGGGAACACAGCAGATAGACCAGACATTCATTTGTTGTTTTAGATTTTTTTTTTAAAGCATATTTACCTTTGTAGATAGTTGCTTTGTTAGATTATATTCTGTAAACATAGTCATGATATGAGTATTTGGTTTTCTTCAGGGGTAAATTTATCTTTTTTTAAAAATGTTTATTTTTGAGAGAGAGAGACAGAGAGAGAGAGAGAGAGAGAGCGAGCGAGCTAGCGAGCATGCAAGCAGGGGAAGGGCAGAGAGAGAGAGGGAGACACAGAATCCAAAGCAGGCTCCAGGCTCTGAGCTGTCAGCACAGAGCCTGACATAGGGCTTGAACTCACAAACTTTGAGATCATGACCTGAGCCGAAGTTGGATGCTTAACTGACTGAGCTACCCAGCCACCCCATATTTATCTTCTTGATGTTAATTTTATTCCTAAAAAGGCAAGAAATAAGATGGAAACTTTTTTATATTAAAAAGGCCATTATTTGATATTTAAGGGTTTTGCAGGGCTAATGATAATAGCTTGGAATTGTAATAGCTAACATCCTGGTGTTTTGCTAACCCCTCCTCCGGTCTCTTTTCATAGAGTAGTGGAGAATGCTCTAACTTATTAGGGAAATTAAAGTATTTGTTCATTCTATATTTTATCAAGTGGGACGGTTAACTAGGGAGTGGACTAACATTTCATGAGCTCCACTCATGTCAGGCACTATGCTAAGTGTTTTATAAACTTTATCTCATTTAAGCCTGATAAAAATGTTTTTAGATAGCCTTTATTTTACTGCTGAGAAAACAGGCTATGAAAAATGAACTAACTTGCCCAGGATTTTACAAGTAATTAGTTTATGGTGGAGATTCAAATCTGGGTTTGTCAGTTTTATTTATTTTTTTCAGCTTTATAACATTAGTCTCTTTGAGCCTTAGTTCTTCACCTGTAAAATGAAATTGGAGGAGGTCAAGGTACACAGACAGATGTTTTGCTTCTAAAATGAAATAGTGATTTTTTACCAGTTAGCAGGAAAAAAGTGGTAAAATTCTTAATTTTGCAACTTCATTAACTTTCTACCCCTATGCAACAAGTGCTAAAAATAACAAACATACTACTAAAATTCCCAATTGTATGCCTAATTTGATAACTTGTTTCTTTTGTTTGGACTGTGTGGGGCATGATTGTAATTTTGTTATACAAACTTGTAATACAGTAGAGTAGTACAGGATGCAAAAATAGATTAGAGAATAACTTGTCCAACAGAGAAGATATGAAGGACTTGTAGATTTTGGGGTGAAATGCCTTCAAAGACATTTTCTTAGTGTGTACCAAGAGTTGGTTGGAAGTAGTGATGTTTCACTCTACTACATTGTTGAAATTAAAAAATGATCTTCTAAATTTTTAAAGTGTATCTCTTAAAGATTGATTTGAATATTAGAATAGGTTTTGATAAACAGTATTTTGAATCTAGTAGATTAAATGGGGAACATGATGTCCTAGATCTGTAATTATTTAAGTAAGATCAGATGGAGAAAAAACCCTGATGGAGTGAAGAGCTTACGAGGGCCAAGCTTTGTAATCACATCCACCTAGGTTTGAATTTGAGCCTGCCACTTACTAATGTTGTCTGATTTCAGGTAGGTTACTTTTCTGAGCCTCAATATCTTCATTTATAAATGGGGAGCATATTGCCTACCTTTTAGTATGGTTGGGAAGGTTAAATAAAATGTGTATAAGGCTCATTAGCTTGATGTGGTAATGAACAGTGGCTAGTATTATTAATAATAACAATCTTATTTTCATTAATTTAGTATTTCTCAAGAGAAAGGAATGTGGAATACACGAACCAGCTGGCAGGTCACAAAGGCCTTGCCCTCATTAGGAATTTTAATTATTGTTGAGACGATTTCTAAACCACTAAGTAGTCTGAAGTTTCAGGGAGAGTAAGAATGCATACTGTAGGTGGTTAACCCTCTTTAACCTCTGTAATGTTTTTGTCACATTGATTTGGGGTTAAAGTTGAATGAATCCTTTAATCAGAAATAGGATTTCTTGACTGGTTAAATGACAGCAACAGTTATCCCACAATAAGTAATTACATTTAAATACTGGTTAATGACTTGTAAATTATTTTTTTATGTTAGGTGAAATCTTTCAATTAGGGTACAAATTTAGGGTACAATTAGGTTAACTAGGTACCATTTTAGTCTATTAGGATTTTTAAAATCTTAAAATTGTTTTAAAATTTATTATTTAATATATAAGGTATCCAAGTAGATTGAGTAATAAATACTTGTGAACCCATCTAGAAACAAAACATTACTAATATATTTGAAACGTCCTGTATACTTCTATCCAATTTTCATTCCCTTCCTTCCTCTCCTAAGGTAACCATTATCTAGAAATTTATTATCATTTTCATGGTTTTTTCCCTTAACATTTATGCTATGTTTTTATGTAAGCAATATATAGTACTTTATTTGCAACATTTTGTATTCTTATATAATTAAAACAAATCAGCATTATGGTTGAAGGATTCATTCATGTTGAATTGTATGACTGTTGAACATTAATTTTAGGTATTCCATTGTATACTTAATATATGTTCCTATTCTCTTGTTAATAATTGTTTACTTTTTTATTTTGCTATTATACAAAATGATAATTTAGATATTCTTGTTCCCTGGTGAAGTATTTTGTAGAGTAAATTGCTTGTGAGAATTATAGTTCTCTCAGTCATTTTTTTTCTAACTAGAAATTTAACATTTTATTTAAATAAATCAGTGCTTTGTGATTTTGAGCTGTTTTCATTGGCTCTCTTAAGAACTGTGGTCATTCATCTTGACTAGCATGTTTTATTGTTCTCATAAAATTTTCCAACAAAAAGCTTAAGGCTATGTAAATTATCTAAGTTTTTGAATTTAGGCGAGCTACATTAAAATGTAGAGCAGATGGTCATTTGAGTGTTGGTAGAATGAGTCAAAAGCTATCATCAGGTGGTTCATTTAACGGTGGCAGATGTCTTCATAAAGCGTGGCAAAGGGAAAGAGCATTAAGTCTCTAGGGTAATATAGTATTCTATAGGAAGGAGAAAAACGACTAATAGGTTTAGTTAGGGAATTAAGTTTTATGAAATGAACATTTTAAGGAATAACACTTGCCAACCGCTAAGGAGGTGTGTACTGGGAGAGAATGGTTTTAGATGGGAATGAATTGGGTGAATGAAGTAAGGGGAACAAAAAAGCTGCTGAAGTTAGAGATCAGTAAAATGTTGGTCTTCTGTTTTGTTTTCTTTAAATATCAGCTTTTGTTCTAAAGTTAATTAATTGCATTCTCATTAAAAATTCTATAGTGTGCATTTTGATGGTGGAGTGGGCTGCTTTGTTTACTTTCTCCAGCTCTCAGCCTTAGTCTGTTTCACAGCTGTTTGGTAGCTTTGTTGGCATTTTTGAACTGTGGGAACCAAGAAAGGATTTGGATGTGCTTTTGTGTGCATTAATGGTTTTCCTGAAGTATTCTTTAAAACCATGAGTTGTAGGTTTTTTTTTAACCAGTTATCATTGTGTATTTAAATGGCTCCTTTTAAAGAAAGCCTATACTTAGATTATGAGCTCATGAATGTTGTTATCATTGCGCTTTGTCGAAAATGAACTTAGAGATGAAAAATACGTCAGTAGGAGAATAGCTAAAAACTGGACTTTTCTTTTTTTGATCAGATGGGGAAGTTGGGAATCATTTTCCCTATGCCTTTCTTTCATCAGTTCTCATTTGAAGAGCTGTGTAGTTAAGGATAAACCTCTAAATGCATAGTGGATACTGATTTGTTTAGTGCATTTTACTTTCTGTGTTGACATAGGACACCTATTTTAGACCTGTTCAGAAACTTCACCATTGTGTACGCATGTAAAATGACACTTGATATTGATTATGTTGTTTTGGCCATGGTGCTTTCCTATGGTAAGACAGATTAGACTGTGACTGTGGATGAAGTGTGTGTTTTCTTTACATAAACATGAAATAGCTCAGTTAGTATAAGGGTTAAAAGAAATGAAAACTTCTAAGTAGCAGTTACATACACTATTGCTAGAGTAACTATATGAAAGTTGGCATCTGTAAATATTTGCTATAAATATTGTTTTTGTTTTTAGTTTTTATTTTAATTATAGGTGACATACATCAGCATCTCTGATGATATACTCATATTAAATGCCCCTACTCACTTAGCTAAAAGAATTAATACACAGTGTCAAAAATTTGGAAATCCACAAAGGGTAATTCCACCAGTACCTTTTGGAGATTATTTTTCTAGTTTTTCTGTACATGTGTATTATATGTATTATGTGATGGGATATTGCGGTTCTTTGCAAACTGCTTTATAAAATAATGAGTCAATAAAAATGTAGTTTCTCATATCAGTAATATTTCTTCTACAACATGGTTTAATAACTGCATAGAATTTTACTTTATAGAATATCATAGTTTACACATAAATAGTCCCTATTATGTGTAACATAACATAATAGGTTATGTTAAGTTTTTGTTTATATCTACAAACAACTTAGTATCTTTGGATGTACTTTTTTTGAGAGAGAGCATTCATGTGTGTGAGCAGGGGAGGCGCAGAGGGAGAGAGAGAGAATCTTAAGCAGGCTCCACGCATGAATAATTGAGTGTTTCTTATATGTAGTCTCTGGGAAATTGAGAATTTAAAAGTTTTTTTGGGGGGGGAGTGAGAGAGAGAGAGAAATTTGGGGGGGGAGGGGAAAAGACAGGGGAAGAGAGAGAGAGATACAGAGACACAATCTTACGCAGGCTCCATGCTCAGCCCAGAGCCTGACACAGAGCTCAATCCCACAACCTACTGGGATCATGACCTGAGTTGAAATCAAGAGTCGGACGCTCAACCAACTGAGCTGCCCAGGCACCCATAAAAAGTTCTTTGATTTTCTGCATAAGTTGCTGAATTTGCTTGGGATATGTGATGATTTTGATCACTAAATTATTTAAATAGATAAATAGTAGATTTAATAAATCTATATTGATTAAATTAAGCACAGTATATTATTCTTTATATTTGCATTTTGCTTTGAAGTCTTTCGAAGTGTTTTTACCTCTATAATATCACTTTAGCATCACAAGGACCCTTTCCATGTTGTTTTGGTCTGCTTGGGCTGCTATAACAAACTACCATAGAGTGGGTGGTTTAACAACAGGAATTTATTTCTTGTAGTTCTGGAGGCTGGGCAGTGCAAGATCCAGGTGCTGGCTAATTTTGGTACCCTGGTGGGGACTGTCTTCCTGGCTTGCTGACTTCTGGCTGTGTTCTCATACAGCAGAGAGAGGGAGACCTCTTAGCTTCTGTCTCTTTTAAGGATACTGATCTCATTATGGAGATCCCACTCTCATTACCTCTTTTAAACCTACTTACCTCCCATAGACCTCATCTCCAAATAGCAAGATATTGAGGATTAGGGCTTCAACACATGAATTTTTGCGGGTGGGGAACACATTCAGCCTATAAGACCTATGAAAGGAAGTATTTTCTCAATTTATTGATGAGGATATTGATTCCAGGGTAGTTTAATTCTGAACATTATCTAGCTGGTAAGTTAGAGAACTAGTTTCTTAAATCACATACACTTGTTTTTACCATTAATGCAACAATTTAAGCCTGCAAGTCAGAACTCATGTCTTATCTGGTTATTTCCCAGCCTGACTATAATTTATCTCTAAGTCTCTGACAATATTTCAGATTCCTGCCAAACAAATGAAGCTGCTCCTGGTCCGTTGAACACACATTGTGCTCCTCTGAAAGATTCTTCTTTCTTCCTTTTAAAAGGTCCACTCATCCACCACTTCTAGGAAACTTGTCCTGATTCTTTTTTCATTTTGTTTCTGCATCTATCAATGGAGGCCTGGACTTGGAGTTTTAAATTAGTATGTGCTTATTTTATTTTATTTTTTTGTTCACGGTTCTCTCTCTCTCTTAAGGAGAGCAGTTCTAGATTTCAGTTTATTGTACTGTTTGTTCCTAAATACTCTTACTTGTTTTCTTTAAAAAAAATTTTTTTTTTACATTTATTTATTATTGAGAGACAGAGCATGAACGGGGTAGAGGCAGAGAGAGAAGGAGACACAGAATCGGAAGCAAGCTCCAGGCTCTGAGCAAGCTGTCAGCACGGAGCCCTACACAGGGCCTGAACCTGTGAACTGCGAGATCATGACTTGAGCTGAAGTCAGTCGCTCAACCGACTGAGCCACCCAGGAGGCCCTATTTGTTTTCTTTTGAATGATCTCATTTATACTTTTTCTGCTTACTTTTTACATGATTGGTTTTCTAACTTGTAGCCAACAAGTCCTAAATCTCCTCCGACTCTATTTTCTCTCCAATTCTATTAGTTTTATCCCAACTTAAACTATTATTTTCTCCTCAGCTGTTGTGGAAACTTCTTATGATTTGACTCCTTTTCTTTAGCCACTTTAATTTTCTTCCATTCTCTTCTCCATACTACACCAGGAGTGATATTTGAAAGCAGCAGAGGGCTGCCTGCAGTAGCAGTAAAATAGTTACTGAATGAATCAAAAGGTACTGATGTCTGCTGTCTTCCCTGTCCCTGCAGTCAAGCTTTTGCGTAGCAGGAGATTGTGGAAGAATTGCACATGAAACATACTTGGTGTTGGGTGTGATGCTCTTTTGAAGTTCATGAGGCATCCCAGCTTCCTTCTGCTGTTCTTCTCCCACTCTTTTATTAACCATCTCACCTCAGGCACAGGTTTATCTTCAGGTTTGGCTCTTTATTTAGAATCTAATTACCTTATGGGACTTTAAGCTTGAATATAGAAAATGAATTATATGCCCCCCCCCAATCAGGAAGCAGCAATAGTGTATTGGTTCTTCTAGAATTTAGTTATAACTTTACAACTCTTGTGCTCTAGTTCTTGCATCCACAGCACATTCTTACTTGATTCTTAGAATATCTTTACCTTTAAAGAACATAATGCCTCCTCCAAAGGGAACTGAGTTTTTGAGAACTAAAGTGACTCCTTTTATTTAATTATGGGAAATTTCTAAACTTACACAAAATAGAGAATTATATAATGAACCTCTTCCCGTTACCCAATTTCAACATGAGTAATCTTTTTTCATCCAAACACCACATTACTTCCCTGTTCCCCCATTATTTTGAAATAAATAGTATAATTTTATATGTAAATACTTCAGTTAAAATGACTTTTTCAAGGGCACAAAGATAGCTAGTGAAAGCAAGAACTCAAATCTTGGAGAGTGTTTGCATTGTATGGACAATACAGCTCTTGCTTGTAGTTCGGTGTTGGACTTGACCATACCGTAAAGTATGTGAAGTAGTGACACTGATGTTCACAGGTCACACATTATTTAAAAAACTTCTAGTTTTAACTTCTTTATCAAGTGATCTAAGTATAACAGAATAGTAAAGGAACATTATCCCCAATCCTGTTACTCTCAAATGTTAGTTATTTTCCTTACTTTATAGTGGTACCTTTCATAGTTCTAATGTCTGTATCATTCATGTGAACATTTTTAGTAGAGGCCATATTGCCAAATGGTTATTTCCTTTTTCTAGGGCTTATTACTTCTTGTTCCATAATGAAAACAAACAGCAAACTTGACTGTAGTATGTTGTTTCCTTTTAAACTGGGAAACTTACTTGGTAATCGTTTTCTGATGTTTATTGTTTGGGGTGGGGAGTTTATCAATTCCCAGGGATAAATGCTCAAGTTAATAGTTTGTCTCCATGATATCATGAGGATAAACTTGTTTCTTCTTTTGGAGTAATTGTTTGCCTGGGGAGTAGGTTGAAATTCCTCAAAAGAATCTGAATGTTTGAAGTCTGAAACATCTACTTGGTGGTAAATTATTCTTCTTTCTGTCACTAGATTGATCATAAGTTTCAGTTTGTGGATAACAGCAAAGATGCTACTGAGAAGTGCACTTACTAATGAAGAAAGAAGTGATAGAAAATGTTTAGTCTATGATTTGCACTGATTAAAATACTTGAAATATGTTGTCTTGAAAATATATGTGGTGTATTTAAAATATTTCCTACTTTATTGAAAAACTTTGTAAAATGCTCAGTTCTTATTTTTCCCTCAGGGAGCAGTATTCAAGTAAATAATACTTGCAATTAATGTAACTATGTATTCGTATTTTTTAATAGGCATCAAGCATGATGGAACCATGTGTGATACCTGCCGCCAGCAACCAATCATTGGCATTCGATGGAAATGTGCAGAATGTACAAATTACGATTTGTGCACTGTTTGTTACCATGGAGATAAACATCATTTAAGACATCGCTTTTATAGAATTACTACACCAGGAAGTGAGCGGTAGGGTAAACAGTTTTTTCTTCAGTTGCAATTCTGTGTTTGTATTCAATTTTTTATACTATTCAGCCTTAAAAGTAGGATTTAGAAATAGTGTCTTGACGCCTGGTTTAGTACCAGGAGGTAAGAGATAACAGTCTAGATGTGGAGCAGGCCTGCCATATAGTGAGAGAAGAGCTCTGTGAAGATGGAGCTCTACATATTTTTCCAAGATAATCTGGGCTATTCTGTCTGTAGCATGGAGACTTGGCACCCCTCAATATTTGGAAATGTAAGGGCAGCCCAAGAGAGGCTGATTATTTTCTTCTCACTGTGCATTCTATTCTGTTAATCACTACCAAAAGAACACTAGGGCCTCTTGATTGAATCAACAGGCATTTATTAAGACTTGTGGCAGCTACTATGCTTGTGTGAATTTGAAGAAAACTAAGACACAGTATTCTTAAGGAGTTGATAAACTAAGGGATTATTTGACCAACATGATTATCACGTGATGTTTTGGACTATTTATAGAGATTATTAGTATTAAGTGTCTTAGCAAAGAGAGAGAGGAATATCATGAAGTGGTACAGAATTTCAGGTGATTGAGTCTTCTTACATAGATGTGGAGAGTGTATAGGAGCCAGAATCTAGCCAGTCATAGGAAGGCAGCAGGAGTAGTAGAAAAATGGATTTGGGTATTAGCCTGTCCCAGGTTAAATCCTGAGCCTGCCGTTTATTAACTGACTAGTTTTGAACAAGTTGTTTATTTTTGTCTTTTGCTTACAATTTTTAAAGTTAGGGTTCAACAAAGACATTCTAAAAATAAGTAGAATAATGAGATAAAAGTAGAAAAACAAAAGGGAAACCCCAAACCTTTTTGATTTTATGAATGAGAAGGATATAGAAGAATAAGGGATAGATGCCCTTGGAGAACCAAGCTGGTCCAGATTGTTGAGTGTGGAATTGTTTCAACGTCTGTAGTCCGCTATAAGGATTCAATACTTCAGAGACAAGTTAGTGTTAGGTCAGATCCAGGCCACTGTATTTTACTTGGTCCATACTGTGCTCTAAATTTTTGAACACACGCACGCACGCACGCACACGTGCACACACTCGCGCTCGCGCATGTACACACCCAAACCCCTAAGGACTGTCAGCACTGGTTCTGCATTTGTTCATGGCAGCAATTGGCTGAAGCAGAGGACCACTTGCGCCCTTTAGACAAATCATGGTGTTGAGTTCACCAAAGTCCCTACCACTCCCTATTGTCTTCCTGAGCCTGGGGTCAAGTGCCACTTATCATTTGTCATTGCTGTGGTGTTGTTTTTCTTTGGCCTTAATTTAGGTTACTTTCCTGACAGTTTTAGGGATTTGAGGTTGCCACTTCTCCAGTGGTGAAGGAAATAGTGATACTTTGAAGTGGTTAGACTGGATTCGTATGTTGATTCCATTATTATTTAGCTTTTGTGACCTTGGGTAAATCACTTACCTCTTTGAGACTCTATTTCCTCATTTGTGAAATGGATAAAATAACAATACCTTTCTCTTAAGGAGTGTAACAGACTTTTACACTTATGGTAAAAGCTCAGTAAATATTAGATATTATTTTAACTACTGTCATCATCATCATAACCTGTGGAATGTAAAGGTATTTATGTATCATGCTATCAAAGTATTAACTAGAACAAAGAAAAATCTTCTATATTTTTAAAGCAACCTTTTTTATAATTTTATTTTTAAAAATAAATTGCTGTTAACCTATTTTTATATAACTTAAAAATTATTTTATTTTTAGGGTTCTGTTAGAGTCTCGTAGAAAATCTAAGAAGATTACAGCCAGAGGGATCTTTGCAGGTGCCAGAGTGGTGCGAGGGGTGGACTGGCAGTGGGAAGACCAGGATGGAGGAAACGGACGTAGGGGAAAGGTGAATTTTTTTTATTAATTCATCATGTTATTCTAGAATATTGTCTGTTCAGAAGATTTTTATGATTATAATTGAATTTCTTGGCCCATTTTTTCCCTACGCCAGTAACAGTTTTTTAAAATCTTCATTTCTTTTTTTCCTGGAAGAAAAAAGATTGTTCCTGCTTTGTTATAAATATTGACATTCATGGTACCTTTCCACTTTTAGGCTTCATCTTGCCATTTTGTTACCCAGAATGCTTTTCTGAGCATCCTGTTTGGGCCAGTCCTCCTTAAGCAGTATGTCATGCTCTTGACTTTCTTGTTACTAACATTTCATTTGAATTTACTTGTTTTATATTTCATCCCCTTGAAGGCCTGTTTCTAGGCAGCTACTTTTGTTATCCAGTCTACTTAACTCTGTTACCCTTCTCAGGTAATTGTCCAGGAATCAATTATAGCAGTTACTGTGAATGGAATAGACTGTATGGCCTCTTTAGTTGGGGTGGGACCAAAGATACTGGGGTAGGTGGGTTGTTGGTTTTATTTATTTTGTATTTGATGTTGCTTTTGCTGATTATTCATTCATTGATTCAGTCAATCAAATAATCTTGAATGTGTATATTTTGTGTTAGATGCTAGATGTACTGAAATGAGTAACATTTCACGTTTGAGACTTAGATGTCAGTCGTTATCGGTTCATTACACTGTTACCTTCATGAAAAAATTGTTTTTAGCGTTGATGAATGATGATTTTAAAGTCTTTGTCATCGGGACACCTGGGTTACTCAGTTCGTTGAGCGTCAGAACTCTTGATTTTGGCTCAGGTCATGATTTCACAGTTTGTGGGCTTGAGCTTGGCCTCCAGCTCTGCAATGACAGTGTGGATCCTGCTTGAGATTCCCTGTCTCCCTCTCTCACTGCCCCTCCTTTGCTCGTGTGTGTGTGTGTGTGTGTGTGTGTGTGTGTTGCGGAGGGGGGCATGCTCTCTCTCTTTCTCAAAATAAATAAACTTAAAAAAAAAAAGTCCTGGTCATCTGAGAAACTTTCTTTAAAAAATTTTCTTTTAATGTTTAGTTTTGAGAGAGACAGAGAGACAGAGAGACAGAGACAGTGTGAGTGGGGGAGCGGCAGAGAGAGAGGGAGACACAGAATCTGAAGCAGGCTCCAGGCTCTGAGCTGTCAACACAGAGCCCAATGCAGGGCTCGAACCCATGAACTGTGAGATCATGACCTGAGCCACCCAGGTGCCCTCCCCCGCCCTCAGAATTCCCACTTTTAAATTGAAGTCCCCAAGAGAATATAGACTTAATAGTTTGTGGCTAACTTGCCTTGCTTCCCCAGGAGTTGATGAGGGTCCTGGGGTAGTCAGTAGGCAAGGTTCTGGGAAACACAGGGCTTCACACAGGACCTCAAGCAGAGCAGACACATGGGCGATGTGGTGGGCCTTGGGCAGGAATACAGTTAGAGGAGATGGGTTACTATGTATTTTTTGCTTCTAAGCTCATATGATCTACCTCAAAGTTTTAGGAGTAGGTCAGAGCAGAACATTCTGTGGTGTGAGATGTCGGGTGATCTAGGTGACAGGGAATGGGGGTAGTGGGAAGAGTAGGAACTTCATTATTTCTTAGTCCAAATGAGCCAAGTGCAATTGAGAATTTGAGTCAGGCTCACTTGGGCAGTGTATCCTCAGGTCAATAAAACGTTACAATGGTATTGTGGGTCTTGGTGATAGGAACCTTTAGCACGTCTGGCATGCTGAATACATGGCCTCCTGCTACATGGCTGCAGTTTGGACAGATCACCCTTGATGAATGGTGCCCAGCAGTCATCCTGGAAGCTCCTTTTGATGGATGCCTTTGCCTCTTTCCTGGCTGGATCTCATATTTTCTGTATCCTATTATAGCATCTTATTCCCTCGCTCTTTTGGTGGAGTACACTGCTAATAGTTTCTTTTGAAAGAGTGCATGAGAAGTACATTTTTAATATTTTCATTCTGACTTTATATTCTTCCTCACAATTATATGGTCATAGGATTGGAAATAATTTTTTCATCAGCTTTTGAAGGCAGTTGCAGTTGTTGAAGTCTGAGGCCACATCATAAATGGAACTTTTTGGGTTTCTGTTATTTTGGCATTTTTTGGGGGGATGAAAAAGTAGGCATTTTTGAAGCTTTGAGTCATTAATATACATTTTTGGTTTGTTATGATTTAATACATGCTGTATTTTAAGAACAAAATGAGGAAAATAAATGAAACCGTCTTGTACATGCGAGTAAGGGAATTTAATAAGTCTGTTTAAGCACATGTTTGAGATCAAATGAAATTTTTATTGCCTGACTTTTATTTTTGCCTTTGTATGTATATGAAGAAAGTTTTTCAAGTCCCCTTTTCCCCTTCAGTTCGGACTGCTTTATCCCAAACCCCTGGCTAACCCACGTGGATAGTATGTAGTGTCTTCTTTTCTTATCTTTTTTGTTCCCCCATGTGTGAGGTTCAGATTCTCCCCCCTCCACTGTCATTATTACATTTGCTCAACTAAATGGCCAGCATGAGCTGTATTAAGATACCAGCCCAGGCTAAGATGGCAGTACTGACAAAATCTTTGGCGTACCACATGCCAGCATGTCCCGTGATTTGCGTGGTGGTAACAGAGTTCACACATTGAAAATAAACCTGTCAAGTGTAGGCTTTGGCATACATGATGCAAAGACATCATGGAAGTGTGTAGTGTATTCTTAAGAGTTTTCTCAAGTACCACTGATAGGTTAGTATTTGAAGACTATTTTCATTTACAAATGCTTTTGAATATGTGTCAGTTGTATTTTACATAGGTAGGTTAGATATATTTCTTTTATTTTTTATTATTAAAAAATTTTTTTTAAGTTTATCCATTCACCTTGAGAGGGAGAGAGCATGAGTGGGGTAGGGGTAGAGAGAGGGAGAGAGAAGTCCAAGTAGGCTCTACACTGTCAGTGCAGAGTCTGATGTGGAGCTCAGTGTGAGCTCATGACCTGAACTGAGATCATGACCTGAACTGAGATCAAGAGTCAGACACTTACTTGACGGAGCCACCCACGTCCCCAATATTTCTTTCTTTTAAAGAAACTTCTTATTATGGAGAATTTCAAACACATACTAGAGTGGAAAGAATAGTGTAATGAATTCCCATGCACCTATCAACCAACTTCAAAAATTGTCATTTTTGAAATGCTGTTTGTTGAAGAAATCAATATTCTATAACTTGTTCTTGTGTTTCTTATAAAATAGTTATTAGACATAGTGAGTTGATTCGATTCGGGTTCAATTTTGTTGGCAAGAGATCTTCCTAAGTGGTGCTGTGTGCTCTCTGTTGCATCACATCAAGGCATGTAAAGTCTGATTATCTTACTCTCAGTGATGTTAAGATAGATCAATAGAGGCAGGTATTGTCAGTTTGATTCTTTATAGAGTTCCTCAGCAACCTTTTACCTAATGGTTTTAGCAGCTATTCTGCACATATGTCTTATTAAGAATTGGAATGATAAAATTAATATAATTAGTGGCGCTTGGGTAGTTCAGTCGGTTAAGCATCTGACTCTTCGATTTCGGCTCAGGTCATGTCTTATGGTTCGTGGGTTCGAGCTCCACATTGGGCTCTGTGCTGACAGCATGGAGTCTCCTTGGGATTCTCTCTCTCCTTTTCTTTCTGCCCCTCCCCCACTCTGCTCTCTCTCTGAAAAATAAACTTAAAAAAATAAAATTAACATAGTTATTTTCCTAAGCCTTTCACTGTTTCCCCCCTCAATAAGTCAGATCATAGTAACAAATGAAGGAATTTTATTTACGATTCAGAGTTCGACTAATGAACTTGGTTATATGCCAAGTAATTTAAAATACAAGATGAATTTGATTTAAATAAAATTTGTAGAATTTTTTAGTCAACTGCTTTTTTGTGCCCCTTATAAAAATACTTATTTGTTATAGCATTGCATTTTTAAAACAAATGAAGTAGTATGTTTTAGAATCAGAAAGAATGTTTTACTAAAGATTGCATATTTCACTTTAAAGTGTTAAATATTGTTGCTTTATAGTGTTATACAGTGGTTAGTTGTGAAATCCTAAAGCAAAGCAACACAGTGATGGACTGTAAATTCAAGGTGGTAGTTACCTCTAGGGGGAGGCCAGGAGGATGGGCTTGATGGGAGGCACACAGTGAACTTGAAAAGTACTGGTAATGTTCTTTTTCTTAGGCTGGTATTCATTTCATTTTTATTCTTAAAAGTTTACATATATTTTTTATAATGTATGATTTATTTCAAAATTAAAAAGAAATGGATTCATACTAACAATTTGAAATATTTCCCAAATGTTTGATTAAATTTTAACATAAAACCTTTTATCTTTACAGAAGCATCATCATAAAACATGCGGCTTACAAAATGATTTTTTAGTACAGGGTAAAAAACGAGGAAGGGTTATTATGTATCTTTTTCAAAATAAGATTATGCTTTAAAATTATATTTTAAGGTCATGCCTTAAAAATTATATTTAACATCAGCCTGGCATTCTTGTAAAGGGTGGATGATTATAAGTGGCAGGATGGAGAAAAGTAATGAGTTGCACATGTACAACTCTACATTCTTAGTTACAGACTGGTTTACCAAGTTTAGTGCTCATTGTATATTATTTTTATGATATGTTGATTCTTGGCCCCTAAGTAGTAGCAATCCCCATTTTTTTGTTTTTTTGTTTTTTAATGTCAAAAGAGCTTATGAATCAGTCTGCTGGATATGGGGCCTAGAGATTGTGCCTGGGTTTCCATTGTAGGCATGGTGTTTTAGTTTTGCTTCTTGGGACAACTGAGGGATATAGTGCTGGAGGAGTGACATCAGCTCAAGTGTTCCTTGAACATTGGTATTGAGCCTTGCGCTTGTCAGCTTTTAGCTGACCAGAGAGCAGGCTTATTTTGTATCATTCTGGGTATCTGGTCAAAGATTTTGCATTTTGTAATGAATAATGGATATAAAATAATAAACTTCTTAAAAGGAACCTTTTAAGAATAAAAATTTAGAATTTTTTATTGAATTGTATATTTTCTGATGATCTATTACTATAATCACTAAGCCTCCCAATTCAGTATTTCTACAGTGATTTTAGGTATTACTTATAATTCTGGAAAAATGTCTCTAATTATAATTCAGTTACGTGTTAGAATTGACATGTTTGACAAAAAAGTATTTTTCATGATTCTGTTACAGAGGGTGATAGCTGAAATGATATTTAAGATTTTAAATAAAATTAACTGAACTAACTTCTCAACCCTCCCCTTTAAAAAAAAAACTGTTTTCTCCAACAATATTCTTAGGTAACGGAAATCCAGGACTGGAGTGCATCAAGCCCACATAGTGCAGCATACGTTCTCTGGGATAATGGTGCTAAGAACCTTTACAGAGTTGGCTTTGAGGGCATGGTGAGTAGCAAGAATCACAAGTAAGAATCACAAAAGATAAAAATATTGGATAGATGAAAGAAGGGAAATAAAAATAGCCCTTATTGTATTTTTTTGTCATATGCTTTTGTCAGAATACAGCCAACTGAATCATGAATATGCAACAGGGGAAAAATCTCTAAAGTGAGGATTTAATAAAACTTTACACTTGCTTAAACTATTTAATAGTAAATAGGCCCAAATGTCTGTCAACTAATGAATGGATAAAGAAGATATGGTGTGTGTATACACACACACATATACACAATGGAATATTACTCAGCCATCAAAAACAATAAAATCTTGTCATTTGCAACAAAGTGGATGCAGCTAGAATGTTTAGTGCTAAGTGAAACAAATCAGTCAGAGAAAGGAAGATACTGTATGATTTAACTCATGTGGAATTTAAATGAAACAGAAGAGCATAAGTGGGGGTGGGAAGTGGAAAGAGAAGAGAGGGAAACACCATAAGAGACTCTTAACAATAGAGAACAAAGTGAGGGTTGGTAGAGGGAGGTGGGCGGGGGCATGAAATAAATGGGTGATGGGCATTAAGGACGACACTTGTGATGAGCACTGGGTATTGTATGGAAGTGACAAATCACTGAATTCTACTCCTGAAACCAATTTTGTACTGTTAACTAACTGAATTTTAAATAAATAAACCCAGTAAATATGCTTTTGCCCTCAGTTAATGTTTGGGTAACTTACTATATATTGATTGTGTAGAGCTGATCCCTTATGAATCCAAGTTAGGGGGTTATTTATTAAAATCTATCTCAAAAAATTTAGAATCATCTGTATGTAAGGCTGCTCCTTGGCATGGACACAGAGTATAGTATTATAATGAGGTTTTTATGGGGTGTTTGTATTCTGGCTCTAGTAGCTAATAAAAGTATAAATTACAGTAGATGTCAAAGTTATTTTTTAAGAGATTTTCCCCTCTATTTTTATTTATTTAAAAAATTTTTATTCTAGTTATTTTTAAGTAGGCTCCATTAGGCATGGGGCCTAATGTGGGGCTTGAACTCCCGACCCTGAGGTCATGACCTGGGCTGAAATCAAGTCGGACACTTAGCCGACTGAACCACCCAGGTGCCCCTCCTTTTTTAAAGAGTAGTGTTGGTATTTGAAAATGATTGACTTTAAATTACTTAAGTCTTGAGAGTAATTGTGGTTTATTCAGTGGATTGCCCTATATTTCTGCATTTCCTGGAAAACTGTTCAAGTGTTGATCTTGGCTATTCAGTTTATGAAGTACAACTAAATATATTAATGCCAAAATATTAATGCCTTTCATATCTTTTCCATCTTGAATACATTCCTCCTGAAATAATTCTTTAAATTGGACTTTTTCCCAGTTCTTGTATGCCCCTTGGTAGGAGGGGAAAAATATCCCACTGTCTCTTTGCCTTTAATTTATTCCATTTATATATAAAAGCTGGCAATGTGACTCTAAACAGATACTTCATTTACCAATTTTAATACTTGTATATTAGTTATCAGTTTTTCATTAGTATTAGTATTATTAGTATTTTTATGCCTTCCCCTGTTTTTAAATTGTGGAGTTTTTGGGAATTCTGACTGATTATTAACTTGCCTCAGGTGAAGCCTTACAAGTTATATGTGCAGAGGTATTTAATGAGTAGTATATATGTACATCCGTTCCTTTTTGATGGCTGAGTAGTTGAGTAGTACTCCTCTGTATGGTTATGCTATTATTTAAAAAGGTTTCTCATGTTGCTACCTTCATTTTTTTTATTGTTGCAAGCTTTTTCTTTTTTTTAAATTTTTGTAAGCATTGTTTCAGTAAGCATCCTTATACATATATCTTTGCACATTTATGGGTATATTTCTTTAGGATAGATTCCTAGAAGTGGAATTGGTGGGTTAAAGTATCACATTAAAATAATTTGACCTGTGTTGCTTTGGCTGAGAATGAGCTAAATGTGATACTCTGGTGGGAAAGGAGGTTGTAAAAGAGAGTTCTGTGTGTGTGTGTGTGTGTGTGTGTGTGTGTTACTATTAGGTACTTACTTGTAAATAAATCTAAATTTTCCTAGTAACTTCCAAGGTTGCTCTTCTAAGTTCACGTTTTCTATACTTTTGCTTATATCACAACTGCCTCCCCATTCAGATATTTAAATAATAGTATGTTTTCTTAGAAAAACTAAGTGGGAAGGAACTTGAGTTGGTCAAGTTATGAAGTAAGGGCTCAAATTTATGTAAATTGGAAAATTACCTGGCCAGGAACCCAAAGACTGGATTTGGTCTTATCCTTTTCTGTTTTCTGGTTGTTTAGTTTTGGATAATTTTCTTTATTAAATCAGTTAATACCTGGCTTGTCTATGTCACAATATTGGTTGAAAAGAGCAAATGAATTGAGCTCCTTTTTGTAAAAGTATTTTTAAGATGGAATTGTGTTAGTTACATTTTAAATGCTAGGTATTTGTTGAAGTCTTGAAAATATTTTAATAGTAAAGATCTAGGCATTTTAACTTTGAACTTTAAAGGAAAACTGAAAGTAAATAAAGTATGATCTGTCTGGAGATCAGGCTTTTAATTTTTGATGAGTGCTTTTGAAAGTAGTGTTTAGTGTTACTGTTAACCTAGAGCTACTCTTAACTTTTGCTGAGGGTATGCTCTGAATGAACATTTTTGCCTATTTTAGGTACTGAGCTATACTTGAAGTTTTCAAGTGTGATTTTTCTGGTTTTTTTTCTTCTTAGTCTGATCTCAAGTGTGTCCAAGATGCCAAAGGAGGTTCTTTCTACAGAGATCACTGCCCTGTGCTAGGTGAGTCAGCAGACTAGAGAAAATCACTAACTAGTGGGTCAGGGTTCGTGGAATCAGAAAATCTTTAAATGGGACTTAAAAAAAAAGTTATTTAAGGAGATACTTTTTGAGTTTCATTTTGTTTTTTAAAGCATTTGTTCTTTTTTATTAATTTATTTAGACTGAAAAAGTCATGTCTTGAAAATTGGTATACCATTTATATGTCATATTTGAAACTGTCTTTTAGTTATAAACATATTGTTGAGAAATTTTGTGTTAGATTATCAGTATGTCTTACATATTGAGAATAGAATCTGACAATTTAATGCTTATAAATTCCTTAGAAGTTTTATAAAATTGCCTTTTTTAAAAAAAATTTTATTTATTTGAGTGTGGGATGGGAGGGGAGGGAGGGAGAGAGAGAGAAGATCCCAAGCAGGCTCCAAGCTGTCATCATGGAACCAGACTTGGGCCTCTAATCCACGAACCATGAGATCATGGCCTGAGCTGAAACTAAGAGTCTGATGCTCAACTGACTGATCCACCCAGGTGCCCCTAAAATTGCCTTTAAGAAGGCAATTTGTACTAAATTGTTTGAAGGTACAAAAATAGTTTGAAGATTAAGGTTATATAATAAATATAATTTTTCATGTGTTGTTAAAGGATAAGGAAAGCAAAACTATCTTCATATTATAGATTCTATATTTTTGCCACAATAAACATTTGCCATATTCTTCTGATTAAGGCTTTAGGCTATGAATGCTTGCCTTTTCATGTGAGCTCTGTGTTCCTTTTTAAAAATCATTTGAATTCCCTTCTGGCCAAAAAGTGCTGTTTCTTTGCAGCATACCCTGATTTTTTTTTTTTAAGGAATGTAGAAGAAATATTTATATTTTAACGAGATGATTCCTTTTTCATGTTTCAGAAACTTTTGTATCTTGCTTTCACAAGAGAAGTGTAGAATCAACATATTTTTTGGATTTCTTGTCATAGTGTTTTATTCATTTTATTTATTTTTAATTTTTTTTAATGTTTATTTTTGAGATAGAGACACAGAATGTGAGCGATGGAGGGGCAGAGAGAGAGAGGGGGAGACACACAATCTGAAGCAGGCTCTAGGCTCTGAGTTGTTAGCACAGAGCCCGATGCAGGGCTCAAACCCACAAACTGCAAGATCGTGACCTGAGCCAAAGTCGGACGCTTAACCAACTCAGCCACCCTGGCGTCCCCATCATAGTGTTTTATGGTCATAAATCCTTTATCTCAGAACTAGGTTTTTTTTTTTAATTTTAAAATTTATTTATTTTGAGAGAGAGTGAGTGAGCAGGGGAGGGGCAGAGAGAGGGAGAGAAACAGAATCCCAAGCAGGCTCCACACTGTCAGTACGCAGAGCCCAATGCGGGGTGGGAACCCATGAATCTGTGAGATCATGACCTGTGCCGAAATCAAGAGTCGGACTCTTAACTGACTGAGCGAGCCACCAGGGCGTCCCTATCCCAGAACTAGCTTTGAGAATAATATAGGGAATGGGCTTTTAAATATTTAAAGATGCTCTTTAGGAAAAAAAATAAAAAAGGTCATTTGGTGAAAAATAGTACAAAGCACCTAAGAGAAGAAAATAATTTTAAGGTTCTCTTTCATATTCTCTAGCTAGTTATGGTGGCTGTAGTTAGTTTTTGAACCTCAGTAACTGTCTAATTGTAGTTATTGCAGGGATACTCAAGTCAACCAGGCAGAAAAGTGAATATTTTAAAAACCCAGAACTTTGTACTTTGATATAGGGTTATTTTTCAGCTGTTGTTATAAATCATCACATTATTTCAATTTGTGAGTCTGTTTTTTTTTTTTCTTATTTTGGAAACTCTCTAGCTCCAGAATCTGATACTTAAGAGTATATTCTCAAAACATTTTAAGATTAGATGGTAGCTAAAACTAAAATATCTAGAGCTTGTTCTTGTTTAAAAATAATACAGTTGCATGCTGTTCAGGTGGTTTTCCCTTACCTTTGTCAACTCCCTGTGCAATTACAGGTGAGCAGAATGGCAACAGGAATCCTGGTGGATTGCAGATTGGTGACCTGGTGAATATAGATCTTGACCTAGAAATTGTACAGTCTTTGCAGCACGGTCATGGAGGATGGACAGATGGCATGTTTGAGACTTTAACTACAACTGGAACTGTTTGTGGCATTGATGAAGATCATGACATTGTAGTACAGTATCCAAGTGGCAATAGGTTGGTGATATTTCTCAATTTTTAGTAATGGCAAATAAAGTTAGTATATGAAAGAAAGAGCCTTAGAGAAAGCAAATAATGTGCTATAATCAAAGACTCCTTTAAGCTTGCTCTTAGATAGTAGATGAAAATCTAGAATGTGTTGGTAAAGTGGAGTGGAACAAATGATAAATGTGTGTGTGGTATGTATGTGAATTCATATGAATATATTTATGATACAATGTTCTGTGCACTTTTTTTTCTGGAGGAGGAGAATACATTGTATTGGTATTAGGTCAAATATAGCTAAAAAGTTCTTTGTTCATAATGGACCATATCAGTTTGCCCTAAATGAGAATAAAACTAGAACTCTGGCCCATATCTCCAGAGTCATCTTTTGGTGTCATAGCTTTTTCTTGCCACAGACATGTGTGCATACACCAGTCCTTATTAGCAACATAGAATTACGTGCATTTCTTCATTCTGTACCTTGGTACATACCACTTCCTACATGCAGAATACCCTTTTCTCCTTACTCCCTCTTTGCCTGGAGTAACTCCTACATCCTGTAAATACTGAGCTTATATGTTTTGGGAACCTCCTGTTACTCCACAATCCTGGTATATGCACATGCTATTCATCTGTGTAGGTCTCCTGTTATATATGAAAACATTTTTTTTTTTTACATTTAGGTTGCGAGTTTCTTGGAGGCTTTTATTTATTTGCCCTTAGGGGCTAAAGTATATTCAGTTTACTGATATGTTTATAGTATTTTATTTTTTTTAAATTAATATTTTATTTTACAGAGAGAGAGAGAGGGAGGGAGGGAATGTATATGAGCAGGGGAGAGGGCAGAGGGAGAGAGAGAGACAGAGCAGGGGAAGGGCAGAGGAAAAGAGAGAACCCCAAGAACTCCAATGTGGGGCTCAATCTCACGACCCTGGGATCATGACCTGAGCTGAAATCAAGAGTTGGATGCTCAACCCACCCACTGAGTCACCCAGGTGCCCCTGTTTATAATATTTTAAAGAAAAAGAAGTAGTCAAATTGAATAATTGTCAAAGCTTTATTACTGATACATACATAAAGAAACGAACTTGTTGAGGTTTTTTAGGGGAAGGGTTGTATATAGAATGAGGAAAATTAAGTTTTTTACCAGTGTAGAGAATTGGCTCCAATTGTGTTCAAATCTTAAGGGCACATGTGATCATACCATGAGATACAGAAATAGCATTTGACAAAATCCAAACTCCATTTCATGGTAAAAACACTAAATAAAGTAGTTACAGAAGGGGGACTTCTTCAACATGGTAAAGGGCGTCTATGAAAACCCACAGCCTGGGGCACCTGGGTGGCTCAGTCAGTGAAGCGTACAACTTGATTTTGGCTCAAGTCATGATCTTGTGGTTGGTGAGTTCAAGACCTGCTATGGGCTTCACGCCAACAGTGCAGAACCTGCTTAGGATTCTGTCTCTCTCCCTTTCTCTTTGCCCCTTACCTGTGTGCTCTTTTTCTTTCTGCCCCTTCCCTGTGCTCGCTCTTGCTTGCTTGCTTTCACTTGCTCTGTCTCTCTCTGTCTCTGTCTCTGTCTCTCACACACACACACACACACACACACACAAAATGAATAAAATAAACTTAAAGAAAAGAAAACCAACAGCTATCCAATTGATGAGAAACTGAATGCTTTTCCCCTAAGATCAGGAACAAAATAAAAATGTCTGCCCTCCCCAATTTTATTCAACATTGGTCTAGAGGGTCTAGTCAGGGCAAATTAGGCAAGAAAAAGAAATAAAAGGAAGAAATAAGAGAAAAGGAGTTAAGCCATCTTTATTCACAGGTTACATGATCTGTGTGTAGAAAAACCTAAGGAATCCACAAAAAACTGTTAGGACTAATAAGTGAGTTCAGCAAAGTTGCAGGATACAAGATAAAGGTAGAAGAATCAATTGTATTTTTGTATACTAGCAATGACCAATTTGAAAATGAAATTAAGAAAACAGTTTCATTTACAGTAGCATCACAAAGAATAAAATACCTAAGAATCAGTTTAGCCCAGGGGTGCCTGGGTGGCTCAGTTGGTTAAGCGTCTGACTTCGGCTCAGGTCATGATCTCACAGTTTGTGGGTTCGAGCCCCATGTCGGGCTCTGTGCGTACAGCTCCGAGCCTGGAGCCTGCTTCAGATTCTGTGGCTCCTTCTCTTTCTGCCCCTCCCCACTTGTGCTCTGTCTCTTTCTGTCTCTCAAAAAAAATAAAAAAATAAATGTAAAAAAAAAAAAAAAGGAATCAGTGTAGCCCAAGAAGTGCAAAACTTGGGGAGCCTAGCTGGCTCAGTTGGTAGAGCATGCAACTCTTGATCTCGGGGTCATGAGTTTGAGCCCCATGTTGGATGTAGAGATTAAAAAAAAAAAAAGTGCAAGAATTGTACACTGAAAACTACAAAACATTGTTGAAGGAAATTACGGAAGACCTAAATAAATGGAAAGATATCTCATATTTATGGACCATAAGATATATTGTTCAGATTGTGTTTTAGTTTCCTAAGGTTGCCATAACAAATTACCACAAACTGGGTGGCTTAAACAATGGTACTTTATTCTTTCACAGTTTTGGAAAGCTAGAAGTCCAAAGTCAAGGTGTTAGATTGGTTCCTTGTGGAGACTCTGAGGAAGAATCTAGAATCTGTTCTATGTTTCTCTTAACTTCTGGTGGTTGTTGGCTTGTAGATGCATCATTCATTTCTCTGCCTCTGTCTTCATATGGCCTTCTACTCTGTGAGTCTGTGTGTACCCATGTCTTCACGTGACCTCCTTTTTGGGGGGGGGGTGTTCACATTTTATTATTAAATGCATTCAAATCAACTATTTGAGACTGAGAGCCATATAATCAGTCTGCCAGCCCACTAATTTGTTTTGGTCAAGCCAATATTTGTAGCTTAACCATCCATGAGGAAAGAACCCTGAGGAAACATAGAAGTAAGTTAATTGAGCTCATGGGAATTCTAAAATTTTTTATAGAGAAAATAACCAAAGCTGATTTCACGACCTTCTTTTTAATTAAAAAAAATTTTTTTTTAAATGTCTTTATTTTTGAGAGAGAGAGACAGAGCGTGAGGCGGTGGCGGTGGGGGGGGGGTGGAGAGCAGAGAGAGGGGGAGACACAGAATCCGAAGCAGGCTCCAGGCTCTGAGTTGTCAGCACAGAGCCTGATGCGGGGCTTGAACCCATGAACCGTGGTGAGAGCATGACCTGAATTGAAGTCAGACACTCAACCAACTGAGCCACCCAGGCACCCGCACATGGCCTTTTCATAAGGACACTAATTATTGGATTTAGGGTGTACCCTAATCCACTGTGACTTCATTGTAGCTTGATTAAATCTGCAAAGACCTGTTTCCAAATATGGTCACATTCAGAGGTATTGGGGATTAGGATTTCAACCTATTTTTTGGATGACATAATTC
Source organism: Cryptoprocta ferox (assembly GCA_028646485.1). NCBI lineage: Eukaryota > Metazoa > Chordata > Mammalia > Carnivora > Eupleridae > Cryptoprocta > Cryptoprocta ferox. The sequence continues at coordinate 40,116,985 of CM053566.1, forward strand.
AGCCTATAATAGATGGCAGTTTTTCCCCAAACTAATCAACAGATTTAATGCAATCTATATCAAAACCCTAGTGCCTTTTTAATAGAAATTGACAATCTAATTAATTCTGTAGCTCACATGGAAATTCACATAACTCAGAATAGCCAAAACAATTTTAAAAAGAAAAACAAAATTGGAGGACTCACACTTCCAAATCTCAAAATTTATGATAAAGGTGTAGTAATCAAGACAGCCTATTATTGACATAAGGTGGACATATAGATCAGTGGAACAGAATTGAGAGTCTGAGAATAAGCCCTTGCATTTAAAGTCATTTGAGTTTTGACAACGGTTCAACACAGTTCAATAGGGAAAGAATAGTCTTTTCGATAAATGATGCTGACTATATATATATATATATGTTGGCATACCTTGGAGATATTGCAGGTTCAGTTCCAGACCTCTGTAATAAGGCAGGTGAGTCAAATGAAGTTTTGGTTTCTCAGTGTGTATAGAAGTTATGTTTACACAATACTGTAGTCTACTAAATGTGCAGTTATACCGGAAATATTGTTTAAAAAATCCTAACTATAATCTGAGCTCTTTGCAAGTTGTAAACTTTTTACTGCCAACAGTAATGTTGATGGCTGCTGCCTGATCAGGGTGGTGGTTGCTGAAAGTTGGGGTGGCTCTGGCAATTTCTGAAGACAACAGTGATGTTTGCTGCATTGATTGACTCTTCCTTTCATGAATGATTTCTCTGTGGCATGCAGTGCTGTTTGATAGCGTTTTACCCACAATAGAATTTCTTTCAGAATTGGAGTCAGTCTTCTCACAACTTGCCTCTGCTCTATCAACCAAGTTTATGTAATATTCTAAATCCTTTGTTTTCATTTCAACAGTCTTCACACTATCTTCACCTGGAATTAATTCCTTCTCAAGAAACCACTTTTTTGCTCATCCATAAGAAGCAACTCCTCATTTGTTAAAGTTTTATCATGGAATTATAGTAATTCAGTTACATCTTCAGTCTCCACTCCTAATTCTAGTCCGCTCCTAATTCTAGTAATCTGCAGTTACTTCCTCCACTGAAGTCTTGAACCCCTCAAAGTCGTCTGTAAAAGTTCGAATCAACTTCTTCCAAACTCCTGTTACTATTGATATTTTGACCTCTTCCCATGAATCACAAATGTTCTTAATGGCATCTGGAATGGTGAATCCATTCCCAGAGGTTTTCAATTTACTTTTTCCAGGTCCATTGGAGGAATTACTATCTATGGTAGATAATAAATAGCTTTATGAAAATATATTTTTTATTTATTTTTTTGAGAGAGTGAGTGTGGGTGGGGAGGGCAGGAGAGAGAATCTTAAGCAGGCTTCACGCCCAGTGTGGAACCCAGTGTGGGGCTCAATCTCACAATTGTGAGATCATGACATGAGCCAAAATCAAGAGTTGGATGCTTAACTGACTGAGCCAGCCAGGTGCCCCTATGAAATGTATTCTTAATGTTTATTCATTTTTAAGAGAGAGACAGAGCACACGTGCACACAGGTTGGGGAGGGGCAGAGAGAGAGAGAGAGAGACAGAATCCAAAGCAGGCTGTAGGCTCTGAGCTGTCAGCCCAGAGCCCACTGCAGGCCTCAAACTGTGAGATCATGACCTGAGCCAAAGTTGGATGCTTAACCACTGAGCCACCCAGGTGCCCCGATGAGATGTATTTAAAATCACAAGACTTAAAATCAAAATTATTCCTTGATCCATGGGCTACAAAATGGCTATTGTGTTAGCAGTTGTGAAAACCACATCCATCTTATTGTACATCTCCATCAGAGCTCTTGGATGACCATATGCATTGTCAGTGAGCAGTAATATTTTGAAAGGAGTCTTTTTCTAATTGGTAGGCCTCAAAAGTGGCCTTAAAATATTCAGTAAACCATGTTGTAAACAGACATGCTGTCATCCAGGCTTTGTTGTTCCACTTAGCACAGGCAGAGTAGATTTAGCATCATTCTGAAGGGCTCTAGGACTTTTGGAATGGTAAATAAGCTTTGATTTCCACTTAAAGCCATCAGCTGCAGTAGGTCCTAACAAGAAAGTCAGCCTGTTCTTAAAAGCTTTGAAGCTGGGCGGTTATTTCTCTCTGGCCATGAGAAGTCTGGATAGCATCTTCTTCCAGTAGAGGGTTCTTTTGTCTATATTGAAAATCTGTTGTTTAGTGTAGCCACCTTCAGTAATGGTCTTACCAAAGTCTTCTGGATAACTTGCTGCAGTTTCTACAACAGTACTTGCTGCTTCACCTTGCACTTTGATATTATGGAGATGGCTTCTTTTCTTAAACCTCATGAACCACCCTCTGCTTGCTTCACACTTTTCTTCTGCAACTTCCTCACCTCAGCCTTCATAGAATTGAAGAGAGTCAGGGCTTTGTTTAGAATTAGGCTTCAGCTTAAGGGAATGTTGTGGCAGATTTGATCTTCTATCCAAACTTTCTTCATATCAGCAATATGGCAGTTATACTTCCTTATCATTTGTGTATTCACTGGGTTAGCACTTTTAATTTCCTTTACATTCACAATTAGGCTAACTGGTGAAAAAAAGCCTTGCTATCAGCATATCTAGCCTTTTGACATGCCTTTTCTTTTCACTACGGTGAATTATTTCTAGCTTTTGATTTAAAGTGAGACGTACAACTCTTCATTTCACTTGGAAACTTAGAGATCATTGTAGGGTAATTAACTGGCCTAATTTCAGTATTGCTGTGTCTCAGGGAATAGGGAGGCCCAAGGACAGAGAGAGATGGTGAACGACTGGTCTTTGTAGCAGTATGAACACACACATTTATAGATTAAGTTCTCTGTCTTCTGTGGGTACGGTTTGTGCTCCTTATGTCATTTGCAATAGTAACATCAGAGATCACTGATCACAACAAAAAACAAACCAACCAAAGACAAAGGTCACTGATCACAGATCATCAATAGATACAATGGAAAAGTTTGAAATACTGTGAGAATTACCAAAATGTGATAGAGAGGAAGTAAGCAGATGCTGTTAGAAAAATGGCACCAATAGACTTGGTCAACATGAAGTTGCCACAGACCTTCAATTTGTAAAAACACTGTATCTATGAAGTACAATATAATGAGGTATACTCATACAAACATCTAATCATTATGTTGTACATCTTAAACTAATCTAATGTTATATGTCAGATATACCTCAAATAAAGCTGCAGTGAAAATAATCTTTGGTGAGTCAACTAGTTATTAACATGAAAATAAGGAAATTGGACCCCAGGTACACACCATACATGTAGAAATATTAAGTAAAAAATAGATCACAGACCTAAATGTAAGAGCTGAAACTATAAAACTCTTGAACAAAATATAAGTCTGTGTGACCTTGGATTAGACAGTGGTTTCTTACATATGACCCCCAAGGCAGAAGAACCAAAGGAAAAGTGAATAAACTGCACATCATCAAAATTTAAAAATTTATGTTTTGAAGGAAACTTTGGGAGGAAGTATTTGTAAATTATATGTCTGACTTGGGACTTGTATCTAGAATATATAAAGAACTCTTATAACTCAACAACAAAAGACAAGTAGCCCATTTAAAAAATGGACAAAGGATTTTAATAAACCTTTTTCCAAAGACAATATAGAGGTGACCATTAAGTGCATTGTGTTTGTCTGCTGGGGCTGGATATAACAAAATACCGCAGATTGGCTGGCTTAAACAACAGAAATCAATTTTCTTACAGCTCTGGAGGCTGGAAGTCCAAGTTCAAGGTTTCATTAGGGTTGGTTTCTATTGAGACCACTTCCTGGTTTGTAGTGGTTGCCTTCTCACTATGTCCTCACATGGCCTTTCCTTTGTTCATGCTAAGAGAAAGACATCTACCTCTGTTCCTTTTCTTATGAAGACATCAGTCTTGGTGGATTAGCACCTCACCTTTATGGCCACATTTAATTTTAATTATTTCCTCAAAGGCTCTAGCTTCAAATACAGTTACAGTAGAAGTTAATAGTTAACATCCATGAAAAAATGCTCAACATTATTAGTGACTAGGGAAATGTAATTCAGAATCACAATGAGGTACCACTTCACATACTGGTATATAATCACAAGTGTTGGTGAGGGTGTGGGAAAAATGAGAACCAAACCCTCATTCACTGATAATAGGAATATGAAGTGGTCTTGATTCTTGGTCTTGATGCTTTGGAAACCATAGACTTAGCATATGACCCAGATGGTCCACTCTTAGGTTTATACTCAAAAGAATTGAAAACATGTCCACACAAAAACCTATACATGAATGTTTGTGGAAGCATTTTTCATAACAGCCAAATGTCTGTCATCTGATGAATGGATAAACAAAATATGATGTATCCATACAGTGGAATCTTATTGAGCCATAAAAGGGAATGGAATACTGACATATGCTGCAACATAGATAAATCTTGAAAATATTATGCTCAGTGAAAGAAGCCAGTCACAAAAGGTCACGTATTATGTGATTTCTGTAAAATATCTAGAATAACCAAATATGTAGAAACAGAATATATTACTAATTATTAAGGGCCAGGGTGAGGGGTGAACATGGATCGAATGCTACTTATTATGGAGTATCTTTCTGTGGTGATGAAAATGAAATTAGATAGTGCTTGGTTATTCAAGGCTGTGAATGTACTAAAACCACCCAGTTAAACACTTAAAAAGAGTGAACTGTATGAAATGGGAATTTTATTTCAAAGCTGTTAATGAAAAGAGAAAATCTTAACACAAGTTAATATTAGTACATACTAACATTTAGTGTTACTTTACTAACATTTTGTGTTATCTTGTTTGGAAATGTTAAGATAAATTGGGATTATTACTTGCTGAATTCTTTCTTGGTCAGAAGTTGGGCAATAGTGAGGTGCCTGGGTGGCTCAGTCTGCTAAGCATCTGGCTTCGGCTCAGGTTATGATCTCACGGCTTCGAGCCCCGCATCAGGCTCTGTGTTGACAACTCCGAGACTGGAGCCTGTTTCTGATTCTGTGTCTCCCTCTCTCTGCCTCTCCCCCATTAGTGCTCTGTCTCTCTCTGTCTTTCAAAAATAAACAAATGTTAAAAAAAAAATTAAAAAAAAGTTGGGCAATAGTGTTAACAGTAACATGACATCTGAATTCTAGTAAATAACCTTTTTTTCTGTACTTTTTTCAACGTAGATTTATTAAGTACTTATCCTGTATTAGGCCTGTGATGAGTACTGGGGTTACAAAGACAATTAAGAACATGGTCCCTTGCTTTGAATAGCTTTCCCTTTTAGTTTGGATAGATAAAACCAGAAATAACTGCGTTAAAATGTTGTAATTGTGATAGGTGAGTATTCAGGGTATTCTGAAGGTACAAAAGAAGAGTGGTCATTTCAGCCAGGCAAATCAGAGAAAACTTCAGTGAAAAAATTACCTTGGGAATTGTAAACAAATACATACTGTGATTAGGTGGCTTTTTAAGAATCACTAATGAAATACTGACCCTGTGTGCACAAAGATGTACATATGGCGATGTTCTTTATAATATTGTTTGTAATAGTGAAAATTTGGAAATACTTTAAATGATAGTAGGAGAATGGTTAAATGCATTAGTGTATAACCATGTAATGGACTACTACAGCCACTGAATTGAAATAAGTAGATCTATATCTGTGACATTGAAAATAAATCTTCCAAGGTACATTCTCTGAGAAAAAAGTCCCAGAGACTTTTATATATTTTTATATATACACATTTTATATATATGTGTGTGTATATATATTATATATATATATAATATATTTATGACAAAGGAAACAACTCTCTATGTTATAAGTATCAGTGCACTAATAGAAGATCACAAGGATACACAGTGGAGTGTTTGTGTCCCAGTTTCATTAGATTTTTTTTAATTGAAGTATAGTTGACACCACAATGAGTGTTAGACAGTGGTTTGTAGTGGGATAGGGAATGGTGATCCAGGTATGTTTATGTGAAATGGAAATTTCACTTTCACTTTATATGTTTCTGAAAGGTTTTAATATTTAACAGTAGTGTATTTTATAACCATTTTTAAAACATGCAAGGGAAAACTAGACAGAAGTATCATATTAGGGTGGTGAGATTATAGGTAAGTCTTTTCTTAAATATGCATAGTTATAAAAAAAATATAAGTCATTCAGGACATAATTGCAAAGAATTGCTTTACTCTGCTTATGTGTGAGGAAATTTTTTTGTCTTTCAATGTTTAACTAAGAATGTTGTATTAAAATTAAGTAAAGTTACCTATTTTGAGTTTTGGCTTTGATTTTTAGATGGACCTTCAATCCTGCTGTTCTCACTAAAGCAAACATTGTCCGTAGTGGGGATGCTGCTCAAGGTGCAGAAGGAGGTACCTCACAGTTTCAAGTAGGTGATCTTGTACAAGTTTGTTATGATCTGGAAAGAATCAAACTTCTACAGAGAGGACATGGAGAATGGGCTGAAGCTATGCTCCCAGTAAGTATATATAAAATAGTTTCAGACTAGGAATAATAAAGACTAGGAATTAGATTATGCTTATGTAGTTTTAAAAAATATTTTAATTTTGGAAACTAAATTAGTGTAGTCCTTCAAGAATTGTACCTGGGGCACCTAGGTGGCTCAGTCAGTTTAAGTGTCTGACTTCAGCTCAGGTCATGATCTTGCGGTTTGTGGGTTGGAGCCCTGCATCGGGCTCTGTGCTGACAGCTCAGAGCCTGGGGCCTGATTCAGATTCTGTGTCTCCCTCCTTCTGTCCCTCCCTCGGTTATACTCCGTGCCTCTCTCTCTCTCTCTCTCTCTCTTCATTGGCTGCTAGACATACTTATGCCTTATTTATTTATTTATTTTTAATGTTTATTTATTTTTGAGAGACAGAGGGACAGAGTGTGATCAGGGAAAGGGCAGAGAGAGAAGAGACACAGATTCTGAAGCAGGCTCCAGGCTCTGAGCTGTCAGCACAGAGCCTGACGCAGGGCTCCAATTCAGGAACCGCGAGATCATGACCTGAGCCGAAGTCGGCCGCTTAACCGACTGAGCCACCCAGGCGCCCCTAGACATACTTAGGCCTTATATTGTCTAATTTGTTCCAGTTAAATTAGCACAGGAAGGTCCATATAGGGCTATAGTTAGTATTTTTTGAAAGAGCTGTTAGTGGAGAATGTAATGTAGGTGGAAGGCAAGGGGGACTTTCCTGGTACTTAATCTGAGAATGAGAGAGATATGCTCATCGAGTTACTAGCAGTGCTGGACCACCGCTGCTTCCCTCAGTTAGGGGCCTGCCTCTCTAAAACTTAAGAGTGTGAAAGAGCAACTCTGAATGTGCGCCTCAGCTGGCTTTGATCTCAAAGAGTTAAGGTGTAATTTTTAATTTATTCATTCAACACATTTTTCACCAAATGTTCAGGAACAACAGGAAAATTTGTTTGTTGTGCTCTCTTTGCATCCATCCCTTGCTCTTTCCTTCTGTCCCTTCCGTCCCTTCCTTCTGTACTACTACCCGTCTGCCCTGCTGCCCCCCATACTTTCTTGTCCTATATCCCATTTCCTTCCATTTTGCTGTGTCCTCCCATTTAGCCCTCCACTTTGCTACCTCTACTCCTTTCTCATCCAGTCACAAAACTTGTCCTCTCCTGTCCCCTCTCCCCCAGTCCCATCCCGTTCAGTGCTTCCTTCCTGTACCATGTACCTACCCTCACATCTCTTTTCATGTCTCATCTCCCCACCCTGCTGTGTTGTCTAGTGCTCTGTCCTGGCCAGCACCATCTCCTGTCTCATCTAGCCCTCTGCCTTCTCTCATCCTGTCCAGTACGCCTTCCCTGTCCTTCCATGTTGTGCTGTCCCTCCATCAATCCATCCTTCCTTCCTGTCTTGCTCCCTCAGCAGATATTTAGCACAAACAATGTGCCTATTAGGCTTCAAAGATTTAATAGTGAACAAAACAAAAAGAAATCTATTGCTATGGTGCTTTCATTCCAAGACATTTCATAGTTTGGAGATGCTGCTGACATTATTTTTTATTGTTTTAGTTAGGTAGTGACTAAGCGATAGTTGTCTATCTTGTAGGGGCTGTATTTTAGAATATTTTTGTCAAAAAATTAAGTTCTATATGATCCTTTTTTTGTTTGCTTTTTTTTTTTTCTTAAGTTTATATATTTTTAGGGAGAGAGAGAGTGCATGTGCACACACACTAGTGGAGGAGGGGCAGAGAGAGAGGGAAACGGAGAATCCCAAGCAGGCTCCATGCTCAGCGAGGAGCTCGATACAGGTCTCAATCTCACAACCGTGAGATCATGACCTGAGCTGAAATCAAGAGTCAGCTGCCCAACTGACTGACCTACCCATGTGCCCTTTGTTTGCTTTTGATATTAACGTTGGTCAAAAAAATGTGTTGATGTACTTTAAGCCTCACTGTAGTGTAGTATAATGTTAGTTAAATGGAATCTTTTGACATTTTTATACAAGATATATATATATATAATTTAAGATTTTTTTATAGTCAAGATGTTTTTGTTTTTCCCCTTAGCAGTGACAGCTTATATATAGCAGTGTATGTCTTTTCAATGCTATTCTAAGCACTGTGATAAATGCTGTATATATACACATGTGCACACACACATATGAGTACATACACAAACTTTATTTGTCTTAGGAATATTATAAGCAGATGGTGGTATGGCATCCTTATTTTTAAGATGATGAGTCAGAGCTAGGATTCTGAACTGAAGTTTGAACCCAAATCTCTTTTACTTAGTAAGCTTTTATATAAGCAAAACCTGTAGGTTATATCTAGAGAGAATTCTTGGATTCCAGTGGTGATGGTGTAGAATTTTAATTTTCCTAAATTGTCTTGATAAAAATAGTTAACAACTAGATTAGCATAACCAAAAAAATAAAAAGCCACAAACATCTATATCAAAACCAGGTGACAGAGTAGCCTATTGAACCCTAAAATATGAATGAGTAGTGAGAAAACACTGACAGCTATTGGGTCTACATCTGTCTGTCTGGTAGCAGAGAGAATTAATGGGAATCAGAGGGACCCGAGAGCAGGGGAGCTCCAGTATAGCTAACAGGTATTCACTGGCTAGTGTAGAAGACTAATGTGAAAACAACAGCTAAACCTGGGAGGGCTCTTGCAGATCTCATTTTGGGGTGATGGTAATAGTGCATGCTAAGGTTTGAAGGGGCTTGAGCAGACCGGGTCTATAAACTCTCAAAATGAATCCACCAGAGGTCCCTTTCTGGGCAGAGCCCTCCATTAAGGAGAAAGTGCTGGGAATAGAAACTAAATTTAGTAGGATAGAGACAGTAGGGACAGAGGAAAGATAAAAGTTAGAAATGATCATAATCAAATTCCCATACACGATTATTGTTGAAAAAAGACAATAAAGAATAGCATAACTTCTTTACAGGCAAATGAAAGTACACAGATATGCACAGAAATCTAAAATCTAATGATTCAGAATGAGCTAACAGAAACTAAAATGATGAAGAATGAAATGGATCATAATTAGTTTTTAATTTTTATTTATTTTTTAAAGAACTTCTATACTTTTTTAATGTTTGTTGATCTGAAAGAGAGAGAGAGAGAGAGAGAGAGAGAAAGAGTATGAGCAGAGAAGAGGTGCGGAGAGAGAGAATCCCAAGCAGGCTCTGTGAGCTGTAAGCATGGAGCCTGAGGCAGGGCTTGATCCCATGAACCACAGATCATGACCTGAGCTGAAATCAAGACTTGGACACTTAACTGAGCCATCCAGGTGCTCTGTTTATGAAAATGTTTAGAGATACTCTTTAAAGTTTGTAGATAACCCATTTGAAAATGTTGTCCTTTCATTTTTTTTTTCCTTTACGAACGAAGAAAAATTAATACTTTAAACATGTAAGAACTGGTGATCAATTTTTATGGTAACGTACTTTAGATCTGACAACATGAACTAATTTTTTTTTTTTTTGAAAGACTTTAGGTAAAGTTGGCCGAGTACAACAGATTTATTCAGACAGTGATTTAAAGGTGGAAGTTTGTGGAACATCTTGGACATATAATCCAGCAGCAGTTTCCAAGGTGGCGTCTGCTGGATCAGCCATTAGCAACGCATCTGGTGGTATGTTTGTATCGTGTTTCTTTAAAAGAAATTGAAAGTAAGATGTTTTACATTAGAACCTTTGCTAATTCCTTAGTTCTCATGTACAGTTAACCTCACTTGAATGTTAACTAATGTCTACATTTTCACTACAGGTTTTTTTTTTTTTCCATATGATGAACAGTCTTTGTTCTGGCAGAGGTATGCCCTGGAAAATTTCCATAAATAGGTGCTTTTTCTTGGGTATTATATCAAGGGTTAATTCAACATTGTACTGTTTAGTCAGAACTTTTGTTTTCTGCCAGAGAAACATCACTTTCTTAGACTGTTTTATTCTCTTTTTATTTTCAAGTTATTGCTAGCAGATGGCTTTCTTCCTGGATATTTTTGCGTATCAGCCATATTTCTTCCTTATTATTTAATAAGAGTTATTATACATGCCACAATAAGTAGAAAACCATTTTGAAATGTGAATAAGCTGGATGCTTGTGTAGACTCATGCCCAAAGTCTTTTCTTCCTGTGCTCCACCTTTATATACATAGCCTCAATTCATTCTAAAACAAATTACAAGTTACTGTGTATTGTCATTCGGGAAAGAAGATTGAACCATAGCTATAAATTGTAAGAAAATAGAGGAAAACATTGGGCGACCTCCAATTTTATTTTGTACTGTTTTCTACTTACTCTGCTGCTGTCTTTTCTTTCCTATTGTAATGTGCTGGTGTACTTAAAGTTTAAATTAGGTGGTGTTTATTTTTACCTTTTGGTTAGATGGCATCATAGCCAATTGACTACCTACAAATTGAAAGAGTGAGGGATGGTTAATATCCTACTCAAATAATGTGCACTTGGTGGTGGTCCTCTGCCCTACTTGGTGATTTCTTTGCTTTCTACTAAGTAGATCCAAGAATTAAGGGATAGAACCGGGTAATGTCTCTAACTGATTAATGCTACTTAGAAAAAAATATCTTATGAAAATGAGTCTGTATAAATATGTCCCTGGTTGTTTTTTGTGTTAGTCAATACCAGTCAATTGGCATGAGTTGATGCCTGTTGAAGTATGTTGTTAGCACTTAGATGACCATTTTCAACTAAAAATTGGTTTGCTTCTAAAACATTTCCCCAAATATTATAGAGAGTACATTGCTTCTGAATCATAATCATTCATTTGTTTATTCTAAGGTCTGTAGCATTGAGCTCTGAGAATTCGATATGGTATGCTTAAAACCTGAAAGTTTGTATTATGACACTCCCGTTGTAGTGTATTTATTTTTGATTATCTTTGGCATGGCTTCTAAGTCTTGAATTGTTATTTGTATGTAATTCTCTACTGTTTCTGAAGTTATAACTTGAAATACATGCATTAGAGGAAACTGGGAATACTTATGGGTGGGAATTTAATGCAGCTTTCTATGGTAGTAATTCTAACTTGCTGGGGTAATATTTGTAGTATAGTACAAAAATAACATTGATGATGGAAATAATGAAAAAGGAAAAGTATGTATTATAGATATATGGGTAATGCTTGTCTGTTAGTAGTTAAGGTTTGAGATCCTCCTATGTTAGCAGCTTTATTTGATGCTTTACAGAAAGACTCTCCCAACTCTTGAAGAAATTATTTGAAACCCAAGAATCTGGTGACCTCAATGAAGAATTAGTTAAGGCTGCTGCCAATGGAGATGTTGCTAAAGTGGAAGATTTGCTGAAAAGACCAGATGTGGATGTGAGCATTTTAAAAATTGAAGCATACACAAAAATAGAATAGTATAATGAACATTAGAGTTCAAAAATTTCAATTAAGTTCAATTAAGATTTTTCCAAATTGTGCTTCATCTATTCCTTCTTCCTTGTTTTTCTGAGGTATTTTAAAGACATTGGACATCATTCTTCAGTATACTTTCCTAAAAGATATTGACATTTTCTTATTTTAACACTGTGACCTCCTAAATTTATGATTGACAATTTTTACATTTAGGTTTTTAAGTAGTTAGCATCCTTTTGGGAAATTCAGTGGATTATTCTGATGGAAATGTCATCCCTCTTTTCAAAACATTTAATAACTAAATTAATTTAATTAACTTGAACTTTTTTTTTTTTCCTGTGAGAGTTGACTTATAGTTTATAATGCAGATGCAGTAGAGGTCATACATTCTGTAAATCTTAGTAGTTTATTATATTTTACCATTACATAAGGCATATTTTAGGTGGGCCATGTTGGTTCTAGTTTAGTCATTCATTGGCTTTGCCATTGCTCCCATGTTAGCACCAGTGTGATGTTCAGTGCTGGCCCAGAGATTATGGTTGGAGTGAATCATTGTCCCTTTTTTTGTTACGTGTGTATGCAAGTATGGCTATACAGTTTGAAGAAGATCTGATCTATAATTGTAAGATAAAAACATCATATTCCCAGGAGCTCATGTGGTATTCCAGGTTTATTAGGGAGATGTCAATTGCAGCAGCACAACACAGTGATTCCTTTTTCTTTTTTTAAATTTATTTATTTTGAGAGAGAGATAGAGAACGAGCATGTGCAAGTGGGGAAGGGGCAGAGAGAGGGAGACAGAGAATCCCAAGCAGGCTCCACACCACCAGCACAGAGCCTGATGCGGGGCTTGAACTCAGGAACTGCAAGATCATGACCTGAGGTGAAGTTACATGCTCAACTGATTGAGCCACCCAGGCGCCCCAACACAGTGATTTCTTTATCGTGAGATAAATCACAAATAATTTGTTTCAGATATTAAAGTATCAAATGTTTTTTGTGTTTGAAAGATAGATTTCTTTTATGTTCAGCCAAGCAGATTTATATTTCATTATACTTAATTTTTTCTTCATTTAATTACTAATTTAGCTTTTTTTAAACAATATACATTCTAAAAATTTAAAGGGAAAAAATAGTTCCACAAGGTTTGTTACAAAAATCTTCTTCTCAATTCTTTTTTCCCATCCTTCAGGGGCAACTGTTTTCACGTCTTTGAGCTGATTTTCTTCATGTATTTGCCTATCTTCCAGTAACATGCGTCTATTGTTTTTTCTTGATTTTTATGTTTTGGGAGTTATCTTTTAATACTTCACTGTGAAATGAGGATTCAACTTTCTTTCTCACCTCCAGTCCATTCCCTCCACACACATACACATCTCTCCCAACATCTTTATGTGGTTAGGTTGTATTGTAACTTTGTTAAGATTAAAATTAACTATTCATGTTATTATTTAAATGACATTCATATCTGAGCTGTGGATGATGCTATATTGTATTTTCCTATACAACTGTTGGCTTTCCTTGGTGTTCATAATTTTTTTATTAAAAAAATTGAGGTGTAATTTACATATAGTGAAATATGTGGATAAATTTTGACAAATGCATACATCCACGTAATTCACACCCCTATTAAGATGTAGGACATTTCCTTTATTCCAGAGATTTCACTTGTTGTTTCTCCCAGTCCAGAAAGTTCACTTGTCATTCTTCCCAGTCAGTCCCTCTTAACTTCACACATAAAGTTTTTTTCATTTGTTTGTAATTTATATTGTTATAATTAATTCTTTTCCAAACTTCTAATTGACTAATCTTCCAAGACATTTAGTTATGCCAGGTATATTCATTTCATCTTCTGAGAGATGATAACATAGGAGAAAGACGTGGGTTTTTTTTAGGTTATATTTTTAATTTGAGGTCTTCCTCAAATCTCCAATCTTTGGTTGTCCAATTCATATCTGACTAAGACATTAAAAAGCTGATTGGTGCTCTCTTTGCTTGGATAGGACCTACTGACTGATTTTGCATTATGGTGATTATGTGTGTGGAGCTTTTGGGGTCTCTAAATGCTATCATGTAGAGGTCTGTTCTTCATGGCTATTCAGTTGTTTAAGGGAAGAAACCATTTTTCTGTCTAGGGACTAGATGCATGGCAGCTAATGCCCTGTTATTGAGTTTGAGGAGAGGGTCTGGAGTGTGGCTATTGCGTATCAGACTTAAACCTGGGGTTTTTCTTTTTAGCCCTCTAATGTGCTTGTTTTTGCAGGCTTTGACATTGTCTGAAGTTCCTAGGTTTTGTATTCCTTTTCTCTGTAAAGTCAGTTAGAAATTCTCTGTCTGCTTTCTCTCTTTCAAAAAATGTGTTGCTTTTTATTGTTTTCTGATGTTAGCTCTCCCTTTCTCTTTGTCTTTATGTCTTTTTATGTTTTTAATTATTTTACTGTCTTTTTAGTGTAGTCTGAGGAGAAATAGGATATAAACATGGGATCAGGCTACCATTTTTAACCATCTTTTATGGTTTTATGGATGGGAGTGGATTGGGTGGGATTAAAGAATTGTACTTAATTGGGTATATCATTGGGAAATTATGCATTTATACAACATCTGAAGTAAAGATTGGAAATTATTGCTTTATAATATAATAGTTGTATATGGCTACCCTGCTAATACATTTATTTATTTCTCATGATAGTTTGCTTACAGTTAGTATTCAGTATCTTTGTCAAATTGAATTTTTATAGTAGGCAATATCTTTTCTAAAGGTTTTTTATTCACCTCGTTTTTTTTTTCATTGAAATATATTCTGAGCTTTAACAATTCAAATAGAAGTGAATATACAAAACTAAAATGATTTCTCTCTCCCTTCTTTTCTTTTTTCAACTTTTCAGATTTGCTAAATTGGTTCTTTCATAGCTCTTTGAACAGTGGAACTTTAGTCTTTACAAAAAAAAAAAAATGCCTGCCTCACTTCTAAATTACAGAAGAGTTTCTGGTGGTCTTTACTAGGATTATATGGAACACTAATCTAAATTATTTTCAGAGAATCCTACAGCGTGCTAGATTTAAACCAACATGATATATTGGCTCTTTGTGATTTGTGACCTTTCTTCATTCTTTCTTTTTTATATAGGTAAATGGACAATGTGCTGGTCACACAGCTATGCAAGCTGCTAGTCAGAATGGACATGTTGACATTTTGAAGTTACTTTTGAAGCAAAATGTGGATGTAGAAGCAGAGGTAATTAAACTAACCTTGAAACATACTTAGTAAAAATTAATGTCCTAGAAATTGTACTTCTATATTATAAGATGGATTGCTTTCATTCCAAAAATTTAAAATTCACCTAACTCTCTTTTGATTGAAAAGAAAAATTTGACAAGAGATAACTTGAAGCATTTCCTGTTTTTCTTTCGATTCTTCAATATTGTAGGTGTAACCCTAAGTGAAGATAGGAGTTGAGTTTTCCTTTATTTTGGTGGGACCACCATGCTGCTGGGAGCCCAGCTGGATTCATCCAAGAATCATACTGAGGAAGTTGAGGGAAGGGGAATGTATAGATCATGTATCTATACAGAAAAATCAAGATTTTTACTGATCTGTGACACTCAGAGGCCTTTCTTTACTTTTTGTTTTCCCTCTCATAAGAGAATCCGTAATTTAGAACTTGTTTAGTCTTACTGTTTCTTGACTTTAATGTGGATCTTTGAAAAGTTTACAGTGCATGTTTATCACTATATGTGTGTGTATATGTATATGCTTAATTTAATTCACAGTATATTTTAAAAGAGAAATGAGTATTTTTTACTGTCATTGGAATTTTAGTTGAGAATCTGTGTGGTATGAAGGATGGCTTCCTTTGTTATGGTTAACTATAACCTCAATATTGAAAAAATATTAAAATCACATCTATTTTAGTTTAGTGGAAGATTATTTAGGAATAAGTAAAATTCTATCAAATTTAGACTAGGTAGAATATTGTAATTTTGTCTAAAGGATATTCCCATTTAAGGAAGCTTAATAAGGACTTGCATTTCTGAGCGCTAAATTAGTAGACCAGCCTATTTACTAAGTAAAACATTTTAAAGACGTATATTTGAAAAGAAAAGTCTTAAATTATTTTTGCTTTGTTCTCAGATTGAATGTATTTTGACAGCTACTATTTTTGACAGTTGACAGCTACTATAAAGAATCACTGGTATTGTAGTTGTAAATAGTGATTTTTGATGTTGGAATTTTCTGTTGTCTAAGAACTTGAATTTTAAATTAGCATGTAGATGTTTATCAACTATATGATAGTTTCATTATTGTCATGTTTTTATGAATGAGATTTTATGGTTTGATTTTGCTTTCACAGTAGCAATTTTTTGTTTAACATTTATTTATTTTTGAGAAAAAGAGACAGAGCACAGGTGGGGAATGGGCAGAGACAGAGGGAGACACAAAATCCAAAGCAGGCTTCAGGCTCTGAGCTGGCAGCACAGAGCCCGACGCAGGACTCGAACCCATGAACCGTGAGATCATGACCTGAGCTCAAGTCGGATGCTCAACCTACTGAGCCACCCAGGCACCCCTCACAGTAGCAATTTTTAAGTAACCTCTTTCTTGGTTGTGAATTTAGGAACACAGTATTACAAGTTTTTTTTTTTCTTTTTTTTTTTTTGGTAATGAAAGAAAGACAACTTAAATTTAGTGTTTTGTAAATGGAAGACAGATACTTTATTGTATTATTGTTTTAGTCTGGCTTGGGGAAATAGAATGAAATTCCCTGAGTTGAATATCCCATTTTTTTATTGAAGGAATCCAGAAACTACAATAGCAACAACAACTAAGAAACCAAAGCCCTTCTGATTATAGCTAATAAGGCAAGAGGCCCAAAACCAAATTTTTTGCCTCATTTTTTTTTATAAAGTGTGCTTTCTGATTCAGAATTTAATTAATAAACCTAACAACATGGGACTATCTAGCCATTTGTGTTTCTAAAGACTTCTTGTTCACCTGAGAGGTTGTGCACAATGGGGATGCAGCTGTGGGATTGGGAACAAAGTTGGCACTGTTCCTCAATTGAATTCAAATACAAAACAAATGGTTTGTTAATACTGTAAACCTGGTGAGATTGGAGTTGGAGTGTGACTCAGTAAGCTAAGTGTTTACAAATAATTTCTTTGAGAGAGTTTGAAAACTATGTCACCATATCAGTGGGATACATATGGACTTCGACCAAAGCTCCTCATTTGGATTTCCATTCTGTGCATTTTCTGTTTTAAAAACCATTGCAGACAGATGTAATTTATAGAAATAGTGTGAGATAGGAATATTTACACATCAGATTGAATTAATATCAGTTTTCCAATTGCAAACAAAAAACCAAATTTAAAAATTGGGTTAAAATATAAATACCAATTCATAGCCTAAGACTAAAACAAAACATCCTCAAAGTCTCATTTTTCTAGAATTTAAGAATCTATTGGAAGCAGCAGTATAATTTTTTTTTTTTTTTAAAGAACAGTGGTTCTCAACTGGAGGCATTTGTGTCCCATGGGGGACATTTGGAAATATCTGGGGACATTTTTGATTGTCACAACTGGTAGGGGGGTGTGGTGGTTGGGGTACTACTGGCATCTAGTGGGTAGAAACTAAGGATGCTACTGAATATCCCATAGCACACAGGACAGCTCCCACAACAAAGAACTGTGTGGCCCCAAATGTAAATAGGGCCAAAATTGAGAAACCCTGGTTTAAAAGATGGAGAAAATAGTTAATTTTACAAATGCACTTAAATTTGTGATTCATCATTTGTCATTTTTAATTTTTTTATTGGAAATTTTAAATATTTATAAAAGAATAGTATAATGAATCCATTACCTGACTTCAGTTATTTTTCACAGCCAGTTTTGATTTATCTGTACCCTCCCCCCTCTCTGCTCCCTCTTCTGAATTATACTGAAGCAGAACTAGATATATTATTTCATCTATAAATATTTTAGTCTGTATCCTAAAAGATAAGTGCTTCTTTTTGAACTTGATTATACCTTTACCAAATGTAAAAGCAAGAATAGCAGTTTTTTTTTTATTTTTATTTTTTATTTTTTCAATGTTCATTTATTTTTGAGAGGCACAGAGCGTGAGTGGGGAAGGGCCAGAGAGAGAGAGAGGGAGACACAGAATCTGAAGCAGGCTCCAGGCTCTGAGCTGTCAGCACAGAGCCCAATGTAGGGCTCAAACTCACGAACCATGCATGAGATCATGACCTGAGCCGAAGTTGGATGCTTAATCGACTGAGCCACAGTGTTTTTTTAAAATATAATTTTATTAAAACTTATGAGGTTAAAGAAAGTAATATATTTTGGTATTTAGTTATCTCATTCTGTAACCTTTCATTTTGTTTCATGTGTATTAGGAAGTGAGCTCAAGATAGTATAGATTAGGGATTGCAAACTATAGCCCACAGGCCAAATCTAGCCCTCCATTTTTATTGTTAAGTATTATTGGAGCACAACACATTTATTTATTTATTGTGTATGGCTACTCTTATGTTGCAACTGCAGAGTTGAATAGTTGTGACAAGACACCACGTGGTTTGTAAAACCTAAAGTATTTACTTTCTGGGCTTTCACAGAAAAGTTTGCTAGCTCCTAGTATAGATGACTGTTGGCAGTTTTCTTTTCAGTTGACTTAAGCTATTATTACACTAAATTATACTCCTGAAACCAATATTATACTATATGTTAACAAACCAGAATTTAAATAAAAATTTGAAAAAATAACCACTAAATTATTTGGTATATATTATACCTTTCTGATATGTGATAAGATTACATTTTTTTCCTATTTCTTTTTCTTAGGGGAAAACATAGCTATTTTGGAAAGTTGTCTCCATCTATGACCTACTGAGTACAGTAGGATTACATTCTGTTTCCTCCTTAATATATAGGTAAAGGCACCAAGGACTGTGAGATCTTAGGTATGTTTTTATAGGTGAGTTAATTTTGGTTCCTTTAGGGACTCAGTATTTTTTTTTCCCACTCATGAAGTATAATAATAAAGGTGTGGAGGATTGAATGGAAGACCAGTTCTAAAAAGTGTGTCATTTACAATTAGTTTTCAGCTGCAGTACAGATATATACTGCAGTTGTCAGGAAACTTGGGTGGTTATATCACTTAAGATTAATAAAATTATTCTTTTTTAAAAATTTTGTTTAACATTTATTCAATATTTGAGACAGAAAGATAGAGTGTGAGTGGGGGAGGGGCAGAGAGAAATGGAAACACAGAATCCGAAGCAGGCTACAGGCTCTGAGCTGTCAGCACAGAGCTTGACACGGGACTCGAACTCATGAACTGCTAGATCATGACCTGAGCCTAAGTGGGACGCTTTACTGACTGAGCCACTCAGGCACCCCAATGAAAACTCTTCTGAAGGAGAACAATACTAAATTTTGTCAGGAAACCCAAGTTTTAATGGTATTGTTGCTGTCTAAAGAGATATTGGGCAAAAACTTTAACTGGAATAAGCTTTAGTTTCCTTATCTATGATAATAGAGTGTTGGGGTGTGGTGTAAGGGAAATAATTAAGATACTATTTGTAGTATACAACATCACCAAGGGAATTTATGATGTTATTATTGCCTGTTTATTTCTTTCCAACTGGCAGAAGGTAGACAATACAGTTTCTCAAGAAACAGATACTAATTCTGTCTGATTCTGCTTATCTAGTAATGAAATGGAATCTGTAGGGGCATCTGGGTGGCTCGGTTGGTTAAGTGTCTGACTCTTGGTTTTGGCTCAGTTTCAGATCATTTCGAACCATGATCTCATGGTTTGTGGGATTGAGCTCTACCTTGGGCTTAGTGCTGACAGTGTGGAGCCTGCCTGGGATTCTCTCTCTCCCTGTCTCTCTGCCCCTCCCCCCCCCCCCCACGGACATGCACACTCTCTTTCTCTCTCCAAAATAAATAGATAAATTAGAAACCAAAACTGTGGAAACATTTTATGTAAATGTAAAACTGAGAAGGAAAGAGTAAGTGGGCTTTAAGACTGGGCAGTTTAAGGAAATTCTTCTCTTAAAAACAAGTCAGGACTCAGAATAATAACCTTCAGAGTGTCTCTAGATATTGGTGTACATAGTTCCTGAGGGTCCATGTTGATGTAGATTCCAAATGGAGGCTTCCACATCTCCTTCCTCAACACTATGCCCCCAAAACTGGCACTATTAAAAATGTGGCATGTCAACAAAAGATTAGATTTATAAGACTTAGAAAACAGTCTTTAAATTGTCTTTTACAGGAAGGCAGGCTAAAATCTGAGATTGCCCAAACAAAAAAGGTCAAGCTTTAAAAGGGGACATACTAGAGTTTTAGTCTTCACTTACCTGTAAAATCTTTTTGTTGCTCAGGTTGAGTTTTAAGAATCATCACTGGTTTCTCTTCTGTTTTTTCATTTTGCTTATCCGGTAATGAGTAAGTACCATCATTAAACCCTGTTGGCTCTTCAGAATATATCCAGAATTTGAACAATTTTTATCCTTCCTGCTGCTATCATCATGGTCCTCACACTTCTTCCCCCAAATATCCTCATAGTTTTCTCTCTCACTTCTTCAGCTATTCTTTGGCTGGGAGGCCATCCTTTGGTTGTCATCTGATCCTTCTTCCCTTCAATATTTTCCCTATGGCCCTTTGACTACCTGACATGCACATTTTATTTACTTACTTTATTGATAATGTTCTGTCTCCCCGACTAGAATCTAAACTCTTTGAGGGTAGGAACTTTATTTTTCCCATTGATCTAACACCAGTGTCCACAATACTGAGCTTGTAGTAGGAATCCAATAAATACTCATTGAATGAATCAACCAGAATACACCACTTCCAAACAATTGTGTTGAAGTTTTAGTGTGATCAGAACACCAGCATCTTTTTTAAAATTTAATTAATTTTTAATGTATAATTTGTTGTCAAATTGGCTTCCATACAACACCCAGTGCTCATCCCAACAAGTGCCCTCCTCAATGCCCATCACCCATTTTCCCCTCTCCCCCACCCCCCATCAACCCTTAGTTCTCTGTATTTAAGAGTCTCTTACGGTTTGCTTCCCTCCCTCTCTGTAACTAATTTTTCCCCCTTCCCTTCCCCCATGGTCTTCTGGTAAGTTTCTCAGAGTGAAAACATGATATCTGTCTTTCTCTGACTGACTTATTTCACTTAGCATAATATCCTCCAGTTCCATCCACATTGCTGCAAATGGCATGATTTCATTCTTTCTCATTGCCAAGTAGTATTCCATTGTATATGTAAACCACATCTTCTTTATCCATTCATCAGTTGATGGACATTTAGGCTCTTTCCATAATTTGGCTCTTGTTGAAAGCGCTGCTATGAACATTGTGGGTACATGTGCCCCTATGCATCAGTACTCCTGTATCCCTTGGGTAAATTCTTAGTAGTGTTATTGCTGCATCATAGGGTAGTTCTATTTTTAATTTTTGAGGAACCTCCACACTGTTTTCCAGAGCAGCTGCACCACTTTGCATTCCCACCAACAGTGCAAGAGGGTTCCCGTTTCTCTATATCCTCACCAGCTCTGTAGTTTCCTGATTTGTTCATTTTAGCCACTCTGACCAGCGTGAGGTGGTATCTCAATGTGGCTTTGATTTGTATTTCCCTGATGATGAGTGACGTTGAGCATCGTTTCATAGGTCTGTTGGCCATCTGGATATCTTCTTTGGAAAAGTGTCTATTCATGTTTTCTGCCCATTTCTTCACTGGATTATTTGGTTTTTGGGTGTGAAGTTTGGTGAGTTTTTTATAGATTTTGTATACTAACTCTTTATCTAATATGTCATTTGCAAATATCTTTTCCCATTCCGTTGGTTGCCTTTTAGTTTTGTTGATTGTTTCCTTTGCAGTGCAGAAGCTTTTTATCTTGATGAGGTCCCAATAGTTCATTTTTGCTTTTAATTCCCTTGCTTTTGGAGATGTGTCAAGTAAGAAATCGCTGTGGCTGAGGTGAAAGAAGTTGTTGCCTGCTTTCTCCTCTAGGGTTTTGATAGTTTCCTGTCTCACATTTAGGTCTTTCATCCATTTTGAGTTTATTTTTGTGTATGGTGTAAGAAAGTGGTCTAGTTTCATTCTTCTGCATGTTGCTGTCCAGTTTTCCTAGCACCATTTTCTAAAGAGACTGTCTTTTTTCATTGGATGCTCTTTCCTGTTTCATCAAAGATTAGTTGGCTGTACATTTATGGGTCCTATTCTGGGTTCTCTATTCTATTCCATTGGTCTATGTGTCTGTTTTTGTGCCAATACCATATTGTCTTGATGATTACAGCTTTGTAGTAGAGGCTGAAGTTGGGATTGTGATTCATCCTGCTTTGGTTTTCATGTTTAATTCTATTGATGTTAAAAAATCATGGTAGTTACTGAGGATTCTGGGAATCTAGTGGCATAGGAAATAGTTGAAATTCATCTCCCCACCTAGATAACAACTGTACTTGCAAAATTTTTTCTAATGTAACTATTTTAGAACTCTGGATTCTATTGAAGTCTTGCTACTTCCAGGGGAAGGCTTGGAGGTTAATTGTGGTTAATTTTGTCAATTTTAGCTCTTAGTTCAGCATGAACTACCTATATGCTGCCCTCCAGCCCAGTCGTGGTAGGCAGCCGTGTTTATATTCCTAGATTAGCTTGCAGGAGCCACGATGGGCAACAAGGACCCTTTTCTACAAATATCAGGATCTATGTTCTGATGACTGATTGCTGCTTCTGATCATGGAGGTAGAGACACAGAGGTGGGCCACCATTGTTTCACCCTCCCTTTGTTGTAAGCCATTCCCCCTTGACTGAAGTGACTTCTAGAAGATTGGAATATTTGTACACCCCCACTCCCCTTTCTCCCTCCCATTTTTTTTCTCCCTTTTTCTCCTCCTGGGAGCCTGGCCTTAAGGATTAAGACATCCAAAAGCAACTACTGTGAGAAACTAGAAAGGCACTGCACATGTCCAAGGAAAGGTGCAGGTTAGAAAAGACCTTAAGTTTACCTCAGGCTGTAAGCACAAAGAAAGCCTAAAACAGTTAAAAACAAAACAAAAACAAAAAAAACAGCAAATCCTGAAAAAGGGGAAGAATCTGATTTCCAGAGTTACCATGTTTTTAGAATCAAATGTCCAGATTTCAACAAAAAAAATCACAAGGCATACAAAGAAACAGGAAAGCATGATCCATTTAAAGGAATAAAAATAAGCCAACAGAAACTATCTGAGATAAAACCAGATGTAGGCTTATTAGACAATGACTCTAAAACAATTATCTTAAAGATGCTCCAAGAACTAACTGAAGATGAGAAGAAAGTCAAGAAAATGATGTTTGAACAAAATGGAAATATCAGTGAAGACACAAATAACCTAAAAAGAAATCAAGAAGAAATTCTAAAGTTGAAAAGTACAATAACTGAAATGAAAAATTCATGGAGGTATACATAGGCAGATTTAACCAGACAGAATAAAGAAGCAGTGAACTGGAAGATAAGACAATCAAAATTAAGGAGTATGAGGAGTAGAAGGAAAAAATATTGAAGAAAAAATGAACAGAGCCTTAGGGACCTGTGGGACACTATCAGGTGGACCATCATGTGCACTGAGGGAGTTTGAGGAGAAGAGATTGGGGTGGGGGGGTGCAGAGAGGGGAAGGAGCAGAGAGATTATTTGAAGAAACTATGGCCGAACATTTCCCAGATTTGATGCAAGACCTGACTACAAACATCCAAGAAGCACAGTGAATTCCAAGTAGGATGAAGTCAAAGATACCCATGCTGAGACACATTATAATAAAACTTCCAAGAGCCAAGGCCAAAGAATCTTGAAAGCAGCAACAAAGGTGACTTGTCACTTATATTTTCAGATTTCTCATCAGAAACTTTGGAGGCCAGAAGATAGTGGACTCAGGGTGCTAAAAAGAAAAACAAACAAAAAAACTTGTCAACCAAGAATCCTATATCTAGTAAAACTCTCCTTCAAAAATGATAGAGAAATTTAAGATATTACCTAAAACTGAGGGAAATTGTTACCACTATACCTGCCTTGCAAGAAATCCCAAAAGGAGTCCTGCAGGGTGAAATGAAATGTTATTAGATAATAACTTGAAGCCATATGAAGAAATAAAATCTCAGTAGAAGTAAAATACATAGGTATTTATAGAAGATAGCATTATTTTAACAATAGTTTATAATTCCTCCTATTGTTTCCCACATGGTTTAGAGACTAATACATAAAAAAATTATTAGTCTAAAATCTAGTATTATTGTAACTTTGGTTTGTAAATCTACATTTTGTTTTCTGCATAATTTAAGAAACTGATGGATTTTTAAAAATTATGTTTTTGGGCACACAATATACCAAGTTGTAATTTTGTGGTGACAGTAACTGAAAGGGTTGTAGATGGAGCTGTTAATAAGTTTTGTAGGTTATTAAAGTTAAGATGATATAAATTGAAATTAGTATCATAACTTTGGGAAGTTAAATATAATCCCCATGGTGATTGAAGAAAATAGTTATAGAATATACATGAAAGGAAATGAGAAGGGAATTAAAATGTTTCACCTCAAAATATCAATTAAATATAAGAGACATTAATTTGGGAAATGAGGCAACAAAAGCTATATGGTATTTAGAAAATGTATAGCAAAATGACAGAAGTAAGTTATTCCTTATCAGTAATTACTTTAAATGTAGGTGGATTAAAGTACAAAAGACAGAGACTGGCAGAATGTATTAAAAAATGATCTAATATGTTCTGTGTATAGGAGACTCACTTTAGGTGCATAGATACAAATAGGTTTAAAATGAAAGGATGGAGAAAGATATTAACGCTATTATTAACCAAAAGAGCAGGGTTAGCCATACTAATTTTAGACAGAATAGAATTTAAGTCATGAAGGTTATAAAAGACAAAGATGGACATTATTTTTTTAAAGTTCAATACAGCAAGAAGATATAACAGTTATAAATATTTATATATTTAATAATAGACCATAAAATATATGAAAAAAATTGACAAGTGAAGGGAGAAATAGATGTTTTTACAATAGTAGTTTGAGACTTCAGTATCTGTCTCTCAGTAATGGATAGAACAACACAGTAAAGCCAACTAGAGTCAATAGACATCTATAGAACACTCCATCTAACAACAGTATATATATTCTTTTCAAGTGCACCTTGTACGTTCTTCAGGATAGACCATATGTTAAGTCTCATATTAAGGCTCAATAGATTTAAAAAGGTATCTTACAGAGTATCTTCTCTGACCACAGTGTGATGAAATTAGAAATCAATAACAGGAAAAACTGGAGAATTTCACACATTTGTGGAAATTAAAATTAAGCAATGAATGGATCAAAGAAATTGCAAGGGAAATAAGACAGTACTTAGAAATGATGGAAACAAAAGTGGAACAAAACTAAAACCTGTGGGATGTAGTGAAAGCAGTGTGAAGGAAAAGTTTATAGCTATACATGCTTACATTTAGGGGCGCCTGGGTGGCTCTGTTGATTAAGCATACGACAAGCTCAGGTCATGATCTCACAGCTTGTGGTTTCGAGCCCCCGCATCAGGCTCTGTGCTGACAGCCCAGAGCCTGGGGCCTGTTTCACATTCTGTGTCCCCATCTCTCTCGCTCCCTCTCCCTCCCCACCTCCCCCTCAACAATAAAAAAAAAATTCTATAAAAAAAAAAGATCAGGTAGGGGTGCCTGGGTGGCTCAGTCGGTTAAGTGTCTGACTTCGGCTTAGGTCACTGTCTTGTAGTTTGTGTGTTCAAGCCCCGCGCTGGGCTGTGTGCTGACAGCTCAGAGCCTGGAGCCTGCTTCGGATTCTGTGTCTCCCTCTTTCTCTGCACCTCCCCAACTCATGCTCTGTCTGTCTCTCTCTCTCTCTCAAAAATAAATAAACATTTAAAAAATTTAAAAAATAGATCAGGGAGCCTCGGTGTCTGTAAGTGTTTGACTCTTGATTTCAGCTCAGGTCATGATTTCAGGGCTGTAAAATTGAGCCCCACATTCAGCTCTGTGCTGGTGGTGTGGAGCCTGCTTGGGATTCTCTTTCTCCGTCTCTGTGCCCCTCCCCTGCTTGTGTATGTACTCTTAAAATAAATAAACATTAAAAAAAAAGACTCAAATTACTAAAAGAAGAAATGAAAGTTGGGACATTACCAATTCTACAGTAAAGGAAAGGCTTATAAGAGTACTTTAAAGAGTTGTATGTCAACAAATGGGGTAACCTAGATGAACTGGACAAACACCTACACTAGAAACACAAACCTACTAAAATTGAATCACGAAAATATAGGAAATCTGAATAGACCTGTAGCTAGTAAGAAGATTGAATCAGTAATAAAAAAAAATCTCCTGACAAAGAAAAGCCCTGTTCTCAGATTTTTCAAAAATATCAAAGAGGAGAGAACACCTCCTAACTCATTCCATGAAGCCAGCTTTACCCTGATGTCATAGCCAAAGATACTGTAAGAAAACTACAAACCAATTGTCCCCTGTGAAGAATGATATAAAATTCCTCAACAAAGTACTAACAAATCAAATTCAGCATTTTAAAAGGATTAAACACCGTGACCAAGTGGAATTTATTCTTGGATTAAAGGATGGTTTAGCATACAAAAATTGATCAATGTGATAGCATCACATAAACAGAATGAAGGGAGAAAACTTTGTGACCATCTCATTGTATAGAAGCATTTGATTAAATTCAGTACACTTTTATGATTAAAAAAAAAAAACCAGCAAACTAGGAATGGAAGGAAACTACTTTGACATAATAAAAGCCATATATGAAAAACTGAAACTGTCCTCTAGGATTAGGAAAAAGGTAAGGATGCTCACTTTTCCACTCATATTCAACATGGTACTGGAAGTCCTAGCCAGAGTAATTGGCATGAAAAAGAAATAAAAGTCATCCATATTGGAAAGGAAGAAGTAAAATTATCTTTGCAGATTATTTGATCCTTATATGTAGAAAACCCTAAAGTTCCATACAGAAAACTTTTAGAACTAATTATGTTATTCAGCAAAGTAGCAGGATACAAAGTCAGTGTACAAAAGCTAGTTTCATTTCTGTACACTAACCATCAACAATCAGAGGATATTAAGAAAACAACTCCATTTACAATAACATCAAAAACAATTAGGAATTAATTTAACCAAAGAGGTGAAACACTTATACAATGAAAACTACAAAATACTGCTGCAAGAAATTAAAGAAGACATAGGCAAATAGAAATGTATTTCATGTTCATGGATTGGAAGAATTTGTATTATGATGTGAGTACTGTCCAAACTAGTCCACAGATTCAATCCAAACCTTGTCAAAATATCAGTGATTTTTTTTTTTTTCTTTGCAGAAATGGAAAAATCCATTCTGTGGTTCAGTATGTCATCTCAGGATACCCCGAGATAGCCAAAACCATCTTGAAAAGGAATACAAAATCTGGAAGACTCATTCTTACTGATTTCAAACTTTACTACAGAAGTACAATAATCAAAACTGTTTAGTACTGGCATGAAGACAGGTATATAACCCAATGGAACAGAATAAAGAGTCCAGTAATCCTTGCATACATGGTCAAATAATTTTTGACAAGGGTGCCAGGAGTATTCAGTAAGGACAGTCTTTTCAACAAATGGTGCTGGGTAAACAGGATATCTATGTACAAAAGAATGAAGGTGGACGCTTATCTTACTATCTAAGGAAATTAACTCAGTAGGTCAAAGACGTAAATGCAAAAGCTAAAAGTACAAAACTCTTAGAAGAAAATAGGGCAAAGCTCACAACATTGGATTTGGCAATGATATGTTGGTACATGCAACAAAAGAAGAAATAGGCAAATTGGGCTTCTTGAAAGTTGAAAAGTTCTGTGCACCAAAGGACACTATCAATCATGAAGAGGCAACCTACAGAATATGAGACAATACTGGCAAATTGTGTGTCTGATAATGGGTTGATATCCAGGATATATGGAGAATACTTAAAACTTAACTAATAAAACTTGACTCAAAACTGGGCAAAAGGACTTGAATAGACATTTCTCCAAGGAATATACATGGCTCATAAGCACCTGAAAAGATGCTAAACATCACAAATCATTAGGGAAATGTAAATCAAAACTATAAGAGATACCACCTTAAACCTAGTCAGATGGCTACTAATAAAAAAAAAAAAAAACCAAACAGAAAATAAGTGAGAACGATGTGGAGAAATTGGAACCCTTTGGGGCTCTTGGTGAGGATGTGAAATTGTATGGCTGCTGTGGAAAGTAGTATGGTGATTTGTTTAAAATAGAATTACCATATGATCCAACAATTCCATTTCTGGGTATATACCCATAAGAATTGAATGTATGGCCCTAAAGAGATTTTTATATCCATGTTCATATCATTATTCACAGTAGCTAAAAATTGGAAGCAACCTAAGTATTCTTGATTTATGAATGGCTAAACAAAATGTAGTATATACATAAAATGGAGTATTATTTACTTAAAAAGAAAGGTAATTCTGACTCATGCTACAATGTGGATGAACCTTGAGGACATGATGCTAAATGAAATAAGACAATTGCAAAAATACAAATACTGTATGCTTCCATTTATGTGAAGTACCTAGACTAGTCAGAAATCATAGAGACAGAATGATGGTTTCCAGGGTTTGGGAAAAGAGACAATGGAGAATTATTGTGTAAGATATAGTTTTAGTTTTACAAGATGAAGGGTTCTAGAGATGGATGGTGGTGATAGGTGCATAACAGTATGAATATGTTTAATATCACTGAACTTTACACTTAGAAATGGTTACGATGATAAATTTTATTTTACTTGTATTTTACCACAGTAAAAAAAATTATTTAAGAAACATGATTGTAGGGGCAGCTGGGTGGCTCAGTTGGTTAAGCGTCCGACTCTTGGTTTTGGCTCAGGTCATGATCTCATGGTTTATGGGTTTGAACCCCACATTGGGCTCCGCACTGACCATACAAAGCCTGCTTGGGATTCTTTCTTTCTCTCTCTCTCTCTTCGCCCATCCCCTTCTTGTGCTTGCTGTCTCTGTCCCTCTCTCTCTAAATAAAAAACTTAAAAAAAATGATTGTAGGGACACCTGGGTGGGTCAGTCAGTTAAGTGTCCAACTCTTGATTTTGGCTCAGGTCATGATCTCATGTTTGTGAGATTGAGCCCCGCATCAGACTCCATTCTGAGCTTGGAGCCTGCTTAGGATCTCTCTCTCTCTCTCTCTCTCTCTCTCTCTCTCTCTCTCTCTCTCTCTCTCTCTCTCTCTCTCTCTCAATCTCTTTCTCTCTCTCTCTGTTTCTCTCTCTCTCTCATCCCCCACCCCCCCTCCCCC
>CM053566.1:40146328-40272529 GCA_028646485.1 Cryptoprocta ferox
GTTCTTACTAGCTAGTAGACACTGTGGTGCATCCTGGGAATAAAGATGGCAAAGGTACAGTTGTAGCCCCAAAAAAACCACACAAATACAAGTGATGTACTTGAATGGGGGGCCTGAGTGGTTCAGTTGGTTAAGCACCAACTCTTGGTTTCTGCTAAGACCATGATCTCACTGTTCGTGGGTTCAAGCCCAGCATTGGGGTCTATGGCAGCACAGAGCCTGCTTGGGATTTTCTCTGTCTGCTCCTCCCCCACTTGCACTCTCTCTGTCTCTGTCAAAAGTAAAAATTAATAAACATTTAAAAAATGATGTACTTGGAAACAATTATACTACATGTAATGATAATAAGATTTTGTGAGAGGGGAAGTTTCATAGGAGAGGGAGAGGTTGCCTGAGCTAAATTGTAAAGGATATCTGTTCTCAAGCCAACAAGGTGATGAATCAGAGCATTGAAGTCTGGGGTGAAGTATATGAACGTAGGGGGTCAAAGAAGTTGGTAAGTTAGAGTTTTATATGTGGGCCAATGATATGGTCCACAGAAGTCGGTTTTAAAAGATGTTTGTTTATATGGTAGGGTTACATTAGAGTTTTAAACATAGATTTTGTACTTTACAGAGGAAATTGTGTGTGTGTGTGTGTGTGTGTGTGTGTGTGTGTGTTTGAGCGAGAGAGACAGACAAATTGGGGTAAGATAAAGTGGAGGCAGGGTAAGCTGTGGCAATAAGTTAGGTGACTGAGAATCAAGACCTAAGTTAATTAGTGGTAGGACTAGAGAAGAGAGAAGAGATCTGAATGTAAATTAAAGAGTAACAAGCATAGAATTTTGTGCTTGTATATTTTGTGTCTCAGGGAGAAGTAGGTGAGTGAGCATGACTTACAGATACTGATTTTGTTGACCATATGGTTTGTGGTTCTGTCAGCTAACCTAGGGAATGAGAGCAGATTTTGCAGAGTTCAGAGGAGGGGGGGATAAGAGGATAGAAAGACCCGAGATCAGATTTAATTTGAGGTCCCTGCACAAATCCTTACAGATAACCTTATTGGGATCAGCTGTGATACTGCCCCTCAGCATTAGGTATATTTGAAATACTCAAGATGGATTCAGAAGAAAGCAACAAAACCTATTAAGGTGTTTGTGCAGCTGAGGTTTTTTATTAGGAAGAAAAGCAAAATAATTGTTTTCTACTCTATGTATTTTCCAAAATATTTAAGTTTTTCTTATGTATATATCCTTTTGACATATATATTAGGGTTTTTAATTTTTTATTTTTTTTCATTTAAATAAATTGTTGACAGGATCTGCATAACAGTGTTTTAGTAACAGCTTTCTGACAACCATAAACATATGGTACATTTCATAAATAGTTTCTGTGTTTATCAGTGAGTGTTAGTGGATTGATGGTATTTTTAACAGAACGAGAACCACTTAGATTGGCTTAAAAAGTATAACAAAAAATAAATCTAAATAAATTGCAGGGTAGGAAGAGCTTACATCTAAGATTCCGAAACATAATGTACTAGAGAGATTCATCTCTTTGTCTCTGTCTCACACACACACACACATAAAATTTTCTTTTGTAAAAAGCTGGTTTCTCTGGGTTTAAATATAATGCTCAGAGGCACATGAGTTGAAGCAAATCTTTCATATGGTAGCATGCCAGTTCCTTTATGCTCAAGGTTGACAGGTAACACAAACTAGTTTGGCTTAGCTAGAATATTAGTAAGCTAGAAGTACTGCTGAGTCATAGTTTCCTACCTTTGCAAGGGTGGTTGTCAAATTGTTGTGGACCCCTACACCAGCTGTTTGACTTTAATATCTGTCTCAGAAAATATTCTAAGGCTAAAAACTATTTTGAATTCAGCAACTGTTTTGAATGAACTGTTGTTTTGTTTTTAACTTAAATCTGTGAAAAGTAGTTCAAATAATGCCGAATACCATATGGATTTTCAAGTCACTTGCTAAAACTAGACTCCATGAGGGGGTAGGACTGGGTTGAGAACCATTGCTCTGGAGAAGGTCTTAGAGCATGCTTACTTCTGGGTGTTGAAATTTGAGATGTAGTCTGAAATAAAGATAGTATCCTTATAATACATATCTCCATCTGCATCTAGGAAAGTAATGGGTCTTCTTTTTAAGTGTAGACTATGTATATTCATGGTACAGTATGGGCATTTTTTCCCCTTTAAAAAGTAGCTTCCTATATTTGAAAAAAAAATTTAGCAGTTGGGTCTTTTTCTACCTCTCATCTCAAGAAATATGCCTATTATAAAATGTAAGACATTAGGGGTGCCTGGGTGGCTCAGTTGGTTAAGTGTCAACTCATGATTTCAACTCAGGTAATGATCTCAATGTTCATAAGATTGAGCCCCATGTGGGACTCTGTGCTGATAGAGTGGGGCCTGCTTGGGATTCTCTCCCTCCTTCTCTCTCTGGTCCTACCCTGCTCATGCATGCCTCCTCCCCTCCCCACCCCAAATAAATAAATAAATAAACTTAAAAAAAGGTAAGGCGTACCTACTGGATTCTTCTGAAATAATTTTTGATTTTGGATATATCAAGTTATGCTGATTTGTGTTTCATTTTTTACCTTTTCAGGTAGTACTTAAATTTTTGAATATACAGAAAAATGTATTCTCACTAGCCAGAGATAACCAATGTTAATATATTGATACATTTCTCTCAAAGTTAGTTGAGATCACAATTTGGCATCCTTTCTTCTTTTTAAAATTGCTCCACTAGTGTTTATATAATTTTTATGTCATTTTAAAAGGCTTTGTAAAATTTTTTAAATGGAAAAAAGATTTATAAATAGTTGTCTCATAATGTAACATTTTCCTAATGTTGGTGTATCATCATCACTGTTAACTTAGGAGTAATGAAAGATCAAACTATTTCTGATAAAAGTATTGGTCCACTGTATATGCGACATAGTGTATTGATCCAGGTTCATCATTTCTCTTTGGAGTTAATCACTGTTCAAGTGAATTTCCAGTTATTTTGTTGGCCCTGTTCTGTGTAACCTTTTCTCACATTAATCTGGTTCTTGATGAATTATTATAGCTTCAGGTATTATTTTTATTTCTAAAATAATTCACTCACTAATTAAGATTTAAATAATGATGTTCAGGATAAAGACGGAGATCGAGCTGTTCACCATGCAGCTTTTGGAGATGAAGGTGCTGTTATAGAAGTCCTGCACCGGGGCAGTGCTGATTTGAATGCTCGCAACAAGCGCCGACAGACACCACTTCATATTGCTGTCAATAAGGGCCATCTTCAGGTCGTTAAGACTTTATTGGACTTTGGCTGTCATCCTAGTCTCCAGGTAAAATCTTTAATGAAGAATATTCTGTAGGCATTGTTAGGATTCTGTTAAAGGGAAGTTCTACCACAGACTAAGTTCTGTGGTAAGCATTCCTTTGTTACCAATTTGCTTGTATATGATGGGTCATAGTAAATGATACCAAAATCATAGAATGTGATAAAATTGGCAGCTGTTCCTTCTTAGAAAAGCCTTTTTAAAGAAAGTGTCAGTAGATTGATTTTATATTGGAGGTTGAGGATGGGGACTTCTTACAAATATATCAGCTTATGAATTGATTTAATTTTATTGATCATGACAGTGAGCTTTTGTAGCTTAAGGTAGTGTAATAGGCTACATTTCATGATACTTTATAACTATCTAAATTATTTTAATTGTAGCCTAATTTATCTTAGAGTCTTAGACAATTTGTTAGTTCAAGAAGATTTTCTGTTTTGGAAAATATATAGGGTTTTAGGGTTGATTTACAGTAGGACCTAATTTTCGAGGCAGGAATCACCTCATCCGCAGTTTTCGTAACCAGATGGATTAGATTGGATAAATGTAGAGAAGTAATAAATAGGAAAAACAAGAGTAATGGGACCGGAGGTTTGCGAGCTGAAAGAATTGGAGAGTTTGTTCAGCTAGATGGTTCTCAGAGCCTGATATATCTGAGGCACAGCATTTTGGCACTGACAGGGTTTGGAACTTAGACCCTCTAAGTGGATGGTAGAATTGGAGGATGGGGGAGGAATTAAAGAGTGTTAATCTGTTGAAGGAGAGATAACTTATACCTGTTGATTTTATTTGGTCTGAAATAGGAGGGAAAGTCATCTGTTGAGAGTGAATGGGCAGTAGTAGTAGGTATAGAAAAGGTAATTGAGAAGAGTGATGAATGTTTGGAATGGCTATTGTGGGGACCACAAGGTATGACCTATCAGGGCCTATAGAACCTTATTCCAACCATGTTAAAAGCCTAGCTCAAGTTGAAGACTATGGATTTTTAGTGTCACTAGATAGGAGGATAGAAAGTGGATGGTTGGATTGAACTTGGGTTAGGAATCTGTTATGAGGATACATGAGTATATGCCTGGGATTGTCCAACTTTTTCTATAAAGGGCCATATGATAATTTAAGCTTTCATATAGTTTCTATAATGACTACCCAGTGATGCAATTACAGTGTGAAAGCAGCCATTGATAATACATAAATGACTGTGTGTGGCTGTGTTCCAATAAAACAATTCACACAAACAGGTGGCAGGCTGGATGTAGCAACCGTGGTATATGCCATAGGTATGATTTCACATTTATGGAGCTATGAAATGAATGAGGTCTAAATTACCCATTTATGCAGATAACTGATAATGAATAATAACTTACTGCTAAGTCCGTTGATTAATGAAAAAAGTAGTCAGCTTGAAAAAAAGGAAGACAGACTGCTAAATTTTCTTTTACACTTGTTACTATTTTGATAAACTAACTGCTCTTCTGCCCTTTGCAAACATTTAATGATTTTCCCCCACGACTACACAATATATTCAGCTGGGGAGCTCAGAAAAACTACTAATGCTTGGGTCTCCTAGAGATTCTGGTTTAGTTGATCTGGAGAACAGCCTGGGTATATTTTTAAGAGCTTCCCAACAGATTCTAACTGTGCAGCCAAGATTGAGAACTACTGATTTTTAATTGATTGCTATAGCACAAGACTGTGCTATATAGCACACCAAGACTGGCGTGAGTTTGTTTTGAAATTTCAGGCATAACAATTACTGGTAGGAATGGGTATAGCCGACTGTTTTAAACTAATGAATTTTGGAGGCAGCTTTTTCACCTCATTACTTTTTATAATTAGCTGAATCATACTTGAAGGTATTTTTTAGTTTTATTTTTCCTTTTCATTGGTAGGCTATGTGTTCATTGTATTTTTCCATCTAGATCGAGTATGAGTTTATTTAATATAATGAGACTAATATTTCTTGCCTGCATCTTAAAATTTAACATAGGATGTTTTATTGATGGTTTTTAGATATGGCTTCTAAAGTTTAGTAGTTCAGTATATGTATTAATGTTACATATGATGTTTGGTTCAAGAACTAATGAAAGTCTCTTTAAATTAAAAAAAGGATTCTGAAGGTGATACCCCTCTTCATGATGCAATAAGTAAGAAACGTGATGACATCCTGGCAGTTCTTCTAGAAGCTGGAGCAGATGTTACCATTACAAACAATAATGGATTTAATGCTCTACACCATGCTGCACTAAGAGGAAATCCCAGGTAAAGATCTTACCTTTTACTGTCTTATGTGCAGTTTAAAAATATTTTCCTAGTGTTAGTTCTCTTTTTCTGATACTGATGAGGAAATAAGGACTTATTTTAGTATTTGATAAATCATTTTAAGGTCTGTAGAAATTATGTCTTCACTAAGAGTTTTATATTCTGTATATAATACAAGTGGGTGCCTGGGTGTCTCAGTCATTAAGCATCTGACTTTGGCTCAGATCATGATCTCACAGTTGGTGAGTTTGAGTCCCACATTGGGTGAGCTTGAGTCCTGCTTCTGGTAAAAACGAGCCCCAGGTGAGCCCTGATTCATTCTCTCTCTGTCTCTCTCTCTCCCTCTTCCCCCCCTCTCTTTCCCTCCCTCTCTCTCTCTCTCCCTCTCTCCCTCCCTCTGTCCCTTCGGGGATTCTGTCTTTCTCTCTGCCTCTCACTCACTTTCAACCTCCTAAAAACAAAGAAAAACTAATACACGTATTACAAAATGGTCACTGAAATATATATTAGGTATGGATATAAAGTATCAAGAATACTTGCTTATATCTAAAGATTTAATTAAAATTCCATTTTGAGATTTATGTCTCTTTAAGATCAGTATGTCCTCTCATCTCCTTTTATCCATTTGCATGATCTTTTTCTTTAACTTGTGGCTAGATAACTGTTAAGTACCTAATTCCATATTAATAACATAATTATATATGCTTCTGGTGAGGATATTCCCCAGCTGTTGTAACAATAGTGTTGGGCAGTCTACTGAAAAAAATATTTGCTGGTTATAGTTTGAGAAAAACTTCTGGGAAGTCAGAGAACTCTTAAAGGATCTACAGAGTCTCACAGAATAGGAAAATGCTTTCTATGAATAAATTTTTGGGAACAACTTAACCTCGAGAAGCATTTTAGAAAATCCTGTATTAGAGGTCTTCTGTTTATAGTTGAATTAAGCCTGCATTTCTTGACTAAGGGAGCTGTTCATTTGAAGTTTATTCTGACAATCTATCCTAAATTCTTTTTTTAAATTGAGATATAACTGACATATAACATTTTAGTTTCAGTTGTATGACATAATAATTTGATATATGTTTATATTATGAAGTGATTATCATAATGTCTGGTTAATATCCTTCACCACACATGGTTAAGATGTTTTTTCCTGTGATAAGAACTTTTAAGATTCTCACTTAGCAACTTTGAAATATACAACATGGTATTAACTAACTGTATTACATCCCCTTGAATTCTTATCCTCTGGTTTCATACGGCATTTTTATATTGTGTTTCCTTCTAGTTTTTGTTTTTGTTTTTGTTTTTTTTTGGCTTCTTAGGATCACCACTAGAGGGTGAGCACAGAGAACAAAAGGATTTTACTGCTTATTGCCTGTTGGTACTCTTAACAAGCAGTATATAATGTAGGATGAAACAAATGACCATATTTTAAATTATGTTTTGATTTGTTTTTCAAATTACAAATATTTGAACACTTTGCGTTTTGGCATTGTGAAGGAGACAAAATGTTATGTTCCCTGCCTTTTGAATAGAAGATGATGATAGTACTTACCACAGGCAAGGCCTCTACTAAATGGTTTACATGCATTATTTTCTTTAATCCTTTCAACAGCTTTTTGAGGCAGGTGTTAATATCATCTCTTTGTAGATAAAGAATATTAAGTTTATAAAGAGATGAAATTACTTATTCAAGATCTAGTGATCAGTGGAGTAGCTAGAATTTGAGCAAGAATCTGACCTAAGGATCATAGCTCTTAATCACCTTGTATTACTTTTTCTGTATTATGATGTGTATATGAGGCAAGACTGAAGCACATGGACAGTGAATGATTTAACTAAGAATGTATTAATACATCACTCTCCTTCCTGCCTCTTTGCTTAGGGTTATATTTGATACACTGTCACTAATTCTCAACTTCATTTAGTTCTCAAATTCCATTTATTTTACCCAGCTTTCCAATCTATTCCATTTTTCCTATTCTCATTGTTGCTGATCTAATCAAGTACTTACCACTTTTACTTAAACTATTACAGTATCTTTCTAATTGTTCTCTCTGATTTCAGTCTTATCTCTAATTGAACTTTTATCTGATTACCAACTTAACCATTCTAAAGACATAGGTATAATGGCTCCCCTTCCCTGTTCCCAAATCTTCATTTGCTTCCTATTATACCTAGAATAAAATTTGTATACCTTGAACTTGGCCTTCACACTCATTTGTGATGTGTCCTAAGCCTGTCTTTCATCTCCCACTAACTAAATCCCTCTTTCCACCTTGCCCTTCAGCTATATAATGCTATACCCTTATTCAAAAATAGTTTGTCTACTTTCTTCATTTATTTAAGCATTTCCCTTAGTGAGAGTGCCCTTATCCTCCATCTTGATCTTAACCATCTTTTCCTTCAGAGCTCCTAGATCACATCATTGAAATTATTTGCCCTACACTAACTTGTTCTTTATTCTTATTTTATTGCACTTTATGTCTATTAGTGTGGCA
This sequence comes from Cryptoprocta ferox, assembly GCA_028646485.1. Classification (NCBI taxonomy): domain Eukaryota; kingdom Metazoa; phylum Chordata; class Mammalia; order Carnivora; family Eupleridae; genus Cryptoprocta; species Cryptoprocta ferox. Next base: position 40,154,412 of record CM053566.1, read on the forward strand.
TTTCTATATTTCTTTCTGTTAAAATTGTGGGCACCCCTATTCATCTGTATGTCTCCCACAATGCTTTGACTATGATAGGGACTTAATAAACGTTAGTCTTAATTTGACAATCAGGATAGTGCTAGGTATCACAAGATGTTATATGATTAGTTACAGATTCTGTAGAGAAACTGTTAGGTATCAAACAGAGCAATTATTTCAGATTAAAATGGTCAAAAAGATTTTATGGAGGGTATTTAGGTTATCATATTAAATCATAAAGTTTAAGAGAAACTGTAAATTGAAATGTTTAGGAAATGAGTGACTTTTTAATATTTTGAATTGTTTCATTTTACTGGGGGTTGGGTAGTTTATTTAATAATGCTAATAAGCCTATACAAGGAGAAGAGTGTATACTACTTAACGTTTCTTCAATTCTTATATAAATTTTGAGATTTCCCCTGAAAATTTGTAACAGTAACTCTTCCAACCAAATAATTGGTGTCAGGTGACATTTTAAAAAAGGGGAAAAGGCCATTTTTATTCTACAATAAAGTGGTGCTTTAGTTAAAACAACATAACTTTTTTAATTCCTATTTCTTCAGGATATTTCATGCACTTGTGACTCTAGATCGCCAGATAAAGAGCATGATTCCTTTTTTTTTTTTTTTTTTTTAAGGGGTGGTCGTGGGGAGTGGGAGATGGAGAGAGAGAATCTTAAGCAGGCTCCATGCCTAACATGGAGCCCCACATGGGGCTCCATCTCAGGACTGTGAGATCATGACCTGAGCTGAAATCAAGAATTGAACGCTTAACTGACTGAGCCACCCAGGCGCCCCTACAAAAAGTATGATTTTACTTGGACACTGAAGAGTATCAGAAGATGACACAACTCAGTATCAATTGAAATTGCAGATTGAGGTTATTTTGAGAGTTTTTTTCATATCAAATTTTTTACTCTTAAAATTTGTTTTTCTTTCCTTGCGCTGGTCACTGATGTCAGAAGACAGAATGAACCATTTTTGGTGTACTCAGAATTTTTATTAAAAGTCTTTGGCCTTGGGGCACCTGGGTGGTTCAGTCACTTAAGTGTCTGACTTTGGCTCAGGTCATGATCTCACGGTTTGTGAGTTTGAGCCCCGTGTCGGGCTCTGTGCTGACAGCTCAGAGCCTGGAGCCTGCTTCAGATTCTGTGTCTCCCTCTCTCTTTGTCTCTCTACCACTCATGCTCTATCTCTCTCTGTCTCAAAATAAATAAACACAAAAAAAAAATCTTAAAAGTCTTTGGCTTTAAATTTATTTAAGGAAACCAGATATAGTAAATTATTATTTCCAGAAATTAGCACTTTTGAATAAAATATAAGATATGATTAGCATGTGTCAACATTTTCCCCCTTTCTTGTGTTTATAATTTATATAACTTAATGAATCTCTTGCCTTGAATTATAATATTTTTTCTTTGCAATTTTTGTTTTATAGTTATACTTTATATACTTGGCTTAATTGTTGGACTTTATGTATAGTCAGTTTTAATTGCAATTGATGGTACTTCAGTTCTTAGCTAATTTGAGGTTTTTCTTTTATTGAATATATATTATTTCTACAGTCAGTTATTTACATCATTGTGAATGTAACCTAATACCAGCACAAATAATTATTTCAATTTATTATGGTTAGTAATATGGAAAAGTTTCCAAAATTTTTTATGTGCATGTATATACACCTGGGATTTAAGTTGTACTCTATTCCTTAGCTTTGCCTTTAGTTAGCAGTAATAATTTTTCAGCAATAAGCTAATACCACAGTAGAGTTAATTATTGGTTGTGCTTTTTTAAGAGAAAATGTGACTTTCCTGGTTATCAAAAATATGTCTAGATGTCATATATTTTGTAGAATACACTTTGAAATCAAAGTTCCAGATCAATGTAGATTCTAGATTTCAAAGCTAATCTTGATGTTTCCTCATGGTATAACAGTAATTGAAATAAAGACATTAAGAGAGTTATAAAGCTATTTCTTTTCTTTCAGAATTGTGGGAGACCATATAAGTTTTTACTCTAAGACACTGAGTATTTTAGTGTCCTAGTTTATCAAATTTGGAGCAGTATAGAATAGCAGTTACAATGTGTCTTAATATAGTATTTTTTTAAATTCAGGAATCTTTAAAAACAATGCCGTGGTTTTGTTTTTTATAGAGATATTTTGCAGAGAGTTTAGCCATATTATCTTTTTTTATATACAGGTGAAATTTCAGATTTAAATGAAGAGCAGAAATCATTTCTGTTGAAAATGAAAACTAAATTTCTTTGAATTAGTATACTTAGATACTTTCTGTGAAGGTGTGCAATTTTAGCTGCCTTTAAGTTTTTAGAGCTCCTTCTCAGGGATGAAAATAAATTAGCAATATTCTCTGCAGAGCTGGCCAAAAGCCAGCCAGGTATTTTGGAGGTACTGATACCAGATAGATATTTTGGAGGCACTGTTAATAGTATTATGAAGTTACCTTACATAGTGTTATTTACACATTTTTCTTTAATATAAGTTGAGTGTGAGAAATAACAGTAAAATATGAATGGACCACATGATGTAATAATCTTGTTTTCAAGTTAGTGCTAAGATAATTTCACAGGCGTTTCTTACTTACCTGTTTATTCCAACAAAGGCACCTACTAAATCTTACTGAATATATGAGCAACTCAGAATTTTTCCTCTAGAATATTATGATGGCTTTAACTTTTTAAATTCTGAAATAAGGTCTGGTAAATGAGACTGTGTTGAATATATGAAGATTTGGTAATCCAAACCATATCTTTGTGTTGAATATTTTTTTTAATAAACTTTGAACATGCTGGGTGCTGTATATAAAAAGTAATAGAGGATTATTAAATGAGACACTACTTATAGTGTGTCCATTTTCTCTTATGTGTGCTATGCATCCTCTCTCAAACACTGTGTGCCTTGTAATACATAAATATATTTAATGGACTAATTGAAATGTGATTAATATGAGCAGAAAGGGCTGATAACTTGAATTAAGTGATAAAATTTATATTTATATATATTTACACGCGCGCGCACACACACACACACACTGCCTCTATTCTTTTAAGGGGTTATCTTCATTTTGAAATAGAGGAGTGGTCTCTTGAGGATTGTGTGACCATGTAGATTTTTAAACTACTACTTGGCCTTCATTACTAAAATGCTTGTTTCCATGTATTAAGGAATATTACATTATCTATGGTTGTATTGCAGTCAATACAACCATAGAAAAAATAGAAAGATATTGGATAACTTGTCATTTTTCCTCACTTGATTTTCTCTCCACTGAGAGAGAGAGAGGCTTGTATGTTTATTTTTTTTTGAAGGACAAAGAAGACAGAGTGAGGAGAGTCATAGGACGTTGTTATTAGAAGAGGTCTTCATTTTACAAGTGAGGAAACAATATGGAGAGTTGAAATATCTACACAGTAAAAAGACATGATACTTGGCATTTTCTTTCTTTTCTGAGGGTTAAAAACTTTTGTTTTGGGATTGGGAGAGCTAGATACTGTTTCAGTCTATGCACAAGGTATTCTGCAATATCAGCTTCTTTTTCCCCTAACCTAACAATATTCAGGTAAATAGCAGTAAAATTAAATGCTAATCCTATGAAAGATAGTGACCCAACATTTCTAGAGTATTATTATATTTAATGTTCTATTTTTTAAAATTTAGAATATGTGCATGTCCATGAGAACCACACTGTAGTGTCCCATTATGATTTCAGGTAGGTTTTGGGTGACCTTCCCAATTCTTTTCTTCCTTTGAAGGAAGTTCCATTTCTTTTATTCAGCTTAGGCTACATTTCATTACTGTTTCTTTTCTGAAGGATAAGAAATTTAACACCGAGAGACAATAAATAAGTAAAATTATTTTATTTGCCATCTTTAAGTTGTCTACACATTTTTCATAAAACATTTTATAAACATTGTTGAACCACTATGGTTCTTCCAAGGAGACTTAACAATAACAAATTATTTGATTGAAACCATAAACCGAATAATTTAAATAAGCTGAAATTAGTTTACATGTGATTGATACTCATCAGTGAAAACGTTGGTTGTCCTGTAGTAATCAATGCATAGCTACAGCTGGTTGAAGGGGACCAAATCCATTGAAGAGGCGATTTGGTTCCATTTTACCAGCTCTAGCAAAGCATTGCAGTGTTGCTAGTTTGGGATACAAAACAGCTGAGCTGCTTTTTATTTGTATAATTATGGTTATGGACTTTCTACAAGTGTTAGAGATTCTATCAGTACTTCAGTCATTGTATGTAAACTTTTCTATCTTGAAGGCACTTTTCCTACTAGTTCCTGCTTGAATGGAGCAGAAGTCTTTGCCCTTTAATGTTTTGTTGATGCATTATCAGTATACACCTTTGTGTAATTCTTAAGTGTAGACAATATCCTGTTTTTAAAACTGACAGCATTTAAAGGAACAAATAGACCTTGATGTATTTCAGGGTACTATTTTCTACTTTATCTGTAGGCACTGAACCAGGTGAGTAAGCTAATAGGTTAGGGAAGAGCACTAAAGTCATACCTTTCTACTGTGGCTGCTTTATTTAGTATTATACTTGAGGACTAATAGCAAGTTGCTGACAGGGAGGGGGTGGAGGAATATGAGCGGCCTTAAGAAAGTACCTCTCTGCCCTTCGGTTTATAAATAGATCACATGTGTATTCACTGTATTGCTTGGGCTTGTGTTGAAAGGCACTACCGTGCATGCCAGCTTTTTTCTTTGTTTTTGCTTATGTAGTGTTACTAATCATAGGTTAGTAATGTAACCCTTTTCAGGTCTGTTTCCCCTACTGAATTCTCCATCATTTTGGGTACAGATTGCCCAGTTACTTCTATTATCAGCTTAATAATACATTGACTTTTGGTGTATAGCTGTAATCAGTGAATTTGAGTATTAAAACCTGCCATGTAAATAATACTTTAAAAGTCAGTATAGCAGATTTTTGCTATAATATGATTTCAGTGTTGCATTTCAATATCAGGGAGGGGATATCTTCTGAAATATACTTGCAAAAATAAAAGTTTGAGAAATTATAGTTTACCTATAAAGTAATTTAAGTACTTTCAGTGAAATGCAGAGTAAAGAAACAGTTACTGTTTTGAACTAAACTGGGAGAAGGTCAGTACTAATTCAGGCAATAGTTAAACAGTTCTCATATTAAATATATTCTGCATCTGTTGGTTGGTAAGTATCATGCTGCTGGTGAAATTAATGTAACTACAATTCTTTCCATTTATTCTAATAGAAATGAAACAGGTGTTAAATTGCCTAGACTTAAGTGCTGAAGATAGCAGTAAAACTGGCTTCTATTTTTACTGGTTATATGGGACCTGGTTAGCAGATCCAGTTGCTCAAGTGTGCTTTTGGATGGCAGTGCAGTTTCATATACTGGCCATATCGGGACAAGGAGAGGCCATGGCATTTGATAATGTCAGCATCTGTTATCCCTGTCAGAGAGACAGTTGAAATGTTTGAGTTACACCAGTGTCAGCAGATGCCCAGAGTTTACTATGTACTCAGTTAAAAATGAACAGCTGATCTAAGTGATGGATGTGACATTTTAGAGTGATTGAAAATACTCTTAGGTATGTTAAGTTAAACTTGTAAGCACTAGAATCAGTATATAATCATACTTTTTAAAATGAATAACAGATGGGGTCATTTTTTTCCCCAAGGATCCTGTTCTCTTAATATTATAGCAATGAAAGTCTTAGTCTCTGGGCTATTTCAAAAATAATTAATAAAAAGTTATATACCTATAGAATAATGAATATAATTGTTTATTATAAAGCATGAGTATAGTAATACCTTCTGAGTAGTTTTATAGAGGAACCTGTATTTTTGAGATATATATTTTCAGTTTTAACTGTAGTCCACCTTATAGCCATTTCTATTCAGCTTGTGACATGTAAAAATTTTTATTTTAAACATCATTTTGCTTTTTATGCATGTCTGAATATTGCAGTTGGAATAACTTTTAGTAAGAAATGATTAGAATACATGAATATAAGTATTAGTATTTTTTCTAAGTCTATCATTGTAGCTTGAAACAGGTACTGCTTATAAAGTATTGCCAGCAGCTTATATTATTTATGATTTTATTAATAGTTGTACAAAATAAATTTTGTATAAAATTAAAAAAAAGTGTTTTTGATATCTCCAACATACTATACATAGTGGGCCTATCATGTTTGTAAAAATTGAACTGCGGTTGCATAGTACCAGTAAAAGATGATTATTCTGTCTGTGTAAATTGATTTCTTAACTATAGTGTTTTCATTTTATGTGCCCTTTTGGAAAAAGCAAATTCAAGGAAAGTATAGATAATAAATTAATTTCTTTTTAATATTTGGCAATCTATTACCAATTTGCCCTGTTAACTTATAGCTATGGCCCAGAATGTGTCATTTTTCCTGCACAAATTTTATGTTTTAATTTATTCTAAGTAATAATTTAGCATTTAAAGTGAAGACTGGGTTAAGGACCTGATTAACTTGGTGATTAACACCACCACTTTTTTTTTTTGAGAGTAGAATGTGTTATGTAAAAGATAGTCTTAGAATTATGACTATGTAGCTTTCAAAAAAGAAAGTCTAAAATAACAAAACTTGCTTTAGGAATTCCTATAATATTAACAGACTATAAATTTATCAAAATATGAAGAACAGTTGTTGAAATGTAATGGAGTAAGCTTTTGTCATATCTTGTTTTTCGTAACAAATCGATCCTAGTAATGTGATATGATATACTTCAGTTAAGGTCGAATTGTGGAGACAGGAAATGGGTCATGTGTATCCCTCATTCATCTGTGCTAGTAATATCGTTTCTTTTTTGTATTCAAATTTTAATCATGTGCATACTTAATTAAAAAATGTAAAAGGTAGTAACTTAAAAGATTTAAAAGGAGTTTCATGATAATTTTAAATTTCCTTCAAACTCTTTTTTCTTCACAAAATAGAAATCTTAGCATTTAATTTCCATCTAAAAGTAGTAGGTACGTCTTTATGGTGTTAGTATTGCCAAAGGTCATCTCTTTGATACTCGGTTAATTAATTACCGTATGAAGGTCATTCACATAGAAAGAAGCAAAGGCTTCTTTTAGCCGCAGTTTAGTTCCCTCTTGGCAGTTTATTGCCTACCAAAAATACATACTTCTTTACATTCCATAGCATTGTATGTTCATATGGGTACATAAAGAAGTATGTACTCTGAGTAGGTTTTACTACGTTGTTAGCTGTAAAAACATGAAATGTTTTATTTTCCCGTTTGTTAGTAAAACATCAAGCTTATTGATACAGAGCAATGGTAGATCATTTGCATAGACTGTCAGAGACTATAACAGATTTACCTGAATCATAGCATTAGTGCCATTTATGGTTCCTTGTTCTTGGTAGATATAGACATGTCTAAACACTAACCAATAAACACTAACCAGTTATCTGTTGAACTTTGTCCTGGTCTGGTTGTTTTTGCAAGAGATTCATAGAATCAGTGGAGTTTTTATAGAGTGTATTTCAGAAATTGGAAAGATCAGCCTAGCGTTTCTTCATAGTCTTCATAGCGAATTTCTTCTTACTTTGTAGTTTGCCTCTAGATCCTACAAGTAGATAGTAATCAATTCAGTGCAAATTCTTTTTACAAACTAGATATTATTGAAAACTTAACTAGTTAACCAATTAGTACTTCTTCTGATATTGACTCAAAAGTTGAAAGAACAGGGAGAAAACTAGAACGTTTTAGTGTGAGTGAACTGCATTTTTAAAGTTGATGAATTTTTTGTTAGTTTTTTTTTTAAATAAGGTCACAGATAAGAATTCATGATTATTTGAAAACTTCTTTGTCGTTGCTTTGTCTTTATTAATTACTTACCTGAATTTTGCGTTTTGGTGCTTTGAGTTGAATAGCCATTCAGATAGATGTATAAATATCTGATTTTGATGAATTCAGTTCTTTTGATTCTTCATTTTTTTTTAATATAAAGGAAAACTACCAGAACAGTCAACTTTTCTTAAAGTCTCACTTAAAAGAACTGAAAGGTGTTAGCCTATGAGCACTTAGGTTTGAGCTTGATCATTTAGCTTAAAAAGACATTATAGTTGGTGAATTGCCATTAATTATTGTGGTATTAAGAGGTTAATTTAAAAGAACACCATAAGAAGTGTTCATATTTGGGGAAGGCAGGGAAAGCAGAATTTCTGCAGCCTGTGATAAAGAGTGAGTGCAGCTCCTGGAGAGCAAGTCAGAATGCAGCAGTAGATGGCCCCACTCCACAGCGATTTTAGTAGTGCAGCAGTAGAATTTACTATGCCCGGTCTGGTTTATTTTTGTGACCAACCGAAAGTGAGCAGTAAAAAGTATTTTGTGATCTACCAAGTCTCTTGGTTGACTAAACCTTGAAATAGACCGTTAATAGTAAAGGTAGCCTACTTTGCAGGCAGGCTGCAATTTACTAAGGATGCAAAATCATCATTTAATCTGAAACAAGAAAGACTCAGTCTTTAGTAAATTAGGTGACATTTATGGATTTGTACATTTTTGAGATCAAGAATTATCTGTCAAGATATTTGAACAGCATTCCTTTGTACACTACATAAGCTGTCTACTTGAACTGTGAAGTTAGGCAGTGCCCAGATAGAATTTAACAATAGAAACATGCATTGAGCCAGTAATAAGTAAGCATGCAGAAAGTTATAAGCATCCTTAAAAGTGCAGGCCTCGTTGTGCTCTGTTACCTGGTAAGCTTAGTGCCATGCAGCATTTGCAGGAGGAAGAGAGATGGTGACCTGAAGAGTCACAGCAGCAGCAGCCATCTCATCTTGATTGTTCCTTCACTCTGTTCGCTGATTCAGCACTTCTTTTCATGAGCCGAGAAAAGGGGGCCGTATCAATGAATACAGAACCTCACCTTTTAAGATATATTTGAAAAACAAATGAACAAACAAAAAAATAAGCTGTCTTTCCCCTCTCCCTTAAAAAAAAAGCTGTAATAAAATTCAATCACAGTTGGCCATTTGATTTGCAATGTCATATTCCCAGTATTGCACAGATAGGAGTACCTTGTATCTGCTGTACAGAAAGTTAAGCAACCAAGGAAGGTTGCTACAACGGCCAAGAAAATGAACCTTGCTTATTTTTCAGATGAAATGCTTCAGAAGAGGGGAGAAAGTTGCAGAGAAAGTTGATTTTATAATCTAAAAAAGACAAAAAACCAAAAAGCAAAACACGCCTCACTCCCCCCAAGTAACTAAACATTCACCCTATTTTCCTTTGCCCACCAGAATACATTAGGTTCTTCTGACTTCTCAGGAAATATTCTGTATCTTTCTTGCTGTGAAGTTTTTTGTTTGTTTGGTTTTTTTTTTTGTTTTGTTTTTTGTTTTTTAGTTTCCAAGATTAATTGGTAGATCTATATTGAAGCCACCTTGTCATATCCAGAGGTCAAGTCTGCAAGCAAGGTCAGGACTTCCACATGGTCACTACAGAGGTTAACTTATATTCTTCCCTCAGTGGCCACGGCTAAACTGTTACAGCTTTATAGGCAGCTAAGCATTTGAAACATGCACTCCCAGGCAAACAGGCTCTCTTGTGCCTCTGTCTTCCCTGACCATATTTAGTCAACCATAGCAAAAAATAGTCTCTCAGCTGTCGATTGTCGATCCAAAAGCTGAGGAAGCCTCTATCTTGCTTTCTGCCTATTGATTGTTCATCCTGTGGTCCAAACACGGCTTTGCCATTTGTTCTGCCCTTTTTTTTTTCTTAAAGCACTGCCAAATAAAGCGGTCTCTCATGTTTCCACTTACACTTCCCAGATTTTCACTGAGCTTGCGCTGAGACTAGGAAAGCCTTGATGTGGCTGTCACTATACTTAGAAGCACTGAAGAGAAAAAAGGAAAGAGGAAAAATATTACTCTGGCTAGTTGCAAGACAGTCTTTAGACAGATCTGGAACAAGTAAAATCCCTCTGCTGCCAAAATACATTTCATAACCTAATTTTTTGTTGGTAAAAAATACTGTGGAAGATGATATTTTACATAACTAAAGGCCTAAAGAGATTTTGCAGGGTTATCTTTAGAGCTAGTTGTTGCTACACATGCCTTTTACATTTAATGAGTAATATTTGAATGGAAAATATGTAGAAATGGTAAGTAGAACTTATGTATTAAAAGTGGAGAGAGATCATTAAGGAAGAAAAGAGTAGTGTGTAAATGAAATCTTGGAAAAATGCTACTTAAAACTTTTAATTGTGTCAATTTTAGTTAATTTTTTGTAGTGCTTAGTTGAGAAACGGTCTGGAATGTTTTTGAGTTATCGTGTACTTTTATATTGAAATTATATTTATATATAGAACTATTAAAATGCATTTTATTAATTCTATCTCATTTTCAAATGTGAAGTGGTTTTTTTATTCCCCTCCTGTTGACATTGCCATCCCTTTAAAATTTTCTGAAATAACATTTAGGCATGATCATTTCTACTTATCAGAGACTATAAAATATAGTAATTAACCTAATCTTTAATGTTGCCACGTAGTGTAACTTTCAAAGGTGGAGTACTTTGCTCTAAATTTTAATGGCATATTCACAATAAATTGTAATGTTGAAATTTATTTTTTTAACCAAGGAGAAAAAAAATGTTATAACATCAAATCTAATGAACTTGTAGAGATATAATTTAAGATTTTTACAAACCTAAAAATGCCCAAGAGAAACCTTGTTCTTCTGTAAAACCAAACCTGTATCTTGGTCCTAATTCAAATAGTATTCTCTTAAGCATTTATTCAGCTAAGAATCAAGAAAAACTATTATCAGTTATTTTAAGCTCATTCTCCTACAAGGGAAGTTTGTCCTTCACATTCTTTTTGTCTTTAGCATTTAATACCATAGCAGGTGAATTATTTTGGATGGCTATTTTAAAATAGTGACATTAAGAATGCTTCTGTAGACATTTGGCAATTTTAAAGAGTCAGTTTTCATAAATACTTTTACACATATTGAGAGAAGATGACACACGTGTCTCAGTTTAAAATAGGTTAATTTTCAGGTTTCTAAATTGCCTCATTTTTTTCTAACAATTTTGTAGCAGTGAAAGCTTTTTTTTTTTTTTTTTTTTTTTTAAAGCAAACACCTAAAGTGCTGGGAATTCTCCTAAGCCCTTTAAAATTTTCATAACAACTTCTTTGAGATAGGATTTGTGATTCTTCACATTTTATAGATGAGGAAACTGAGGCATAGAAGTTAAGTAACCTGCTTAAGTCATCATGCATTCAGCTTGCTAGTCCCAGAATTTGAACCCAGATAATTTGGCTTCAAACTTTGAGCTCTTTATCACCATGCCATGCTTCTGCTCTGATTTGTCATCATGAAATAATGTCATAATGAGTTACCACTTTTGGGGACTTGAGAGTATACCAAAAATTTAATAGGTTACTAATATTCTTGCCTCTGTTATATTCAGAAAATGATTGTTCATTTGATTGTTTCTTCATTTGTTCCATTCAACAAACTTTGAGCTCCTTACACTAGACATGCAAAGGAGTTAAAAAGCTAAGTTAAAACGGGTTTTCCTGGCTTACAGCATAGAAGGAGAAATAAGAACTGACTGGTCATTCAAGAGATAATTTTGGTTGTCTTTAGTATAAGAATGATTGAGTCCTCAGCTGTACAACTCTTTTGCAGCCTGCATTGTTGCATATCTCTTTCTCATTCTGAGCTAAATTCTATTACATTACCAAATTCCTACTTAATGAAATTACGTTAAATTAATGAAGCTTTTAATTGTGGTATACATAAAAAAAGAGTGTATAAAAAGCACACCCCAAAAATTTAAAAACATCTAAGTAATGTCTATTCACTGTAGTTCTTTCCTCTACTTATAGCTAGATGAAAGAAAATAAAAACCGGCCATATTCATTTGTTAAAGTGATTCCTATGGGTAGCATTTTGGTATATATCTTCCTAGGCTTCTTGTCTGCATCCATTCAGATAGGGGCGGGTATTGAACAAAAGTATGTTTAGAATGTCACATACTAATCTGCTTTTAGTTTGCCCTGAAGAACTTCTGATGGGGATCAATCAACTTTTTTAGTAGGTTCCTTTATGAATTCTGGACCAACTGGTTTTATTATTTGAGGAGTTGTTCATTAACTTAGCAAGCATTTATTGAACACCTAATATGTGCTGTAGTGCTACTGATGCCTTTTTATATTAAATAATACTAACATGTAAGGCCTCCGTAGGTTAGATACTTTGGTTTGTTTGGAAAAATGTTGCCTATCTCTGAAGAAGGATTGTAAAGCATGGCAGGCCCTAAAAATGGACCCAGTGCCATTTGACTGCTACATACCAATGTAGACAGCTGCTTGTCCCCTCTACTTCTTAGAACTCATTTGTTCATCATTCAGCAAACGTTTGAGTATTACCATGTGCCAGGGATTATGCTAGGCACCACTATTAGTTGTTCTGGAACTTAATGCTTCCTTGGCACTATTCACAAATGCCTGCTTAACTGGTAGTGAGATCTTATCTTTAAACCATCCATGTCCTTAACCTCTTGGAAAACAACCAGATTGAGAAATGAAGAAGCGTGTTTGGGCATCAGGAAAAATACCACCAAATCTCATATACTGTGCTCTACAGGTGAGAGTCTGTTGAGTCAATAAAATTATTTTTTTAAGTTTATTTATCTAGTGGGGAGGGGCAGAGAGAGAAGGAGAGAGAAAATCAGCACAGAGCCCAACACCGGGCTCGAACTTCCCAACTGTGAGATCATGACCAAGGGCCGGATGCTTAACTGACTGAGCCACCCAGGTGCCCCAGTAAAATTATTGATGTATTGAACTGGTAACACCCTTATTTCTGCCACTCCGTGGACCTCAGTGATTGTAGTGTAAGTCTCCTTTTCATTAACTACAGTGCTGCAGGGGACAGCCTGCAGCGGCCTTACTGGCTGTGTTGTAGGCTCCTCCGATTGTCCACCCACATAAGTGGGACTAATTAACAGAATGGGTTTGTTCTGAAGTGAAAACTTCTCTGAAAATCTAAATTTTGCATTTTAATATTAGGATTTGATTTACTTTATAGAATGTGATCTAGAAGGGACTGGGATCTTTTTTGGTGCTTCTGACTTTCTTTTGTTCTTATAGTTCAGTTATACATTTTGTACTGAGAAGAAAAAGCAAAAAGACACAAGGTAGTGAGAGAGGAGAGAGGCAGTAGGTTTTCAAGAATACGTATCTATTTCTGGTTAAGGCCTCACTACTCTTCTGAGCCATTGGCTCTTATTTCTTAGAGACTTCAGCTTTCTCCAGTTCTTTCACTGGGGAAATACAAGCCTGGAAGAACAAGTTAGTGATGGTTCCATTTCAGTGGATAGCTTATGCCCAGAGAAAGAACTGCTCCTCTTTCCCTTTTTTTTCCTTTGAGTTATTGGCAGTGTAATATGGGAAAGTACTTCTGAAACAGGAATGCAAGACCCTAGGAAACGTGGTTTCATAAAGAACCATCTTCTCAAGGATATCTATTCAATAATGTGACTAAAAAAACAAAAAACAAAACAAAAAAACTCTTGTTAGGGCCACCTGGGTAACTCAGTTAGTTAAGTGCCTGACTTTGGCTCAGGTCATGATCTCATAGTTCGTGAGTTTGAGCCCTGCATCAGGCTCTGTGCTGACAGTTCAGAGCCTAGAGCCTGCTTGGAATTCTGTGTCTCCCTCTCTATCTCTGCCCTTCCCCTGCTCGCACTCTGTCTCTGTCTGGCTCTCTCTCAAAAAGAAATAAACATTAAAATTAAAAAAAAAAAAGACCTTGATGAAATTAGCATAAAACCACACCTTAGGATGTAAAACTTACTGTCGTATTTATAGATCATGCCTGTAAGAACTAAGGTAGAAAATATAAAAGATTTTAATATAGTAAGCCTAAATATTATTTTAGTGTTCTGACATTTTCTTAACCAAACTAATATATATGCATAGTTAAGTCAAATACTACTACAAAGCTTATAATGAAAGGGAACTATGTTCTGCTTTATCCTTCTTCATCCCTTTGTCCTACCCTGCACCCAATAACTTCCAGCTTATCCTGCAGTTTTCTTAAATTATAATTGTAGACATTGTCTGCTGATTTCATGTCATGGAAAATGAAGATTTAAAACTCTTGACATTGTCTGTTACCCCCATGTCTTTCAACATAGTCCTGTCACAATTTTTGTTTAAATCAATAAGTGTTTACATTATTATCTTATGATTACATTTTGTTTTTAATAAAACTTTTTTTTCCACATGTTATACTTGCATCTTCTAAACTCTCCAAAAGAATCCTAAAACCCTTTTAAATTCCGTTTCTCACATGATCACGTGTAGAGTACTAGATGATGTTTGGCATTGGCATCATGATTATGCCAAATCTAAACATTCAGTAGTTTAGTGTGGTACCAGTACTTTTCCCAATTAAGAGTCTGAATCAAAGTTACATAATATCTGGTTTTTTTTTTTAAAGATTTTGTTTTTAAGTAATCTCTATTCTCATTGTGGGGCTCAAACTCACAACCCTGAGATCAAGAGTTCTATACTCTACCAATTGAGTCAGCCAGGCACCCCAATGTGTAGTATCTTATTTTAACCCATCAAATGAGGAAGATTGGAATCCTTATTTATTTGTTTGTTTATGTTTAATGTTTATTTATTTAGAGAGACAGAGAGAGAACTCGCACAAGCAGGGGAGGGGCAGAGAGAGAGGGAGACAGAATCCCAAGAAGGCTCTGTGCCATCTGCACAAAGCCTGACTCAGGGCTCAAACTCACGAATCATGGGATTATGACCTGAGCCGAAATCAAGAGTTGGATGCTTATCCAACTAAGCCATCCAGGCACCCCTGGAATCCTTACAGTTACTTTAGTAAACAAACGAAAGCAGGAAACCTCAGCTTCGTATGAGGTCCGTGAGTGGGATTTAGCAGTTTGTAGACTCTCTCAAAATTGTAGGTAGCTATATATATGTGTGTGTATTTCTCTGGGAGAAAGTCCATAGTTTTCCATAGATTTCCAAAGAATTCTGTCACCCCTAAGCAATGATAACTTCAGTAACAACCACTGAAAGCTGTCTTTAAGCTATGATTCTCAATATACTTTGGGTTATAAACCTGTTTTAAAATTTGATAAAAGCTGTAAACTTCCAAATTTAAATACAGCATGTCCTGAGATTTCTTGGGCTTCCTACATGGGAGTCATAGATGGCTACCAATAAAGACACACATTCTGGGTCATGTTAGGCTTTATTCTCATTATTTTAGAGACTTACAAGTTTCATTTATATACTCGCTTATTCTGTATTTTCAGCTTGTTTCCCTATACGTTTGTAGCATTTCTGTATTTCAGATTTTTATCTTTAATGTATAGCACCCTAGGAAAAACTATCCCGATATGTATCTTACTACCATCTCTTGCCCTTTAGTATTCTGTTGGCACAATTTTAAAAGCATTTCTGTTTTTACTTTCTTTGTTAGGAGTGGGGAAAGATCTGTAGTCTAATGTGTGTGTATCAATGTTGTCCATGCCAAGTCCAACACTCTAGAGGAGTAGTTATTTTCCCCGTCTTTTTTTTTTTTTTTTTTTTTTTGAGAGAGTGTGTGAGCAGGGGAGGGTCATAGAGAGACGGAGACACAGAATCTGAAGACAAGCTCCAGGCTCTGAGCTAGCTGTCGACACAGAGCCTGACGCGGGGCTCGAACCCACGAACCGTGAGATCATGACCTGAGCCGAAGTTGGATGCTTACCTGACTGAGCCACCAGGCACCCCTATTTTCTCAGTCTTAAGGGAGGATTTTTCCAAATTCTGAGTTTTCTACTTTCTGTTAAGAAAATCTTTCTGTTAAGAAAAATTACTGGGAGGGCACCTGGGTGGCTCAGTTGTTTAAACGTCCCATTCTTGATTTCGGCTCAGGCCGTGATCTCAAGGTTAGTGGGATCGAGCCCTCACCGACAGCATAGAGCCTGCTTGAGATTCTCTCTCTCCCTCTTTCTTTGCCCCCCTCCCTTACACACGAGTGAATGTACTCTCTGTGTGTCTCAAAATAAATAAACATTAAAAAAGTTACTAGCATATAGCAAGTCACTTTTTTTTTTTTTTTTTTTGAGAGAGAGTGCACCTGCGCGAGCTGGGCAGAAGGGCAGAGAGAGAGAGAGAATCTTAAGCAGGCTCCACGCTCAGCACAGAGCCCAGCAGGGGGCTTGATCCCATGACCCTGGGATCATGACCTGAGCTGAAATCAAGAGGTGGGCACTGAACCGACTGAGCCCATGGTGCCCCAAGAAAAGTTACTTCTAATTTTGCTTTTCTTTTTTGGGAGTGGGCTGAGTTTTTCTCTAAGACACATCATTTCTTTAAAAAAATTTTTTTTATTTGAGTGTAGATGAAACACAATGTTACATTATTGTCAGATATACAATGTAGTGATTTAGCATCTCTGTACATTATGCTTTGTTCACCACAAGTGTAGCTACCATCTGTCCCCATACAGTGCTGTTAAATATCATTGACTATATTCTCTATGCTGTACCTTTCATCCTGTGACTCATTCATCCCATAACTGGAAGCCCATATCTCCCACTTCCCAACCCCATGTCCCCTTCTCTTCTGGCAACCATCAGTTTGTTCTCTGTATTCATAGGTCTGATTCTGCTGTTTGTTTATTCATTTGTTTTTTATATTCCACATGTAAGTTAAATCATATTCTCTAACGTATTTCACTTACTGTAGCATCCTCTAGGTCTATCCCTGATATCACAAATGGCAAGAACTCATCCTTTTTATGGCTGGATAATATTCCATTGTATGTATGCACCACATTTTCTTTATCTGTTTGTCTATCAGTGGACACCTGCATTGCTTCCATATCTTGGCTATTGTCAATAATGATGCAGTAAACAGGAGTGCATGTATCTTTTCTTTGGGTAAATACCTGGTAGCAGAATTATTGGATCATATGATATTTTTAGTTTTAGTTTTTTGAGGAACCTCCATACTGTGTTCTACAGTGGTTGTACCAATTTATATTTCCACCAGCAATATAGTAGAGTTCCTTTTCCTCCACCTCCTCGCTAACATGTTATTTCTTATCTCTGATATTAGCCATTCTGACAGGGATAAAGTGATTTCCCATTGTGGTTTTGATTTACATATCCCTGATGATTAGTGATATTGAGTATCTTTTCATGTGTCTGTTGGCCATCTCTATGTCTTCTTTGGAAAAATGTCTATTCAGTTCTCTGCCCATTTTTTAATTGGATTGTTTGTGGGTTTTTTGGTGTTGTGTAAATTCTTTGCGTATTTTGTATATTAACCCCTCATCAGATATATCATTTGCAAGTACCTTCTCACATTGAGTCAGTTGCCTTTTTGTTTTGTTGATGGTTCCCTTTGCTGTGCAAAAGCTTTTTATTTTAATGTGGTCCAAATAGTTTAATATTTTATACATTTTTTTGAAGTTTATTTTTAAGAGAGAATGCATGTGTGAGCATGCATGTGAGCAGGGGAGGGACAAAGAGAGAGAATCCCAAGCAGGCTCCATGCTGTTAGTATGGAGCCTGATGTGGAACTCGAACTCAGGAACCATGAGATCATGACCTGTGCCAAAATCAGGAGTCAGACACTTAACTGACTAAGCTACCCAGGCCCCTCTCCCAATAGTTTATGAAGAAGCATCACTTCTCAATAATTACTTCTGCTCTTTAATACTTTACTCTTTGATGGTCTTCAGGATAAGTGTCTTTATTGTTCTGGAAATATTTTGTTATTGATACTTAAATTTTAAATATTAAATTATAAGTACCATTTTGTGTGTTTTGATATAACTAGATTTAGCACTGCTAAATGCCATATATTAGATTTTTAGCTGCAATTCATGATAATCTGCCAGTTACATGAAGTTTATCTTTTTAGCATTGTTATTTCTACTTTGTTGTTGTTATCTGGCTGTTCTTTAACTCTTTCATTAATAGATACTATTCAAATTGAACCTGAGAGTTTGCATAAAACCATAAATATGTCCTTTTCTGGATATATTTCTTTCCCCTTTGGTTTTTTTTCCCTCTCATAATATTTTCCCCGTGTAACACCACCATTCTATTTTGATTCTGTTCCCCAAATAGTGATAGTTCCTTTACCTGTTACAGCATGAAAAAGCTGCATATTTGAGATTTAGAAAAAATATATTTCATTTGTCTCTGAGGGTGTAATTTTCTTTTAAGAAGAGTGCTTTTATTTTAAGTTTTTTGAATAATTTTTTAAAGAGAATAATTTATCAAATTGTATAAACATCAAAATCATATAAATTTGACTTTTAGTGCAATGCGTGTTTTACTATCTAAATTACCAAGACCATGGATTGTGGATGAGAAGAAAGATGATGGTTATACTGCTTTGCATCTGGCTGCCCTTAACAATCATGTAGAAGTGGCTGAACTGTTGGTACATCAGGTAGGAGAAGCTCTGCAATAATTTTTGACAATTTTCGACCATTGCCATTCATGTACTTACTACTTCATGAGCTACCTCTTGGTAGGTTACAGTAGAACCCCATGCTGATGCAAATTCAGATATGGTGCATTTTCATCCTTCTAACACCGGTTCTTAAATGGAGGGAGGTGGTGTGTAAGCAAGAGGGTGGGGGAATCCCGTAGCCCCTAGTATTCCCTCCCACAGTGTTCTGGATTAGTCCAATGAAATAGGTATTAATGAACAGAGATTACCCAGAATCACTACCACTGTTGTATAAGGACCAAGCGGTAGGACCAAGAACCATCATGTTGATATCTAAGCTAGTGTTGCCAGTTGCCATCCAGTAGCAGGTCTTCAGCCAGGATCTGAGGATTTGGTTCATGACTTCTGCGTGATTTCTGGAATTTGACTGGATAGCAGTATAGGTTCACTTCAGTCATTCCATTCATTTCTGAAATAAGATAATGCTACATTTTTTTGATATTGGATTTTTGGGAAATTTAGTTACTGTAGTTTTATGATGTTTTAGCTTTTCCAGCAAAATTTTTAAATACCTCAGTCAAGCATATGCCATATAGAAGAATTGAAGTTACCTATTTATGATCTCTGACTTCAAGGAGCTTACAGTATAGTTAAGAAGATGAAATAGCAGAAAAACTTAGTAAATAGTTCATTGTGTGTAATTAAGTACCAGATCATAAGATAGATACTCCATGAACTATAGAAGTTGCAATAAAGAAATAGTTGCCATTTTAAGCCTTTATTATTATTTTTTGAAGTATAGTTGACACTCAATGTTGTCTTAGTTTCAGGTATACAACATAGAGGTTTGACAATTCGAATGCTATTTGTTGTGCTGTGCTCACCACAACTGTAGCTACCATCTGTCACCGTACGGTACTATTACAATACCACTGACTAGTAAGCCTTTATTATTAAATATTAAAGTTACTGCTAGTAAAAGTATTGTTAATTGTGATAATTTCCTTTTCAATCCAAAATACAGATAACTGACCATATCACACTGTCTTGGTAATTGTTGTTTTTTAGTAAGTCTTAAAATCAGTTAAAGTTAACCATCTAACTTTGTTCTTCTTTCTTAGAATTACTTTAAGATCTTTTGAATTTACATATAAATTTTAGAATTGGATTATTAGTTTCTATTAAAAAGTCTTGGCATTTTGGTTGCTCTGCACATTTTAGATTTAGCTTTTTTTAGATTTTAAGTAGTTTTTTCATGCTATTATAAATTGTATTGTTTAAAATTGCAATTTCTTATTGTATATTGCAAATATACAGAAGTATAAGTATTTTTTGTATGTGGACCATATATCCTGTGATATTGCTTAAATTACCATAGATCATTAGGGGATTAGAAATTTCGACCACAATGAAATACTAATCACGAATGAAAATGACTAAAATTAAAAATGCAAACAAAACCAAATGTTGGTTAGGATGTGGAGCAGTTAGAATTCACATACATTGCTGGCGTTTTTCAAAGCAGCCACTTTGAAAACAATTTGGCAGTTTTTAATAAAGCTAAACATGTATTCACTATACAACCCAGCAATCCCCCTTTTACGTATGTACCCAAGGGAACTCAGGACACATTTCCATGCAAATACTTGTACTAAACATTTGTAGCAGCTTTATTTGTAATAACCTCTAACTGGAAGCAAGCCAAGTGTTCATCAATTCATGTCTAGATAAACGAATTATGGTACATTCATACAATGAATATGGATGAATACTAGGAAAATCTAATGATGGGAAAATTTAGTAAACTTAAAAAAAAGAAAATCCCTCACTTTCTGCATTTATATGAGAACAAGGCAAGATAAGAAAACAAGCTGAGATTAAGTTCCTCATGATTACACTCAGAGAAACATAACTAATAAAAACAAATCAGAAACTCCCATCTTCTAGAAAGTCATAGCATTACTAGAGTTTGAGCTCTACCTGATAACCCAAGCAAGGGCACAGGTGGGTTTCAGAGTTGTAATCAGAGGGCTGAATGGTTCTAAGATGTAAACAGAATGATAAAGTTTATCTTTTGAATCTGTAGCTGTTTTCTTAGTTTCATTTTTTAAATTATTATTATAGAAAACATTGTGTTAGGCAGTTTACAAGTTATTTTTCTTAATTCTTACTGGAGGGAAAGAAAATTTTTCCTTTCTTGTCTTCTAGTTTCTTTGACCAGTCTAATAATTAAACTGACATGAGACATAACAACAGGAAAAAAACATGTTTAATTTTGTATACATGGGAGCTCAGATAAATATGAGACTCTCCTAAGTGACCAAAGCCGGCAGCTTTTATACCTTTTAAACAATTACTTGTGGAGAATTCACAAAGGGGTTTGGGCTTGCGGAAGCAAGTAAATAAATGAAGTAACAAAGTTTATTTATTTAGTCAATTCTTGGCCCTTAATTCCCTATCTCTGACAATAAGGATGCCTCTACCCTCCAGGGTCAAGGAGGATAGCCTTCACATGGGGAATTTATTTCTTGCTTTCAGGGAGACAAAGGAAGGTCTGAGTGTCCTTGTGTGAGCTGTTTAAGTAACTTTAATTCAAAATAATCAGTATGCCAAAGTGGGATTATTTAGGTGCAGCTCTTCCTGAACCCCATCATCTCATTGACCCTGTGTAATAGGTTGTACAATCACCATGTTACAGCTAAGGAAATGAGCGTGAAATGGCAGAATACTTGCTTAAGTTCACGAAGCTCTAGGTCCCCTGGTGCTAGTAAGTTCAGGATTTTTGTTCCTTTTCTCTGTCCTTGGCATCAGCTGTTCTCATATAGTGCTTTGACTATCCCAGGACGCTGGTAGGACTTTCTGCTTTCCCTTTAATAAGTATTTTTATATACTAATTAAACATTGTCTTCTCATCCTCAAGCGAAGTTCCTTTTCACTGAATAAGAGCTCAGTTATGCAGCAAGGGTACATGACCTTATTAGGTCATTAAAGTAAATCTAAATCCAATATGAATACTCATTAATAAAACTTTTTAGGAAATATTATTTACAGTTAAAAGGAGCTAATTATCTCTATTGCTGTATAATGGAGATTGAGAAGGAGCTGTGTTTGAGCTCTGTATTGAACTTTGTTATTTTACTGTTCCTGGATGGAGTCACCATAATAAAAATAATTATTATAAGCTTACTGTTCTGTCTCAGAAAGATGCTGCCCTATCCAGTTCTTCCTGTATTACCAGCAACTGTTATGAGAACAATGTTTGCAGTGGCTAGAAGAGAGGAAAGTGGTCAACAGTGTTTTGTGTTACTTATTCCTCACGAAGAGTTATAGTTTTAGTGTTGTTCATAATTGTCAAATGTTGAGTATGTAAACTTTGTTCTTCTTGTTCAGGGTAATGCGAACCTCGATATCCAGAATGTGAACCAACAAACTGCCCTCCACCTTGCTGTTGAACGACAGCACACCCAGATTGTGAGGGTAAAGTATTTACTAACAAGAATCTTACCTCACAGATGTGTTTTAACCAGACAGATTTCTAGAAGGTCTTGAAAATTATACATAGTTAGATTTTTCAAAAGGCATAGTTAGATGTACAAATTAACGATTTTAGGCTAATATTGGGCAGAGAGTTTTAATTTATAATGGGGAAAATCTTAAAACTGTGATTTTCAAAGTCTGTTACATAATTTTGTTGCCAGACTTGTGATTTCCCAAAATATTAAATCAGAGAATTTCAAAGTAACATATAAATTAGTTTTTAAAAAGTACATTTTGGGGCTCCTGGATAGCTCAGTTGGTTGAGTGTCCGACTCTTGATTTTGGCTAAGGTCATGATCCCAGGGTTGTGGGATCAAGCCCTGTGTCAGGCTCCATGCTGGGTGTGGAGCCTACTTGAGATTCTCTCTGTCTTCTTTCTCTCTCTCTCCCTCTCTCTCTCCCCCTCCCTCTCTCCCCCTCCCTCTCTCCCCCTCCCTCTCTCTCTCTCGCCCCCTCGCTCCCTCGCTCCTCCTGCCCCTCTCCCCGGCTCACTTTCTCTCTCTAAAATAAAATAATAATAAATACATAAATAATTAAAAGTGCATTCCCTCTTAATTTGTATAATTGAGAGTGAACTATAATTAAAAGCTCA
Organism: Cryptoprocta ferox; assembly: GCA_028646485.1. Taxonomy (NCBI): domain Eukaryota; kingdom Metazoa; phylum Chordata; class Mammalia; order Carnivora; family Eupleridae; genus Cryptoprocta; species Cryptoprocta ferox. The sequence goes on from CM053566.1 coordinate 40,177,058, forward strand.
GGCTGGATGTTTGCTGCACAGATTCCAAAAAAGCTGAAATATATATTTTAATATGACTAATCTGATATTATAGACAAAATATTTGAAAGATTATCAGTTTAAAATTTTTTTGTAGAGCAGTGATTCTTAAAGCTTAGAAGCTGAGCCAGAAGCATCGGCATCACCTGGGACCTTGGTAGAAAATTATTGGGCCCAACCTCACACCGAGCAAATCAGAACCTCCAGGGGTGGGAACTAGCATTCTGTGCTTTAACAAGTCTTCCAGGTAATTCTCCTGCATGTTCAAATTTGAGAAACACTGTCCTAGAGAGGTATCTTATGTAAACTTCTGAGGACAAATTAAAAAAAAAAAACAAAAAAAAAAAACCACCAAAAAATGGCAGTTTGCCAAGACAGGTAAGACCATATGCTTGAGATTGGTTTATGATGTTTTTCTAAAATTCAGACAGCATTTGTAGAAAGAATTAGGAAAATTGTTAAAGTACCATAAGCAAAGACTTAAATACAAAGTTATATTTACTGCTTAAAACATCTATTGAATTATATCAATTATGCATTTTATATCAGAGGTTATAGGTTAGCCAACACTTCACATTTATTATTTAAAAGTTCTTTTGCTAAAAATTCATTTATCTGTGATTTTTGGAGTTTCCTTATGACTATACAATTGGAGAAAATTGACCAAAGAGAAGGGAATAAATAACTTGCTGTTTCTTTAAGTAACAGAATTTCGAACAGTATGATTTTGTCCTATTGGAAGTACTTAAAATATCCCAACTCATATATCTGAAATTTAAAGAAAAAAGGGGTGCCTGGTTGGCTCAGTTGGTAGAAGCATATGACTCTTGATCTTGGGGCTGTGAGTTTGAGCCCCACATTGGGTGTAGAGAGTATTTTAAAAAATAAAATCTAGAAGGAAGAAGGAAGGAGAAGGAAGGAGTAGGCAGGAAGGAAGGAAGGAAGGAAGAAAAGGAGAAAAAAAAGTCCAAAATTTTTCCCAGTTATCTTGATCGTGGAGTCTGTGAATTGGTTCTCATTTCTTTCTGTTTTCTCTGATTCGATATATTTTATGAGTAACCAGAGCTCATCACTATTTGTAAAGGAGCCACAGGAGTTTTGAGAGTAGCAAGCGAATACATAAAAATAATTGGCTTTAGTGGCAAACTCCTTCAGGTAGGTCCAGGGCTCTGTCACTGTTACTTTAGATTTGTTGTAATTTCTTGTGGGCCAGAGAGACCTTAGCAAATGAGATGTCTTTCTCTTATAGCTTTTGGTCCGTGCAGGTGCCAAATTAGATATTCAGGATAAAGATGGGGATACTCCTTTGCACGAAGCTCTGAGGCATCATACCTTGTCTCAGCTACGTCAACTCCAAGATATGCAAGATGTGGGGAAGGTCGATGCTGCTTGGGAGCCATCCAAAAACACAGTGAGTAAATTAATCTTTAATTCAGTATTACTGGAAGAATCTTTTTTTTTTTGAAGTATCTTTTAATGCAAGATCTTAAATTTATGGCTAATTTAATCTGTGATAAGTTATTTTATCAGAACTGCATATGTAGAAATATATGAACTGAGCAATAGTGAATTCTAATTACATTGCTTCAAATTCTTACTGAAAGTTGTTTGGTTCTTCTTTTTTAACTTTAGCCATTCATGTGAGTGTGTAGTTGTATGTTGGGATTTTGATTTGCATTTCCCTAATGATTACTGCCTGATATTGCACATCTTTTCATTTGCTTGTTACTCACATATATTTGATGAAGTGTCTTTTCCCATCTTTTGTGCCTTGTTTTGTTGAGCCGTTTTGTTACTATTGAGTTTTGAGAGTCTGAATTCAAGTTCTGTATCAGTTATGGGATTTGCACATATTTCCTCCCAGTCTGTGGCTTGTCTTTTCATTCTTTTAATAGTGTTTTTGGAAGAGCAGAAGTTCTCAATTTGGATGAGGTCTAATTTGCAAATTTTTCTGTCATTGTTCGTGCTTTTTATGTTGTGTGCTGTCTGAAAAATGTTTGCCAAACCTAAGGACACAAAGGTTTTCTCCTCTTTTGTACTAGAAGTTTATAACGTTTCAGCTGTTACATTTAGCTCTACCATTCATTTTGAATTAATTTTTATATATAATATTAGGTATGGATCAAAGTTCATTTTTTCCTTGTAGATGATCCAGTTATTCTACCACCATTTGTTGAAAAGACCGTCTTTTCCTACTGAATTGCCTGTTGTGCGTTTGTCCCAAATTAATTAACCATATATGTGAAGTCTTTCTAGATCCTGTATTCTGTTGATCTGTGTCCTTAGCTATGTGATGCCAACCCCATTGTCTCAGTTACTGTAGCTTTATAGTAAACATTCAACTCAGGTAGTATAAGTCCTCCAACTTTTTTCTTCTTTTTCAAAGTTGTTCTAAGTCTTTCACCATTCCATATGAATTTTAGAATCATTTTTAAGACTGTAAAGTGGGTCTGAGACTAAAGTGTTTTAGAATTGTCACCTTTCTCTATGACCATAGCTGAATTCTCTAACCTCTGTATACCTCCTTTTTCTCATTTTAAAAAGGAGGGAGTGTAATAATTACCTCCATAATAAGGTTGTTATAAAGATTAAATGAGTTAACTCATGGAAAGTGCTAAAAATAGTACTTGTTATAGATGCTCTACAGATGTTTGATAACATGTTTGAATCAGTAGCTCAGATGAGATCAGAGCCTGATTGATTGCCTTCTCCATTTCTTGACTCAATTCCTTGGTGTTGGTTCTTTTCTCTGTTGTCTCTTCTCTTACTGTTTCATGTCAGTTGCTAGCAGTTCCAGAACTAAATTGAGTAGAAAAGAGATTACTGTTTCCTCAGTATCTTAAATCAGAAGTCCTGGTCTTGAGTTTTATTGACCTTAATTGATCTAATTAGTTCATCCCTGAACTAATCATCTAGATGAAGGGGTCTGGTCTCAGTCTTCTTTGGTCCACCTGTAAAACTAGAGAGTGGATCATTCCTCAAACTATATCCCTGAGAAAACTGGAGTGAAGGGGGAATGGATGTTGACTGCAGTTCATAAATGCCCCATATCTGTGTAGGCTGTGAATTCTTTCCAGACATTTTAATATAATTTTTATATAGTATACACACAGACATGCACACACACATTTAGGGGTGAGAACTAATAACAGACTCTTAAAGGGAAAATAATGACTCTTTTCATTTGATTTCAGTTAATAATGGGACTTGGTACCCAGGGGGCGGAGAAGAAGAGTGCAGCATCTATTGCCTGTTTTTTGGCTGCCAATGGCGCTGACCTTAGCATTCGAAATAAGAAAGGTCAATCACCACTTGATCTATGTCCTGATCCAAGTCTCTGCAAAGCACTGGCAAAGTGTCATAAGGAAAAAGTCAGGTTTGTATCATAAACTTAGTGTTCTATATATAAAGTGCCATATGGTTTCATAATGGAGGATTTGATTACTTGAAATTGTCTTTGAATTTTCTCATCATCTTTGTGTTGATGCTTTCTTCCTTAAAAATTTTCCTGCAGACACTATGTCTCTTATTTAGTGTTCTATACTCTACATTACTAAATATGATGCTTTATGCATAATAAGTGCTAAGAAACTTTTCTAAACTGGTCTGATCTTCCAGTACTCCTACACATTAGAGGAATTCATCTATAAAAAGTCATACTAGTGAAGTTGCTGTGATTAATGTTAGATGTATCTAAAATTCTAATAGGCTTTTTTTTTTTTAATGTTTCTTTGTTTTGTGAGAGAGAGAGAGCAAGCGAGGGAGGGGAAGAGAGAGACGGAGACAGAATCTGAAGCAGAATCTGATAGCACAGAGCCCAGTGTGGGGTTCAAACCCACGAACCATGAGATCATGACCGAGCTGAAATCAAGAGTCAGGCACTTAACAAGCTGAGCCACCCAGGCACTCAGTAGACTTTTTAAAGGGAGGCAATGTACATGCTCACTAGTAGGTGTATCTCACACAAAGTCTGTAATAATTCTAGCACCCTGTTCAGTGCCTGACAGGCACTCACTCACTAAGTATCACTGAAGAACTGAAAGAATGAACACGTGAAGGGACCAATTCCTGATGGGGTTTTCTCTAAAAATGATTTCACATGTCTTTTTTTTCCAAATGTAAAATATGTCAGTAATTTTAATTATTTATAACACAATTGCTTTTCTTATTATGAAATATTATAGACATATAAAGAGGTATGTATATTTTGTTCCTTTTTTAATCCCAACAATGCTGTGCAGCTGTTACTGTCCTTTATACCTAGTTCTGGTCATTGAACATTTTGGTAAATTTCCCTTGATCTTTGTGTTCTCTTGCCTCTCTTATAATTTGGGTGTGGAGATGAAATGACATCTTTTTGGAATCTATACATAGAGCTGTGTTATGGGGAAATTCATATGAGGTATATACATTTCTTTAAGTGTATCCTTAAGGAACATAAAATTCTATTATAGCATGACAGAGCATATCTAAAAATATAGATATAAAGCACTGTAATTCCTGCAGTAATAACTTTAATGCTGGGGTCTAAGTTGAAACCAGTGTGTGTGTGTGTGTTTGCGTGTTTGTCTATGAGTCTCTGAAGGTTGTGGTAGAAACAGAGTATTCCTTTTGTATAGCTGTAGTTGGTCATATATATGTATTTCTGTGTCTTGTACCTATGTATTTATAGATGTGTTCTGTCTTTCCATAGTAGAATTTTATGCCTCTTAAGGATGCATTTAAAGAAATGTCGGAACAGCAGCTGCAGTGACGTATTTTCCACAGTGCCCTGTCAGTTGTGGACTCTGATGATGGTTCATTCTGTCTGTAGTTAGGATAACTAATGTGGGCTCTAGCTAGAATTTTTGTTTTATTCCTATTCCCTTCTCTGCTGGTTCTCTATAGATAACAGATTCTGAGTGAAACTGTTAAGTTTTTTGTAACTAGTGTTTTTGATTTCTTTGTTAGAAGAAGATTCACCCTTTTCCATTGGGTGAGCTATTTGTTCAATTTGAAATTTAAGTAGTATTAGAAGTATTAAAGATGCAGAGATGTATATATATGGGAAAATGTGGTATACAGTGTTTCATATACAGATGTTAAAGGTTAATTTTTTAACATAGCTAACGCTATTTTTATGTATACGAATGATGCTCTAGATGTTTTAAAAATATTTTAATGAAGTTGTAATATAAATATTCTGATAGTATTGATTAGAAATATTTTCTTCTATTAGTGGTCAAGTGGGTTCTCGAAGTCCTTCCATGATTAGTAATGATTCTGAAACCTTAGAAGAGTGCATGGTGTGCTCAGATATGAAGAGAGATACTCTTTTTGGCCCATGTGGACATATTGCTACCTGTTCTTTATGTTCTCCACGAGTCAAGAAATGCCTCATCTGTAAAGAACAAGTTCAGTCAAGGACAAAGGTAATATATTTTTAATACAATATTTTATCATATTTTATGAAGTCCTTTGAGATTATAAATAATGATAAATAACATATGATGCCAAATGTCTGTTAAACTTTGTTCTAAGAATGATTTAAATTTGGGGTGCCTGGGTGGCTCAGTAGGTTAAGCGTCTTAACTTTGGCTCAGGTCATGATCTCATGGTTCGTGGGTTTGAGCCCCACATCAGTCTCTGTGCTGATGGCTCAGAACCTGGAGCCTGCTTCAGGTTCTGTGTCTCCCTCTCTTTCAGCTCCTCCCCTACTCTTGCTCTGTCTTTCTCTGTTTCAAAAATAAACATTAAAAAAAAAGATTTAAATTTAAGAATATATGATTTATATATTTATCAAGAAAATGATTTTGAGTTTCCTTCTTTATATGTAGAAACTATAGATATTAAAAATTAATCCACTATTTTGCTTTTAAAGCCCCTTATAACTTAAAGCTGTATTTAATCCCATTTTTTATTGTAGTTATTATATATTACACCTTTTTTGAGTACATGGACTCTCTTGTATTCATCTTCATAAAAGACCAGTTGATTTTTTTGTTGTTGTAGAATGTCACACATTCTGGATTTGTTTGATTGTTTTATCACAGTGTTGTTTAATTTGTTTCTTTATCCTCTGTGTTTCCTGTAAACTGGAAGTTAGATCTAACAGCTTGATTATGGTCAGCTTAAACATTTTTGGCAAGAAATTCTCACAGATGGTGCTACTCACTTTATATTTATTGTGTCTCATCAAGAGGCAAATAAAGTCTGTCATCTTGATGTTAGTGAAGGCCAAATTCTGTGCCCACTCTGAACTTTTTATCTTGTCTGACTCTACTTTTTGAGAAGTATTCTTCTTCTCTGGGATTCTGGTTTCATTCTTTTTCTGTGTAACTTAGTGGTCTATCATAACTGTATTGTCTTACCCATTTTGGTTGTACTGAAATAATTGATTTTCCTTGTTAGTTTTTCTGTGTGTGTGTTAAAGTGAGATTGAAGTTTTTTACAAATGATTTCTCTTAAGGTGAGTAGCTTAAACCAAAAGATCTGCTGGTTTTCTTTGGTTTCATTTATAAAGCTTCTACTCTTTTTTTATTCCCTTCTTTTTATTCTCTTTATTTTTCCCTTGATGCTTCTTAAGCTATTCATTAACCTTCATTAATTAGAAAGGAGCTAGCACTAATTCTTATAATGAATTAGCTGGCAATGACTTAAAAGGTGTTGCCTTGCTGGTGCTTTGTACATTTTCATTAGGAACCTTCTAAGACTAGATGTTTTCTATAATCCAAATGAATAAATCTTTGGTAAAATTTTTGGCACAGGAAAAGTACAAGGAAGTTATTTTTGGATGGAAGATTTTGGGATAGTAACGTGTGTATAGCTGCTTAGCCTCTTTGTAAAGGTGGGAAGGATGAACTAACAGCACTTACTGTCTGCATGCCCTGTGTTGGCATTTTATATGCAGTATATCTAGGTCATCCGTGCTTAATAAATTAATGTGGATCATTCTACTTGGTATTTATAATTTGCTTTAGTTACCTGCTCGCTAAGCAACAGTTTGGGGAAGACTCTGAAAGGGTAAAAATTTAAGCCATTCACTTATTTTTTAGATTGATCTATGCATTCTTTTGTTGGGCCTGAAACTTTTTGTGTTAGATTAAGCCTTATTTTAACAAATCTTTATTGAGCACTTGTTTGGTAGTCAAGACAGAGATGTATATGATAATTAGCTGCTAAAAACTGGTAATGTGTTGGTAAACTTAGAGTAAAATCTACTCTGCCATATAGGATGTAGAAGGTGCTTTGAGAGAGCAATAAAGTGAGTTCAGAGCCCCAGGTTGCCAGAAGCAGAGTCTCAGATACTGAATAGCCCTTACTGGTTGTCTAACTCTAGGATTCACAGTTGGAAAAATGGAAGCTCAAAGAAGTGTACTCAGAGAATCAAATGCAGGCCTCATGATTCTTAAGTCCCTGTTCTTTCCCCTGTGTGATGATACACAGACAATAGTGCCTCCAAGGGGAAGGCTGATAGAGCAGGGAGGGAGAGCAGGAGGAATATGCTGACAGTCTTTTTCAGACCATTACTGAATTCCAAGAATTAGCAGGTTTTCTGTTTGACTTTCAAATTATGAAATTTTCAAACCTGTAGAAAAGTACAGAAAGTAACACAGCCACCAAACAAATTTGCCAGGTTGACTGCAGACCTTTGAATATAAAGAAATAGTGACCCCAAGTGGTTAAAGGGTAATGAACATCTTCATTAAAGATAAAACATATTATAAAACTAATATTTGGAGGAAGGGGGAGTAAATAAGCTTTATCTCCTTAGCAATTAAAGAAATAATAAAAATTATGAATTACCATTAATCATTCCTATCAAATTAGCATAAATAAAATTTAAAAAATGCTACCCTGGACAGTGGCGAATGGGCACTCTCTTAAACACTGTTGGAGGCTGAATAAATGGGTTTATGTTTTTGAGAGACCATCCTGACTGTATTTATGAACCTTTACAATAAACATGCTTTGATTTAGTAATTTCATTCCTGGGAATATAAACGGAGGAAGAAATCCAAATATTAAGGCTACAAAGATTTTTTTTAACTAAACACTCCATGCATAATATCTGATTTACTCTGTGAAGAAGGGTTGTTCTTTATCATTTAGATTAAAAAAAAACTGTGCCTCAACAATGTTGAGCAATTTGTTCTTATTGGGACTAGAATTTGAATCCAGAAATATAAAGGTCCCAACCAATCTTGTCTTACTGTTTTCCCCTGTTGTTCAGAAATTCTATGTACATAGCAAGGTATAAGTTGGGAACAGCCATAGAGAGAGCATGTGCAATATTTGGTTAGTTAGGTGAAATTATAGGTGAGTGGTGGTCATCATTTTGGGACAGTAATATTAAATGGCACAAGATATGGGTAAATGTGAATGTGTGTCAGAAGGGAGAAGAATAAGTGAAAGATGCAAGGTGAGGTGGGATGGAGGTGAAAAAAACTAAGAGCCAAGGTTGAGAAATAGTTACACACTCAAAACTCAGGTGAAGTGGAGATGAAGAGGAGATAAAATTAAGGGATATTATGAATAGATAGTGGAAGACTTGTGCTTTTAGAGATTAGGGGGAAAGAACAGGCTAAAGCCATGGGCTCCCACCGGCATGGGGGAACTGACCAGGTCCCAGAAAAGGATGTATTGGGTAGAGTTCCTTAGATGTGGATAAATAGAAAAATTCCTCTTGGGCCCTAGCAGTCTAGTCTGCTAATCTGGCTGGATTTTTATTAATATTAGAAATCTAGCTTATTTTAGATTTATTTTTATGCTTCTTTATTTGTTCTTTTCATTTTTCTCTTAAAGTAGTTTTTGAATAAAGAAAATTGAAGTCTATTCTGGTCTTTCTGACCAGAGAGGAAATGGAGTTTTCTTTATCATTCTTTGGGATAGGTAGGAAGACTAACCTGTGAAGGGCCAGGATTTATAAAGGTGAAAAAATGAGTAACCCAGAGAGTCAAGGACAGAGAAATAGAATGTATGAAGTTTCATTGTGCTGAGAGTGTTTCCTTATAGAGGAAATACACTTGGATACAAAAGGAACTGTTAGAGTTACTGGATTTATCTGTAGATGTTCACACTTGTGCTGTAACCTCTTTTTTGTAGATTGAAGAATGTGTGGTATGTTCTGACAAGAAAGCAGCTGTTCTTTTTCAACCTTGTGGACACATGTGTGCTTGTGAGAGTAAGTAGCCTATACAGAACTTCCTCAGTGTTTTTATAGAAATAGAAAATGTAACAAATTATAGCTTTGAGGTGGTTTTTTTTTTTTAATAACCCATGAACAAAAACATTGGTCGGCCTTTCTAGTACCTTCCATCTCTTCTTCTGTACTATATAAAATGTCACCTATGTCCCTCCTTGCTCCTGAGATTAGAGAAGGCAGAATAGGCTATGTTCTACTAGCTCCCATTTTGATTTCATTTGTGTCAGTGCAAAATGATCTCTTATCACACACACAATGGAAATTTATTTTGAAACATTTAGTCTAGCCCTTTTCACATATAAAATTAGCACATCTTCATTTGTCTTCACCTTAATATTGCCTCTCCTGCATACTTTTTTCCCCACTACTGAATCACCCACAGCAACTATTTGGGGCTATACTGTCTGGTTTTCTTAACCTTTCTTAGTCTTTATATTAAAAGAACTTATAGAACTGTTTGGGAGGATATATTGAAAGTTTGTGATGTTTTAGGGGCGCCTGGGTGGCTCAGTCGGTTAAGCATCTGACTTCGGCTCAGGTCCTGATCTACCGTTCGTGAGTTTGAGCCCCGCATCGGGCTCTGTGCTCACAGCTCAGAGCCTGGAGCCTGCTTCAGATTCTGTGTCTCCCTCTCTGTCTGCGCCTCCCCTGCTCACACTCTCTGTCTCTGTCTCTCAACAGTAAATAAATGTTAAAAATTTTAATAAGTAAATAAAGTAAAAAGAAAGTTCGTGATGTTTTAAAATATCTCTTAAACATATTCTCTCATAGGCCTTTCCTTTTTCTATCCCTCTCTTGTTCTTTTCAAATTCATGCACTGTTCAACATTCTCCTCTTCCCTTTGCTCTTTACTTTGGTGAGTGAAGGATTTTAAACAAGTTTAACAACTTATAAATCTTTCTTAAATGGGCTCAAAGTAAAACATTGTGTTTCCTATTATAAAATAGTTCAGTCAATAGGTATTGATTTTCAACATAATATCTGAGTAATACAGAGATTGTATGATAGATTAATTTCATACAATTAATTTTGATTTGCTTTAAACCTTGGTGGCTTTTTTCATTCTGACAGGCAGCTCATTAACTTACAAAGGATTGAGGTTTCCTCCTATAATATTCTGCCTCAAGTAATTGTTTTTGTTTTCCAAAGACTAGTATAATGGCTATTATCAACTGTCAAAAGACTTGTGGAAAGAGATTTCAAATGTCTTAAGTCAAAAGCTCAGGTTACATAAGTTTTCATAGTCTATGGGCTAGCAAACTTCCTCTGTAAAGGGTCAAATAATATTTTTGACTCTATAGGCCACACATGGTTTCTGTAGTAAGTACTTAACTCTTTCCTACTAACTCAACTCTGCCATTGTAGTGCAGAAACAACCGTAGACAGCATGTAAATGAATAGGCAGGAGTGTTCTTCATTAAAATTTTATTTATAAAAACAGGCACCTGGTTGGGTTTGGCCTGTAGGCTGTAGTTTACAGACCCATATCAAAGACTAAAGTTATACCTACAGAGACTTGAAAGCAGGTAATAATGAGTAGTTGATAATACACATTCTCAAGTCTTATTGCGGTGTTTTCCCCAGGAGTTTCCCAACGTTTTTACATTGTCTTTGTAATCAGATGTAACAAGTTTAACAGCTAACTTTTATTAAGTTCTTAACTGGTACCAGGCATTTTAATTTCTTTTAGAATATTTCCTCATTTATCTTCACAACAACCCTAAGAAGTAGATGTTTTCTCCATTTCACAGACAAATTGTTAAACGTTTATTTGCTACGGAAGATGAAATTGGGGTGGGAAATACCCCTCTTTCAAGGAAATGGTGAAACAGTCCATTACCTGTATCCGGGTAATGTTAAACAGAGTATTGAAGCCTTGAAGAGTGTAAAATGCCTTGACAGGGCAGAGGAAGGAGAGATTGTATCCATTTTTGGTGGAAGTAAGAAAGATTTTATAGAAACAATCTAACAATCTAATTTAAAAGAATTTGAAATAATTGTGTTATATATCTAATCAATTAATTAATTAGATTAATCTGCCACATGTAAGGAAAAAATCTGCTCTCAGATTGAAGACAAATCCCAAACCAGATTTCTATTAGCATTTGTTCCTACCTAGTGCATCATGCATAGGCCAGCATCAGACCCAGCTCTGTCTGGGCCTTGACATGAGATTGGTCTTGATAATCCTTCTCTGTCCACCAGCGCAAACACTGCTAGGAGCATGTGCCCCATGTTGTCTTTATCAGTGGTTTTGTGCTTTGTTAAAAGTTTAGTATCCTGACATAAATTATCCCTGGATACTTGTCACAATTTTCATGTTTTTTTCCCGTTTTTGAAATGATAAAGACACTTGGTACATAAACTAAGAGATGGAGTATACTTTCATAATACATGCTAATGGGAAAGGAAATATTGCTGTATGTTATTTCATAATTAGTTAATAACTTTAGATGTAGAATTAACAAACCACAACCTGTAATTGTGCCAAGGTATTTCTTCTTGGGATGGGAGAGCATTCCTCTGATATATAGCATTAGAAAGTCCATTATGATACACATTTTTGATATTTTCCTGACTACTACATTAAACAGGTAGTTACTAAACAATTCCTTATTAGATGACATCAATTTGATAGAGAAGGAAGACAATTGTTCAACACATTTTAGGAATTTTAGAGACAAACTGTTTACAATAGCACATTTAGAAAATTATGTGAGAAAATTATAATTCTCTACTAGTTAAAATTTATAAAAAGCATCTCCCTTCTTTATTTCTCAAGCCTTAAGATCTTGAAGTATTTTGTATTAAGAAAAAAAGGGAGGGTGCCTGGGTGGCTCGGACTGTTGAGCATCTGTCTGACTCTTGATTTTGGCTCTGGTCGTGATCTCACAGTAGTGAGATTAAGCCCTGTATTTGGATTCTGACAGTGCAGAGTCTGCTTAGGATTCTCTCTCTCTCTTTCTCTCTCTCTCTCTCTTTCTCTCTTTCTCTCCCCCTCTCCCTTACCCTCTCCCTCCCCCTCCCTCCCCCTCCCTCCTTCACTTCCTTCCTCCCTCCCTCCCTTCCTCACTCCCTCCCTCTCTCCCCTTCTCCCCCTCCCCTGCTCATACGCATGCCCTCTCTCTCTCTCAAAAAAACAAAAAATTTAAAAACCCAGAAAAACCACTTTGACAATTTATTCTAATATATTATTAGAAAATGTCATTATTTTCATGACAAGGGGCACTCTCTTCTAGAGGCTGCCTATAGAGAATATTCATTCATAAGTTGATAACATTTTAAGAAGGTAGAATTGTGTATTCATAAAACTTGTTTAATGTTTATCTTAGTGAAACTTAAAAATGAGCAGCAAAAGACCAGCCCTCTTATCATGTTGCCTCTTGTAAGAAGTATCCTATTGCTATTTTCCAGACTGTGCTAGCCTGATGAAGAAGTGTGTGCAGTGCCGAGCAGTAGTTGAGCGAAGAGTGCCTTTCATTATGTGTTGTGGAGGGAAAGGTTCAGAAGATGCCACTGATGACATCTGTAAGTATAATTTTCTTACTTCGCTTTCTTGTTGGACTTTCATGAACATCTCTTCTCATGTGTAGCAAAACATTGGCTTGTAAAGCACAAGGTGCATGACCTCAATCTACAGAGGAACAGGTGGGGCTTTGCTTTTGTTACAGGAAACTTGAAATTATATTTTTCTGGCTTACAGTACGATTATAGAACTTTAAGCATTTGTCTTTTAAGAAACCTCCATGTATGAATAAAAGAAAATTGTTGTATTCTTGCTTAAAGAGAATTTGCTGTTTTTAAGATTAAATTTAGTGTATCTTGGCAGAACAGCATATTACAAATTCTTTTTTCAGTTTACAGGTGTTAATGTCTCATTCTTCTGTGTAGCAGATTTCACCTAGTGCTTTTCAGTATTTTATAGAATAGTGTTTACTCGGGACAGAGTAACTGTAGATAAACTGAAATGTAACTCAGTAAAGAAGTGGAAAGATGAAAAATTATTTACTTTCAACTTTTTTTTTTTTTTAAAGTTTACTTATTTATTTTGAGAAAGAGACAGCGTGAGTGGGGTAGGGGCAGAGAGAGGAGGGAGAATTCCAAGCAGGCTGCACTCTGCCAGCACAGAGCCTAACGTGGGGCTCACACTCACAAAACTTCCGAGATCATGACCTGGTCTGAAACCTAGAGTCAGAAGCTCAACTGACTGAGCCACCCAGGTGCCCCTACTTTCAACCTTTTCAGTATTACAGCTGCATAAAAATATTTTTCATCTGTGCAATAGATAGAAGCTTGGAATGGTATCTTTGATTTCTTTGGTCTGTGTACACGAGGGAGAACATTAGTGTACCCACTTCTGCTCAGGGCTCTTTGTCTTTATCATCAATAGAGCAGAATAAAAATCCCAGAAACAAAGTAACTAGAGTAAAAGAGTAAAAATCTAAAGAGTAGGAAAAGTGCAATAAAAAATTTCCCTCCAGGAGCACCTGGGTAGCTGATTTGGTTAGGGGTCCAACTCTTGATTTCGGTTCAGGTCATGATCTCGAGGTTGCAGGATTGAGCCCCACATCAGGCTCCACACTAGGCATGCAGCCTACTTAAATTTTCTCTTTCCCTCTGCCCTTCCTCTGCTTGTTCTCTCCCTCTCTCAAAAAAAAAAAAAAAAAAAAAATCCCTCCATTTAGTAGATCCACTGATCACAGCTTTTCTTTCATGGAGTTCCTCATGTCCAGTCAGTAACAAGGAGTGTTGGGCAGAAAGGAAGGAGGCTAGGTTTTTGTATGTTCTCTTAAACATCATCTAAGAGTCGTTATAATTATTGCTGCCAAAACCGGCTAAAGTAGTATGCTGCCTCCCTTCTTGGCTTTGTAAAATGCAGGAGCAGAGAAAACAAGCATAGAATGTGTTTGTGAGCTTGCCAGAGGAAGCAGGTAAAAGAACCTCAGAAAACTCAAAAGTCTATGTGTGTCTAGTTTGTTGTCTAGCTGAGTTAAATAGAATTAGAAAATAATGTGCAAACCTGTTTCTTTTTACAGATTATAAATGAAGGAGTATAACATGAATGTCACTACTGTATCTGTTGCCCATGAGTGAAAAAAAATTTTAAAGAGGATTCTAATAATAGTCTTGTTTTTAGTAAAGTAGTAATAATTTTAGAAATAAAAAATCATTGCCATGTCAAAGCAGTCATAACATTAAAATATTTTATTTGTATTATAGCAAGTGGAAATATTCCTGTGTTACAAAAGGACAAGGATAATACCAATGTCAATGCAGATGTGCAGAAGTTGCAACAGCAGTTACAGGACATTAAGGAGCAGGTAATAATGATCTCTTCATGGTAAATGATGATTCTAAGAATGGCATTTACTACTTTTCTGTAAAACCTTTGGCGTTTTATGTAGTAAGCAGGGTTCACATTAGGGTATCATTTATAGTATTTAATAGTTGTAAAAGGTAATATGTTTAGAAGATTTAATCAGGCACTTTCCAAAATAAGACACACACATATGACCAATAAACATGAAAAATGCTCAACCAGATTAGTCATCAAGAAATGAAAATTGGGGTGCCTGTCTGGCTTAGTTGGTAGAGCATGTGACTCTTGATCTTGGGGTTGTGAGTCCGGGCCCCGCTTTGAGCACAGAGCTTACATTAAAAAAAAAAAAGAAGTAGAAGAAAGGAAAATTAAAACTACAGTGAGGTGCCTGTCTCCCTACCAGACTGAGTAGAAAACTCTGCGTTAGAAATTGTCAGTATAGGGGCACCTGAGAGGCTCAGTCAGTTAAGTGAATGACTTGATCCCAGCTCTGGCCTCCAGCTCACAGTTGTGAGTTAAAGCCCTGTGTTGGACTTTGCACTGGGCATGAAGCTTACTTAAAAAAAAAAAAAAGAGTGAGAAGAGGAGAGGGGAGGAGAGGTGAGGAAGGAAGTGGAGAGGAAGAGAAATTGTCAGTACACAGTGTTAGAATATGGGAGTACAAATTAATAAAAACACTTTGGAAAAGCTTGTCATTGTAATATAACTAAGCAGGATACCATTTGGGAATGCAAATTTGGAAAAAATTGTACAGATGTTCTTAAAACCAAGGATAGTGGTTTTCTTGGCTGGAATGACTGGAAGGCGGGACACAAGGGAAGTTTCTATATAGAGAGATACTAAGTGCCCATTAGGTGCATTTGACCAGTTTGTGAACTTTTATCAAGTTGTACATTTACGATTTGTGCACATTTCTTTATAAATGTGAAACTTCAGTAGAAATGAAAAATATATAATGTTCTCCCTCACTCTCACTCTGTCACGCACACTGTAACAGAAAGCAAGAAAAGATGAGTGCAGAATTTAGAATAGTGGGTATCAGTGATGGTATAGATGGAAAGGACTTGGGAAGATGCACGGAGGGGCTTCAAAAGAAAGGGTAGCATTCCATGCTTTAAACTGGGTGGTGGTTATATATATATTTTTTAATTTTTAATGTTTATTTTATTTTTAAGACAGAGAGAGACAGAGCATGAGCAGGGAAGATGCAGAGAGAGAGGGAGACACAGAATCTGAAGCAGGCTCCAGGCTCCAAGCTGTCAACACAGAGCCTGACGCGGGGCTTGAACTCAGGACCTGTGCCATCAGGACCTGAGCCAAAGTTGGATGCTTAACCGACTGAGCCACCCAGGCGCCCCGGTTATATATTGTGTTTATATCTCACACATACCAACAGAAGTCCTCTTTTATCTACTCACTATTTAATAGCAGCAACAGTAAAATAAAGTAGTTAAAACTTATTACATATATGTAAGTAAGAAAGTTTCCCTCCCCACCTTACCATTTGACCCAGCAATTAAATCTGAGTCAAAAGATTGAGAAGCAAAGGGTGTTATTTCTTTGATTTGGGTATCACATCAGTGTTGCCATGCAGTTGTTAGTCATCACTTGTCTTTTCTACCTGAGTTTATAAGTAATATAGTCAATAAATAGGATAACTAATGACCCTTGTGATAGAGTAATATGGTATATAGTTATTAAAGAATTAAGTATATATATTTATTAGGAATTTAAACACCCATCTGAAAAGATTAAAACTCTATGACTGGGCTAGTTTTTCTTTCAAAATCTGGTGCCTAGTAATACTTGTTATATGGTGACTAAAGATAAACATGTATTTACCAGTTCTTATGCATAAAAATAGGAACATATTTAGCTCATTTTAAGATAAAATAGAATGTTTCAAAAATCTTTTAAAGCTCCTTGGTGGTTCAGTCGGTTAAGTGTCTGACTTCGGCTCAGGTCGTGATCTCACAGTTTGTGAGTTTGAGCCCCACGTCGAGCTCTGTGCTGGCATTCAGAGCCTGGAGCTGCTTTGGGTTCTGTCTCCCTCTCTCTGCTCCTCCCCTGCTCACACTCTGTCTCTCAAAAATAAATAAACATTAAAAAAAATTTTTTTTAAATCTTAAAACTCCTTAGCATATCATTTTCTTTCTTGTAAGACCCTTATAGAAAGATAAAACTGATTTTTGAACATGTCTTCTGTGAAAAGCATTTCATATCCTATTTGTGAATTAAAATTAATTGTGAATAATGATACTTTTAAGCCCTATTGTGGGTCCGAAAAAAAAATAATTCAGGTCAGGGCACGTGGGTGTGGCTCAGTCAGTTAAGCATTCCACTCTTGGTTTCAGCTCAGGTTATGATCTCACAGTTCCATGAATATGAGCTCCAAGTGGGACTCTGCACTGGCAGCGTGGGGCCCACTTGGGATTCTCCCTCTCACTCTGCCCTTCCCCAACTCACGCTGCCTCTGTCTCTCTCAAATAAATAAATAAACTTAAAAAAAAATTCAGCTCTACTTTTATCCAAGTTCAGCACTTTACAGAAGTTTCTTCCCCCTTAAATATATATTTATGACCATATTTCATCACAAAAATATATTTAAACAGTTATTTTTTTTTCTTTTTCTTTTTTTAAATGTTTATTTCTGAGAGAGCACGAGTGGGCAGAGAGAGGGAGACACAGAATCTGAAGCAGGCTCTAGGCTCTGAGCTGTCAGCACAGAGCCCCATGTGGGGCTTGAACTCACGAACTATGAGATCATGACCTGAGCCAAGGTCAGATGCTTAGCCGACTGAGCCACCCACGCGCCCCTATGTAAACAGTTATAACAAAATTCATTCTGAGGACTGATGGGATTTCTTGCAGGGAACTTGGTCCTTGACCTTTGTTAAGGTAACCAAGACAAAGCTTCTGAATAACTCTTTTTAAATTTTAAATCTCCAGTCTTTCTCTTACCCCAGTGTAATTTCATGTGCTATTAAGGATATATTAATCTTAAAGTAACTGATGTTATTAATTGACTGCATAGAACTCTTGAAAATTTAATGGGAAGGAAACTATTTTAATGGTACTAAAAGGCTGGTTTGGCTTTTTAAAATAAAAAAGTATATATAATTTTCTACAGCTTTGTCTCTCAAGCTTTAAGATAGATACAAGTGAAAATTTACTTTGGAAAGGTGGGATTAACAATTAGATTGCAGTTCCTTCCCCCTCCCTGCCATAGTGATCATTGTCCAAGTTGATGATTACATTTTCATATAGGCCTTAGGCCTAGTTTATTAATGTAGACCTTCTTTTTAATTATGTCATTTCTATGTTATTTGGGATACTTTACCAGGGATACTTTTCCCAAATAACATAGAAATGACTTCATAATATGAAGTAATGTGATATATATAGTAAGGCAAAAAATGTTTTTATAAAAATAAAGTGTAAAGTGTGCTTTTGTGAAAAAATACGTGATTTCCTAGAGTGTTTTCACCAAAGTATACCTAATAACATACTTCTAAATTTTTCTGAGTTCATGAAGTTACATTTATTAATATGTAACTAAGGCTAATTGTTTTTAATTGAAGGGGATCTACATTAATAGTAATCCAGTGAAGGCTGTTTCAAAGCAAGAGCTCTGGGGCCACATGATCCCAGTTCACATTATGGCCTGCTGTGGGGAGGTGTTTAGCCCCACTAGGCCTCAGTTTGCTCGTTTTTAAAGTCAGAGTGATTATAGGGCTGAGATAGTGTGTGGCACATGTTTTTAGGGACATGTGTACACTGTTCTCCCTCCTCCATAGGCCTGATGTATTGTGTTATTTTCATACAAGAACAGCATAGTACACAGAGTTGATGAACCTGAATGAGACTGAATGAGGCTATTTGTCATTCATTTCCTATTAGATTTTGGCATTTGCATTTTTTGTTTTATATAGTATTTATTTTATGTAGTGTCTTTTATTCAGTCCTGACAGTACAACTGATATTTCTATTTTGTAGGGATAACATTTTAACTATTTAAAAACTTTAAAATTAAAAAAATTCCTTGAACATTTTAAAACAACAAAATATTAAAACAACAAAAGAAAATGATGTTACAAAGTTGTCGTATGTTACAATTTCAAAATATAAAATGTCTCAGCATTTATTACCTTGTTATTTCCCTTTCCAGACCATGTGCCCTGTGTGTTTGGATCGTCTGAAAAATATGATTTTCCTCTGTGGCCATGGAACGTGCCAGCTCTGTGGAGACCGAATGAGTGAATGTCCTATTTGTCGCAAGGCTATTGAGCGAAGGATTCTTTTATATTAATTAAGAAACTCTGTGTGTTTTGTTAGCTGAAGTATTTGGTCATGAGCTCTTAGTAAAGCTGTTAAGCTAGTTGGAAGTCCTAATGAATTAATTTTTAATAGTTTCTTTCCTAGAGTGTAATTAGACTGTAAATGTATCACAAAAAAAAACCTCTATAAGACAGTGTTTGAAGTTGTGGTTTTTGTTTTTGTTTCTTTTAATTTGAAACATCAAATCCATGTAATTCATAGGTAATTTACTTGTCACTTCTATGGGGAAAATCCTTTAGGAATGTCCTGTTGTTTTTGTTTTTATTGCGTTTTTCTTATAGTTTGTAAATTTGTTAGACCTCAAGAAATACAGTTCCTTATGAACAGCTGTCCTTCAGTTTATCATGATTTTACACAGTGAGTTGACACAGGTACTCAGAATAAGTCATGCGTCAAATGAACAGGGCAAGTCAAGCCATTATGTCACATATATTAAAGGACAAAATTATAATACGAGTTTTACATACTTAATATTGAAGAGAAGATTATCTGCAGAGAGGATTATCTTTTTAAGATAAAAAGTTATGCAAATGATTGTTTCTGAATTCTTAGAGTAAATGGAAGCATGGAATGAGAGAGTAGTGACTTTGCATTTAGCTTAATTTATAGACTTAAAAGGAAAATTGTTTAACTTGAATCAAATTGCCAGTTTCAGAATGATTGACATGAAAAGGAAGAATAAGCAATCATAGTGGGGAACTGAAGTGGGGGAAAGTGGCCAATAAAAGAGTACCTTTTAACTGACCATTACCAGCTGCCTTTCCTATATTAATTTATACACTGTTCTGTTTAGTCAGCCTTTAAAAAAAAAAGTCTGTGAAAAGTGTACTCAGTTTTCCCTGTGTTCACTTATCCAGGCTTGACTTGACCAGTGAAATGATATTGCCCTAATTGGGCCTCCATGTCACTTCCATGTCGCTTTTCTCATGTACTAAGTAGTACCCCAGTGATCTGAGAAGGGTAACGCATTGTCTCAAGGCAACAGTCTTTTTCTCGTCCGTATCTGTTGATTCTGATAGTGTTACTGGTTCTACCTGCATCGTAAGCCCTCCTTCCATTTTCTTTCAGTTGCTAAGGCTTGTTGTAAAGAAAACACTCTATACACCTACAGATGAGGATATTATTTAAATTGCTAACAGTATCCAAGACATAGTAAGTAACCTAATAATAAATACTTTAGGAAGAGTGACCAGGACATTTACAGAAATGTGTCTGATTACCTGTAGTTTTTTCCTTTAACTCAGACTTTTGATTCTAGAGCATCTAATCATTTTCTGCCCTTTGAATGAGTAATCTTACTCTGTCTAGGATGAATATATATATATATAAATAAGTGTTTTGAGGTCATTGCTGCTAGAGTATAAAAATATCACCTATTTACAATGGTGTCTACTATATACTATGTATAAGCTTACTCCTAAGGATAGTTATCTTGTGTCTTTTCCTTTTGATTCTGGTTATTTTCTTTTTTTTCCTTTTCCTTTTCCTTTTTCTTTTTCCTTTTCCTTTTCCTCTTCCTTTTCCTCTTTCTTTCTTTCTTTCTTTCTTTCTTTCTTTCTTTCTTTCTTTCTTTCTTTTTCTTTCTTTTTCTGTTACGAAAACTAAATTTAAGAATATTCCTGGCAATTTAATGGCTGCTGCTTTTACAAGTCCTGGTGAAAACAGTGGTGAGCTTTGCTGGCTGATTTTGTAGTCTCAGTGATTCCATATCTGTGTTTAGCTGAATAACTTAGCAATTAAGACAATAAAATTTTTATAAATTTTGAATTTGAAAATTTATATGGATTCAGTTATCTAACAAAGGGCCACTGAGGCTATTTTTTAAGCCATATTTCAAAGTTATAAAAAGATAGAACATCTGACATGATGTTCACATAATGAAACAGATTTATTTTCTTTCAGATTTGAAAATAGCAACAGTCAGGATTTTTTTCCTTCCATGCCATAGGCTGCCATCTCTTTTCTACTAGGTCAGCTGGAGAGGAAGGGACACCTGGCTGACTCATGCATAGTTTGGCCAGCCAGTGAATTCTGTCTAGAGCTCTACTTTACAAGTCTTTTTTTTGTCTTTTGAGCCTGCAGTGCTTAAACTTACATCCCTAAAGGGCAGTGTCATTTTCCAGACTAGTTTATTTCTTCTACATTAAAAATACAATAACATAAACTATTACAAAAGTCATATAAGGTCACTGTGATTATAGTGTTGTGTACTTGTGCATTTTCTATATTTGTACCACTCTGAAATTTGTTTAATGAATAGAAAATGTTTTTCTATTCATGTTTTCAAGCACCTGAAAAATTACTTCAAAATTGTTTCATGCCTGTGAGCGAGAATAAGGTTAAGAACTGAGTTGTTTAAGTGACTGTCTTCTAACTCTGTGAAATTGCTACCTCTTATATGTCTCTCAGCAGTACTTTCCCAGTTAGGTGTGTTTCCTTCTCATTAGCTTGTCATCTTGTGCCTCAGAAGAGCTTTTACTTTTCCTAGAATCATTTAAAAAACATAGCAGACATTCATTCAAAAATGTATTTATTGGGCCTCAGGGGCTAGATATACAACATTGAAACAATGGTCAGCATTTAGCACACACTGAATCTATCCTGCAGCGGTTGTACATTTGAAGAACTTTGTAGTCAAGAAGGGATCCAAAGGTACTGGTAACATTTCTTCCTAATGTTTCAGTAGAGTTGTCATGAACGTAGTATTTGGATTCCCTCTCTGTATCCCTGCACTCCTACCACATTTTCTCCTTTACTCTAAGATTGTCAGCCTTGTTGCCCGAAACACGCACACAACTTACCAGATGGTGCTATTCTCGTCATTTTTGTTCACATAATTTAACATTCTTCTTGCTTATACTACTACGTATTTAATTTTGTTGGGAGCAAGAAGGCTTTTCAAGTGAAGATCATTTTGTATTAGTGTAGGGTATGATATTAGACAAGTGTTTGCTGACCAGATCATGTTTGGACAAGGTGTTTGGAATTTTAAACATTGCAAATTGACCACCTAGTTTCTGAGACATAAAATTAATTAATAATGTTGAAAATAACATTCTTAAATTTGTATCTTTGATGGCTTTAGCCTGTAGGAACATTTTAGCATATTGAAATGCATGTTGCTTAAGAATCATCCAACTCATGTCAGAGCTTGCTGGGTCATTTATACATGGTGGAAATACACAATCTAGTTATGTGTTGCCCAGTTGCTGTTCTTTGTTTGTTATGAATTTTGGACCCTTTGTGATGGGGTAGGATAGGAAGACAGTAAGGAGTTGTAAGCAAATAAGAAAGAGAAGTCAGTATTTTAGAGAAAAAAAGGGGTTTAAGAAAGTCATGTAGATTTCATCAAAGCAGTAAGAGAGTATATTTGATTGAACAATATAAAAAAGGTCTCTTAACCAGTTTTTAGTGTCATTTAATTTGCAGTTGCTTTGTAAACTATATGGTTTAATACACCTGGCTTCAAAAAGAAGTCGAAAGGAAAAGCGGTTATCCACGCAGAGTGTCTAAAATGTTATAGTAATAAATTGTGTAAAAATTGAATTTTTAGAATAGAATTTTTTTTGCATTTTTTAAATGGTGGTAAAACACATAACATGAAATTTACCGTCTTCACCATCTTTAAGTGTTCAGGTCAGTAGTGTTAAGTATATTCACATTGTTGTTAAACGACTCTCCAGAAGAATTTTCTCACTTGCAGAATGGAAACTCTATACCCATTAAACAATAACTCCCTTTTCTCTTCTCCTGCCAGTGGAATAGAATTATGGTTAAATATAAATCAAGGAACAACTTGAATTATCTTGTTTGTGTTTGCAAGATTTAAAGTTGTGGTCAATATTAAGTTCCTAAAATTTGAGGGATGACAGAATTTCTTCCCTTCCTCCCAACTGTTATAAGTCATAATTGAGTTGGTTTTAAATGTCTGTTAATTGGAAGGGTTTGTTATTTCATTTGGAGCTGGAGGGGAGAAACACATTTTAAACATTAGAATTAGGTTAGCTTTGTTTGGGAAGGTAATAGATTTTCACAGACTATGTGTGCCTTGTCGAAAATGTCAGTTGTCTTTAAGTCTCCTTGTAACAGTCTCAGAATATTTTTTTTCTCTCAAAAACTCAACCTAATTTTATTTGCTTGAATATTATGATAGGAATGCATACTGATATTACTTGATAATCATATAATAGCCTTGGAATTTTAACATATATATAACTAGCAGTATTAATAATCATAGTTGTACTTCTTTAAAACATTAAATTTGAGGAAAAACTATTTAATGCTGTCTCATTTGTACATTGCTTTGCTACAGTGAGGGGGAAATCCTTTAGATTGAGACTCAGTTTACTGATAAATGGTTAGTGGATGAAACTAGAATATAAAAATATGAATGCGTTAGTGGAGCTGATGAATTAAAATTGTAAGTTGCTACAGCAGCATTTTCTACCTCCTTTTCTGTCAGAGTATTACTTTTCCAGCTTTTATTCTTATTTGTGACTAAGGTGGAGATGGGAACCTGAGGTTCAAATTGAGATTTTTATTTTGTTGAGGATTTAAGCAAGTAGGTGCAGGAAGGGTGACTTGCCACATCAATTTAGTGCATATATCCATAATTACAGGTTATAATTGACATGTACAAAATGTGTAAGAAAGATAATATTACTGAATATTTTACTTTTCCTGTATAGTCTACATGACTTTGTTTCATAAACATGACTTCTTTCCTCCAAAATGCAGAATGGTCTTGTAATTTTCTATGAAATAAACAAATATGCCATTTTGTCTGAAATCTATAATTTCAGGAAGCTATTGAAAGTTCTGACTCAGGGCTTTGTAATAAGTTTAAGCAATTGTTAATTATATTTTGGAAAATCCATCTACATAATTCTTCAGTGCCTTGAAAGAATTATTAACTTGGCAACACTACTAAAACTTTATAGAAGGCTGTCTTTAGTGTGCGTGTATCATCACACACATTTATAAGGCGTATTGCTCAGCTCGTGCGACAGCAATACTGCATGTGTGCTGGCTTTGAGTAATTCTTTAAAGGAAGTTTTCTAGATTTGCACTTGATATTTGTTTTTTTAAAAAACTGATTATTTATGGCCATGACACTGTTACCAGAAAAGTAATTCTGTAAGTCATTATGCAAAGTCATGTATAAGTAGCATCTGGGAAGAAGAGCGAGGGTTCATACAATTTGCTGTTTTAAAATGAAAGGAGGATCTGTTTGGTAAACACAGATTGTCTTCCCCTCAAATGAAAAACAGAACTTTTGTTCAAGTGATTCGGTTTAAAAAAATTTTTTTAAGGAAATCATGGATTGCATGTTCTTCTTAATGCGAGTCTTACTTAGCCTGAATCCACAAAATTGTTTTTCTGTTAATTTCAGTATGCTTGTCATCTAAATACAGTATATTCAGTGTGATAGAAAGCAGTTTAACCAACGCATAGCAGTGTTTTGCTTTGTATTTTTTCCAGTGTTTTTTAGCTCCCACTTGATTAAAGTCTTGCTCGTGAATAGAGTTTCTGTATGGCAAATGATTCTTGCTTATTATTACCTTTTGTTAAAAAAAATGCTTAGCAAGAGCTAAGCTTTTAAAAATTAATGCATTTACCATTAATAAAACTTACAATGTAATATCATTATATAATGCTTTTCTCTGATCTTTTGAAGTATTCTTTATAGAAGTATATTTGAATTTTAATTTTTAAGGTATTTGAAAACATATCTCAATGTATCAAATCTGTTATTGGAAAGGAAATTATCATGTGTTTGAGAAACAAGGACATACATCTCCAACTCAATATAAGACATAGGTGCCCACATCTGGACGACTCTCTTGCAATTGTTTACATTTAAGGTACCTCTTATCTACAGGGCCAAAGAAGCTTTTCGTATTTTAACACCTCACACTCTTTCAGGATATTGTGAAAGTAGTCTGAATAGGATAAATTTGATAGAAAATAAGTCAGTCAGAAAGACTCAACTTTTTCTATACAAAGGTTATTCCTTTTCAAAATTCAGATGTAGATTTCATGTTCAAAAGATATACATTTTAAAGCAATGATTTATTGGCTTTTTTAGTGTTTTGTGACTAAATCAGTAATTAGAATGGTTTGGAGTTATTTTATTTTTCAAGTTAATAGAAGCAGTATATGTCCTTGTTGAGAGGTTGTCTGGTTCTAGTTCAAAAGATTTCAGTATGTGTATCTGGAATGTTCAAGAGGAAGACCATCTGAAACAAAATCTTTTAACTGTTTATTTGAAAAAAGCATATGTATTCCAACTTTAAAATTGTGAATTTATTTTTGGATAACCTCTAACTGTATTTCTGTTGCTGTATAATTAGATATTTCATGGCAATATTTTTTATTAAATTGAAACTGTATAGGTTTTTAAAATAAAGACATTTTAGAAAATCTGATTTATATTTTTTATCATTGACAGTCATTCATCTGTCATGTCATCTATCATTTCACAGAAATTCAAATTATTTGTTTTATGGTGTAGCATTTCCCAAACTTACTGACAATGAAAACTTTTAAATGGTGTATTACAGAATGGTGATAGTTTATAAGATAGAATGAATGCATGGATTAAAGTAGAACCCCAAAAGTTATTTCAGATAAGTTAATTGCTGAAGAATGATCATTTGGCAAATAGTTTTTTTTCTTTAAAACAAAACTAGTTGATAAACTCATTTTGTTAAACACACACACACACACACACACACACACACACACACAACCCTTATAAGCATAATATGAGAAGATAAGATCAGGAACAGAGACCATTGATCGCTGAGTTGGTGACATGTCAATGAGACTGTTAAGTAATGCTGCCTTTGCATAATGCTCTAATCAGATGTGTGTATTTATGGTTTAGGTGCCTCATTTATATCAGGTCCGTGCATTCTCAAATATGGCAGCTTTCTGAAAGGCAGATTTTCAAGTCAAATAAATACTCTTTACTTTTCATATATTTAAGAGTATTACCTTCCCTTCCTGTTCTCTTCTTCCT
This sequence comes from Cryptoprocta ferox, assembly GCA_028646485.1. NCBI lineage: Eukaryota > Metazoa > Chordata > Mammalia > Carnivora > Eupleridae > Cryptoprocta > Cryptoprocta ferox. The sequence continues at coordinate 40,202,942 of CM053566.1, forward strand.
TTCTACAGAACACCAATTAACATCTTAAGTGGAGCATTGACATGCAGATTGGAAAAAGCTTTTCCAGGTGATGCTAACCCTAATTTTATAGGGAAATAGGGAAGCAACCAAATTAAGAGAGCTCTGACCATGTTCAAACTATACTGAAAAAAGACTGAGATTCAAAAAGATTATATGCTCTCAGTATACAAGTATAGTACAAGAGTATCATAGTGATATCCTATTGTTGCTGTAAAAATGACCATGAGTGTAGTGGCTGAAAACATCAGGAACTTATGATGTTAAATTTCTGGAGGCCAGAGATTGGACAGAAAGCTAGTCAGAAAATCCCAAATTTCTTGGAGATTAAACAACACACTTCCAGATAACATGGGTCAAAGAAGTCTCAAGAGAAATTTTAAAAGTTTTTGAAAATACAACTTGTCAGAATTTGTGGGATGCCATGAAAGCAACTCTTAGAAGGCAACTTATAACATAGACTATGTAATTTAGAAAAAGATATAAAATTGTTAATCTAAACTTCCACCTTAGGAAACTAGGAAAAGAAGAGCAAATTAAATCCAAAGTAACCAGAAGAAATAATAAAACAGCAAATATCAATGAAATTGGAAATAGAAAATAAGAGAAAACAGAAAAATTGAAAGCAAAAGCTAATTCTTTGAAAAGATCAATAAAATTGATAAATCGTTATCCAGATTGTCTAAGAAAAAGAGAAGATACAAATTACTAATATTAGGGGTATTTTTAAAGCTTATTTGAAATAGCACAAGCCGGGGAGGCACAGAGAAAGAAGGAGAGTGAGAGAATCCCAATCAGGCTCTGCACTGTCAGTACAGAGCCCAATTCAGGGCTCAAACCCACAAAATGGGAGATCATGACCTGAGCCAAAACCAAGAGTTGGATACTCAGCTGACTGAGCCATCGAGGCACCCCATAAATTACTAATATTAGGAATGAAAGATGTGCCATCACTACAGATCCCGTAGACATTAAAAGGATAAGAACTCAATCACAAACTTGATAAATGAAATGGAGCAATTCCTTAAAGGACATAATATACCAAAACTCACACAGGGAGAAATAATCTGCATATACCTGTTTCTATTAAAGAAATTGAATCATTAATTAGTAACCTTTCAAAACAAAAAGCAGGCCCAGATGGATTCACTGGTGAATTCTACCAAACATTTTAAGAGAGAAATTATACCAACTCTATACAATCTCTTCCAGAAAATAGACGCAGAGCCAAGAAACCAAAGACATTACAAGAAAGGAAAGCTATTGGCCAATCTTTCTCATGAACATAGATTTAAAAATTTGTAACAGAATGTTAGCAATTTGAATCTAATAATATATAAAAAGAATTATACCTGGGATTTGTTCCAGGTATAGAACAAATATTCATTTGTTTTGTACCTGGAACAAAGTTGATAAACTAGTTTGTTAATGAACTAGTTAATGAATGAATACTCATTCAACATTCAAAAATTAATGTAATCCATCACATCATATGCTGAAGAAAAAAATCACCTTAACAACAGAATGCTAACAAGCATTGGACAAAATCCCCATTTGTGATATAAAAGGAAACTTATGATGAAAAATTTCAGTAAAATAGGAGTAAAGAACTTCTCAATTTGATAAAGAACTTCTATAAAAATGCTGCAGCTAACATCACACTTAATGGTGAGAAACTAGATACTTTCCCTGTAAAGTTGGGAATGAGGCAAGTATTACCTCTTTACCACTCCTATTTAGCATTGTACTAAAGTCCAGCTAATGCAAGCAAGACAAAGGAAATAAAAGGTATACAGATAGGAAAGGAGAAAACAAAACTGTATTTGCAGATGATATGGTTATGTAGAAATTGCCAAAGAATCAACAAGAAAACTTGTGGAACTAATAAGCAAGTGTTGATATCCATAAAATAACTTGCTGGAATTTTGACTGAAACTTCATTGAATCTATAGATCAATTGGGAAGGACTGACATCTTAATATTGGGTCTTTATGAACATGGAATATCTCTCCATTTATTTAGATTTTTTTCTTTGATGAGAGTTTTATAGTTTTCCTCATATAGTTCTTGTACATATTTTTTAATATAATATATACCCAAGGATTTCAGAGGTTTTGGTGCTAATGTAAATGATACTGTCTTTAATTTCAAATTCTGATTTTTCATTGTCGGTATATAAAAAAGCAGTATATAAAAAAACTTTTGTATATTTATGTCTTGCAACCTTGCTATAAACTGATCCTGAAGCTTTTATATGGAAAGACAAAAGACCCACAATCGCCAACACTGTACTGAGGAAGAACAAAGTCATAGAACAAACATTACTTGATTACAAGACTTACAATAAAGCTTAAGTTATCAAGACAGTGTGATATTGGCAAAAGCATTGTTTCTTGGCCTTTTCCATGGGAAGAGCTAGAAACATTTTTAAGGAAAAAATATATACCATGAGTTCAAACAAACTTCCAATTCAAATGTGGGACTACTAGCTATTTAGCCTCACTGATCTTATATCTATATCTCTTTCCAACCATTAAAAAATATTTTCTTTATTGCACAAAAACAATGTTATCACCCGCACTATGGCTTCTGAAAACAGTTAAGTTTTTTGCAATTCTTATCAGGGTGTATCTCACTAGGAATATTTAGTCAAATTACTGTGTTTTTAAGTCCCCTGGAATAGCTCATTCTGTGTAGTTATGCTGCCAACTGGGTACACAGGTTTACTTTTACTTTTGGAATTGCTTTCTTCATTCCTTTATTGAATTTTAAATTATATAAAGTATGTACATTGTTCCAAAGTGATCTCTACAAAACATTATACATTAAAAGAAGTCTGCCTTCCATCCCTGTTCCTTCCAACTTCCATGCCCCATGTAAATAATATGGTTTATTCTCCATTGATTTTATCTTAAGATTAGGAAATACACACATGAATATATTGACACTCCGTTTCTTTTTTAAAACACAAGCATACTGTGCATGATCTCCACTTAACCTCTCATATTTTAATAATAATGACTTTTAATACTTTATAGACTTTTTTTTCCTTATTACTCTGTAGAGAGACACAAAGAAAGGAAAAGTAGAGGAGCTTATCATTCCAGAGCTTAGGCACCTTGGGAGAGTGGTCTATAAAGACACGATTCTAGGCTACCCTGCTTGATGAGCTGGAAGGTCCAGGTTGTTTGGAAAGTTGTGAAAATCATTCCAGGGTCCTGGCCAAGTTATTCCAAGCCAGGCTAATTGGTTCCCTCTAACCCAGTCTCTCCAGTTCGTGTCTGTTATCTTTCAGCCCCCATCTCCCCTCCTCTGGAAAGAAAGGGAAAGAAGAGTGAGGAGGTGTTGCCCAGGTCCGGGTACCTTCCACGGGGCAAAAGCAAGTCAGATTATGTGCTTATTCAAAGTCCCTTCTTTTCATCTTATTACTTCCCTGCTTGGGAGGATCTGTCCTCTGGAGAATGCCAAGGGCTTTTTACTCCAAAACATTAGGAACCTCAAACTTTAGGTTTTGGGAACATAAGGATTGTTTCTTTCCACTCATAGCAAAGAGCATTTACTTCTGAGTGGGATCTTAGGCATTTCCTATAGGAAGATAAATGAAGACACACACCAGAGCCCAGAATTGTCCTGTTGGCTACACTGGGGAGGAGAGTTGGTGTTCTCTGTGCCCCTCCCTCCTGTGGAATTTTGCTTGCACAAGGGAAAGAAATCATCCTGGACAAAAAGTGCTTTTTATCTGTGTGTATGGTCAGAGATTGTGCCAAACCTGGCTTCAACTAAGAGAATTCCTCATTGAAGAGAAAATTCTGTTTCCTCTCTCTCTCTTTTTGAAAGATACTCTGTAAATGAGTGTGAAGAAACTGTCTACAAGTCTCAGGATAATGAGTAAATATGACATCATTACATTTAATGATAGCAACATAAGCATTCATTTAGCACCTACTGCGTGCCATGCACAGGCACTTTATATACATCATCTGATTTAATCACTATTAGTTTCATTTTATCTATGAGGGTGGGGAGCTCAGAGAGATTAAACAAATTGCTCACAGTTTTTCATTTAGTTTGTAGCTGTGTTAGGATCCAAAATTGCTTTTTTCTGGGACACCTGGGTGGCTTAGTTGGGTAAGAATCAGACTGTTGGTTTCAGCTCGGGTCATGACCTCACGGTTTTGTGAGTTCAAGCCCCATGTGGGGCTCCGTGCTGACAGCACAGAGCCTGCTTGGGATTCTCTCTCTCTCCCTCTGTCTCTGCCTTTCCCCCACTCACATGGTCTCTCTCTCAAAATAAATAAACTTAAAAAACAAAAAAACAAAATTGTTGTTCTTTTTCTTATCTTTTCTCCCTCCCTCCCTCCCTTCCTTCCTTTCTTCCTACCTTCCTTCCTTTTCTTTTAAACAACCAAAAGCCGTATTTCTGACAGCAACACCTCCTGCCTTTGATGAGAGCTCTGAAGTGTGTCAGGAAAAAAATGATATAACTGGAAGTGAAAATTTCAAGTTGAATGGGAAGAACCTGGGCAGTTAGTAGCATACCTCACCTACCTGCTCCTTGAATTTTTCCCTGAAGAATTCTAGTAAAACAAGTTCCCTAAACTGGATCTCTATTGGGTGCACCAACCTCTCTCTCCCACAAGAGGTCAGTAAAATCCTCTTAGTGAATTGAAGACCTGTTGCTGCCGTTAACCACTCCCTGGTTTAGCAGTGGGGCAGTAAGGATCATTCCTTTATTGAAGAGACCTCTGACCTTCATATATTCTCTTCCGTATCATGCTGCTTTTTCCAAGCTGAGTCATCTGACACCTGAACTCTATCCTCACGCTACCATGTGGTGTGAAACAAATGCGATGAGCACAAAGAGGCTCAGTTCATTCTCTTTTAGTTTAAAGTGATGTTTTTGTTAAAAATTGCTAAAATATGATTATATACTAATTTTAAAATATGGGTACAAATTATTTCCTAAAATTTAATATCTTGTAATTCTGGTATCTGAATAACTATTTAGAACAAGAGAGGACATGTCATACTTAACACTTAAGAGGTGCCTTCTAAGGCACTCTGGTTTATGCTTTATGTGGCATTTGAACCCTGGAAGTCTGGCCTGAGTCCTTGGCTGCAACCATTGTAACATCCTGCTCTTTGCCAGAGAAATAGAAATCAATGTTTTTGGTTCCGCAAGAGTCATTTTCAGGTGTATAAGCCAATATGGACATTTGAAAAGGTAGCTCAAGATCTTGTGGGGCTGTGGAACTTACGTAATGTAGAGCACCCTCTTTAGAAAAACAGTAAATAAAAATGTAAACATGAAAGTGAATTTTTATTTAGAATGAGAAAATAATGACAAATCACAATTAGAAAAAAGACTACAAACATCTCCAAATCTAGGGAAAAAGGCATATTTTCATGAAGGAACTGCCTGACATATATAATGCTCTCCCTTTGCATCTTGACAGGAGAGAACATCCATTCTGACGAGGTGTTCTTTGCATTTCCATTTACGTGTGTGATGACTGGAGGAATTTGTTACAAGCCAGCTTCTGGCTGTATTCATTTCAAACCATTTTCTCCTGCACACACCCTATGTACTACAGGTGTCAGGCACCACAGGACATAAGCATATTGTGATACCCCCTTTGGTCTGCCCCTTTGCATCACAGCATGAGGCAGCCAGAGAGATGGGAATGCTCCTAGAAGCCATGTCTATGCCATGATAGCTTTGCAAGAACTTAAGTATACACAGAGGTAACTGCAAGCCACATCAATGTATCCGACTAAATGCCAAATAAACATATCTTTAAAAAATTATTTTTAATGTATATTTATATTTGAGAGAGAGAGAGAGACAGAGCACAAGTGGGGGAGGGGCAGAGAGAAAGGGAGACACAGAATCTGAAGCAGGCTCCAGGCTTCGAGCTGTCAGCCCAGAGCCCGACGCAGGGCTTGAACTCACCAGACATGAGATCATGACCTGAGCCGAAGTCGGACGCTTAACCGACTGAGCCACCCAGGCGCCCCTAAATAAATGTATCTTTAATGTATCCTCATCTCCCTCATCTCAAAAATGCAGTGGTTACCCTATGGCCACCCAAAGCAGAGAGGCAAAATAAAAGTAGAAATGGAAACAGAAAGTGGTCTTAACCTGACTGCAGTGAAAATATATTATTTTTGCCTATTTTACAAACAGTGTGACCCAATGAACACACCATTGGACCCTTCCCAGATGTTGAAAGGGGCCTAAGTGAGAGCCCTGCAGCATAAGCTTCTCTGTCTTTCGGGTATATCCCTTTGTATACATCCTTAGAAGACTCAGCCACGCCCCAGGCTCACAGACTGCTCAGAGTATGCTGGAAAGAAACGATCAGAGCCCAGTGCCGACAAGAATACCTTCATTTAGTGACAGGACCTCTCCAGCGGTAGGAGGGCAAGTCACAGAATTTCTCCATTCCCCTAATATTCCAGTCTCTGCTTTGGACAAAGTGCATTTGCTGGGGCGCATGGGTCTTTGTTTCAGTAAGAAAGATCAGGGGGCATCCACAGCAGAAGTGATTGTACACTGAGACCTAAGATTATACAGCCTCCTGTGTCAATCATCCACTTTTCCCAAGACTCAGTGGTGATAAAAGCTTTGCTCATACTTTTTCCTTGGCTTAAAACCTCTCTCCAGCACACATCCCACATTCCGACCCTGAGTCACGAAGTCTTCCCAGCAGCCCTGAGGCCCACAGACCTCTCCTCCCTCTGATCTCCTACACATTTTAACAAACAATTCCCGCAACAAATATTTGCTAAGTACCCATTCTGGGCTAGCCTTCAGTTAAATCTTAGTGGATTGCTTACGAAGCATTTTATGCAAGTCCATCTCTGTTTAGTCAGATTATAAACAAATTGGTGACAGGGACCAGGGTTTCTTCCTGGCCTATCACAGCTCTGGGTATGTCAGCACTGAATAAATACTTATTTGATTGATGCAGTTCTGTCTCCTCTCTGAGGACCAAACCTCTTGGCAGCTCCCTCTGAGCTGGACCGGAGACTCCCTGACTGGATGGAGAAGGTAGAGTTACCTCCTGAAGAAATTCAAATGGCGTTCCCCCGAACTTTGCTCTTAGATACTCTGCAGCTCATATTTGAAGCAACCTTTCTTTTCCAGTAAACTGGTCAGAAATTTTGACTTTTGACATGATGGTAGTCCAAATCTGGATACCGACCCCCCACTCCTACCCCCAACGTCTTACTTTGCGAGGTATCTAGGTTTGAGGGCACTGGAATCCGGATCCACCTCAGGATCCCCTAATGCAGGCGCTCACGCGGCATACTGGAACCTCCGACCTTCAGACCTTCACTTGTCCTGAGAGGCGATGTAGGATTGTAGGAAATGTAGACTCGAATCTCACTGTGACCTGTTTTCAGCGCTGGCTCTGCCCTCGCAGGCCGTGGGAGGCTTTGGCTGAGTCCCTTCGCCTCCCTTGCTCTCCTCCTCTGGAAATGGAGGACATTAGCAGAACGAATGATGTCGGGAGGGCTGTGGAACTTATATACGCAAGGATTCTGGGTGACTGTTGGAGTTCAGTTTTCTCTGTGCAGGTTCTCTTCTCTGCCTCCCAAATCCTGTCCCTGTCAATTGGTGCATCCACTATGGAAAACAGGATGGAGATTCCTCTAGATCTCCTACAGGATCCAGCAATTCCTCTTGGGATATTTATCTGAAGAAAATGAAAACACTAATCCGCAAAGTACTCACCCCCATGTTCACTGCAGCATTATTTACAATAGCCAAGATATGGAAGCAACCCAAATGTCCATCGACAGGTGAATGGATAAAAAAGAGTTTTTACACACACACACACACACACACACACACACACACACACACACTATATCTATCTGTCTAATCTATCTGGTATATAATGGACATGTTGATGATATGTCCCTGACAGTTTTGAGTAAATGTCTTTCCCATCTCCATAAAAGGCATCTCTACCTTCCTGCTCCCAGATCCAGAAGCTCAGTGTTGGTTATCCTTGATTGATTTCTTTCCGTTTCTCCTTCCTTAACTCTGACCTGTCAGCAAATCCTGATGATTGAATCTGATGGCTTCTTCCTGCTTCTACTGCTAACCTGGACAAAACCACCCCCTCTTGTTGGGATTATGACAATAGTCTTATCTGTCTGACCTCTGCTGCTGCTTCGTTTTAGTCTGTTCTTCACATTACTGCTAGAGTGATCTTTTTAACCAGATTAAATGTCTTTGGTGCTTTGGGCCCTCCAGAAGCTTTGCATCTCATTCAGATAAAACAACAACAGAATCCTTCCATGCCATAGCCCCACAGTATTTCTCCCTCTTGTCACTAAACCCACCCCCATCCTCTGGCTACAACACATGGGACTCCTTTCTTTTTATTGAATGTTCCAAACACCTTTCTACCCCAGGGCCTTTGCATTTGCTGCTCCCTCCCTCTAGAATGCCCTTCTCATGGATATCTACTCCCCCTCATGGATGGCTCACCCCCACCCCCACCTCTTTTAGGCATCTTCTCAAATTTCTCTTTACTAGAGAGTCCCTTCTAGTTGACTCCACATCATATAACAGATCACTATCTCTACCTGGTTCTCTCACCCTATCATGTTTTCTTGTTTCCTGTTTTTCTCCCCCATCCAGAACATAAATTCTGAGGGTAGGGCTTTTGACTCTCCTGGTCACTATTGGATTCTTAGTATTTAGAAAAGTATCTGGCACATCATAGGAGGCATTCATTAAATATGTGTTGAAAGATTTGGTTAAGTGAAATAGCCTTTGACATTGCTTCATAAATTAAAGGGAATATACAAAAGGGAGCTGTCACCAATGCAACCGATAGCTAAGTATTATTTATTGATCATTCCCTATAACCAATCACCGTATTTAGCAAATATTAGTGTCTCATTTCATCCTTACAGCAGAGAAATTATTTTCTTAGTAACTTAGATATTGATGGAGAAGAGGGGAAAATAGTTACCAGTGGGTTAAAATGCTACAAACCCACACCTAGAGTGATTGTGCCAGCCTTGTTCCCATTCCCTCAAAGCGGCTCCCGTGAGCAATGCTGTGCTCTGCGTGAGGACAAGATACTGGGGAAAGTGAGCCATCTTCTTGAAAACACACTAACCTCTCATTTCACTCACCCTTCTCCCCTCCTAATCTTCTAATAAATTTATTGCTGGGAAAAAGGCCAAGTAGGGAAAACCCCGCTGGCAGCCTGAGAATCGGCCTTCGAGGTCATCTGCCTGCCCTCTTCTTTTGACACAGGAGGAAATTCAGCCCCCTGCAAGGCAATTTCCTGACAGGATGGTGTTCCTTTTTACTTTTCTTTAACCAAACTTCTCGTCCAAAATCAGAAGAAGAACCATATCCTCTGTCGATATATCCTGATGTATCGAGCTACTTGATGATCTTAAGGGATAAGGGGCCACATTTGCTCTATTTTTGTTGACTTCTTCCTGCAAAACTGAACCCCATTGGGTTCTTTTAAAAATACATGGGACACCGTTATTCTCTTGAGTGATACATGGGCATCTGTTCTGATGACAGCAAGGTAATAACATATTTGGCTACATGAAGCCCTGGGGTTTCGGTGTACAGTATGGAGATGCCTCTTCCCAAGACCTGCTGCCAGAAGCTGTCATCACAAATCAGAAATCCCAGTCTCGAGTGGAAAATATTCCTGGAAGGCTTTGCAAGCCGCAGGCAAGACAGCTTGGCTCAGAAGAGAAGGTGAAAACTGTTCTTCCTCATACATGAGTTATACAAGAAAGCAAGAGAGGCAGAGACTGAAGACCACGTTCTAATATTAATTTCTTTTTTTTGTCTTCATTTTTATTAGCCCAGGAAATATTGTTTTATTTCAAAATATGTGCTTGCCATTGTCTTCACTGAGTACATTTAAAACAATTATAACACATATCTTCTGTTTTTTGCCCAGAATTCTTTCTGATTGCAGAGATGGGAAAATATCCTAATTTCCCATAAAATGCCAGCAACAGCATAACATGTTAGTACCAAGCCGTGCCATTCCATGATGCATTTCCTGGGCCTCTGATGAAAATATTATTTTAAAAAGACATTTGGAGGCCTCTGGTGCCAAGTAGGTGTTGCCTGGATATTCTGTGATGATGATGGTGATGAACACCCTTCTAAGTGCATGTACTGATTTTAAGAAACATAACACCACAGCACGTAAAATCACGTGCCAGATCTCACACAGCTGCCAAATCACATCCGCCCCTATCTCTCTGGATGATCCTTCCCCAAAATACAGGCTTGGCATCTTGCCCTGAACGTCAGCCAACTGGACATTAGCAGACCAGGGCAGAGAGGGAAATCCAGATATCTTCCCCTATAAATCTCAGCCAAAGCCAAACCTTGATTATCTGTGGTGTCTGTGGGCAGCGGAGGAAGGCGCTGTGGGGTGTGAGTAAGTAGAATTTGCAGATAAACCTAAATCTTATTTTAGACAATCAGAGAAAAAATAATTTCCAAATTCTTTGCTTTTGAATGCACCGATGAAAGGGGTAACAAGGAATGACTGTTACACTTGGAGTCTTTTGAATCTAGCCCATTTGCTTTCTGGGTGAGGTGCTGATGACAGGTAAAACAGCCAAGATGTGGATCCTCGAATAGGCTTGCGAAAGCAATGAGTCCTCACGAGTTCCCAGTCTGAAAATTCAGTCCCTGGATAATTGAGAGTTAACTCTAACGCCGATTTCTTTTGTAATTACCCTGGAGTTAGCTTCTACTGTGTAAAGGGCACACTCCAGCTGCAGAGATTAAATTGTTATCCAGAGGTTCACATTAATATTTAAGGGCCTCAGGTCAAAGACCTTAATCCTTGAGTAATAAACTGTATATTTAAAAGCCTGGTACTATATACACACATGCATGCAAGTGCCCTGAACGTGGCCCAGCAGGTCACACAGCAAAGAGCGAATAGGAGTTACATTTTGGAAGAGGGATAGGGCTGGGAGGGCATGAGGGCAAGAACAGGGGTAGGAGAGGATAAAAGGGGATGCTTTAAAACCTTTTCTGTTGAAGTTTTAAAATAAGACTGCATTCATGCAAGAAACATAAGAAATCATTATGAAAATGAGGTATTTTGACTTGAAGCTTCTAGAGGGCAGGGATGTCTTCTGCAGCCCCATGTCCCTGGCCGACCTAACCTGAAAGCACTCTCTACAAGTTTCTTTTTGTAATTGTATTTGCCTGGCTGGAGTAATTTTATTTGCTGAGAAATAAATCATTTACAGTATCATTTGTTATTTGACATCTCTGCAAGTCTTATATTGTGGTAGTGCTTTAAAATTCCTTCCTGTTTCAGTACTTTTTATAGGTAAGGAATTGAGACAAAAAGAAAGTATCTTTTCAAGGCCTTTATGGCAGCAAATAGTTAGCAAAGAGGAGAAATTGTTCATGAGTTCAGTTTTTTTGTGATGTATTCCTTTTCCAAGTCTTTGCTTATTGTTATGTCTGACTGGATTGGGTTAAGTCCTTAAATCCTTAATTGTTCTATAACCTAAAGTAAAATCTCCTCACTAGAGGGAAGTGGGGACAGATGAATGGAGACGTGGGTTCTTCCTTCCAGGGCCCTCCCGGAAAGCTTCACCATGATGCCTTCTGCATTCCTTCCGAGATCCTGACTTGGGGGCTAACAATGGGCATGAGCATGAGAATGGAGTTGGGGACTGGTGTGAGCGGTCCAGGTTTTCTCTTGTGGGTGACAGAGAGTGACAATATGCAGGAATGACTTCCACTCTGGGGAACAGTAGAAAGAGACTTGTTCAAGTTTTGAAGGGGCAAATTGATATGTCTCTAGCTCTTGACAATGTGAACACTGCTTCTACTCTCTCCTACCCAGCTCAAATCTAGAATTTTATTCCAGGAGAGGCCAACAACTCTTATAGTTGGAGGAGATTGAGTTGATATGTTTTCCCTTCAACTAAATGGCCTATGTTTTCTTTTGGTTATGAATTAGCATTTGGAAAATATAACAGCAATTTATGCTGAGGACCTTATTCCAGTCAAATGAAGAAAATTCATTTTCTTCTTCTTCTTCTTCTTTTTTTTTGGTTGTCCCATTGGAGAAGGAGAGACAGCCTTGGAGGAGAAAGGCTTTGACAGGTACAGTATAACTTATCAGGTTTTCAAGTAACTAGCTGAGGTTAGCCTTAGTTCAGATATGTCAGAGCTGTCAGAGGCCAGCCCCAAAATCTGTAAGACATTACAGACTGAAAAGCCAGTGAGGACGGCTGAAGGTCTCAGTGGGAATCCCAACACACCAAAGAGTCTGGAGTGTCTCCATGCTTGGGTCCGGCCCTTGATAATAGTTGAAGTTTGCTTTTTTTTTGTGATTGTTGCAGGATTACTAAATTTGCTGTGTTTTGTTCTTTTGGCTCCTGAAGTTGGTCCATTGCACTTCTGGGACAATTCATCATTGTGTGGAGAGACGGGAGGGATCACCTCTGCAGGGTCCACCCTGGGTGGTTTGAGTGTGAGAGATTAGCAAGCAGGGCCAATACAATCCTCCACGCTAGGAAGGGACAGAATGAAAGCATGAATGCACCGACAGAGTTTTCAGATGCCCCTGAGTTGTGAGTTCTGGTGTTAGAGATGTCAGTAGAAGCCAACGAATGGTAACAAAAGGAACTTTCTGAAAGTGGCTTCTCTCTCCGTCTTGCTCACCCCAGTGCACGTGAGAAAACAGAATACTTCCCCAAAGGGGTAGAATAAGAAATGAGTTTTAGAATGGAAACTTGGTGCCACACTTACCAGTGGCCTTCAGTTATCCACTGAACCTTTGCCCCTCAGTCTTCCTGTAGGTAAAACGGTGATGCTGGTAATGGTGAATTCATAAGGCTGCTATGGGAGGATCATGTAGAGACACTGTAGTCTGTGATGTGAAATTGCAGTATTAAGTTATTAATAGAAGCTTCAGGATCATCTAATGAATTAGCACAGACTTTGCACAATAAATGAAGGATTGTACTGCTGGAGGATTTCCCCGAACACTTTAATCGAAGTGAGATGATAGAAAACAAAATGCAGACTACAGCAGACAGTGGTAGAAGAAATGCAAATCAAAGAACTTGAGAGTATCTCCCAGGGAGGACTATGCTGGTCTCCTCCCCTTTGCCCCTTGCCTTGAATAGATTCTTACACATTGTAGGAGCCTGGAAAGTCTGTTGTCTCACAAATCAAGAAAGGCCTACCTGTGTAAGCCAGCCTTGTGTGCAGGGTGGGGAGGGGGATTTGGGTTTTTCTGGAATAAGGCTCAATAAAGGATTTTTATCTTGAAAATCCTATGGTGTGACATGATGGGTTTATTTCCTGCCTGTGTAATCTTGGCTTTCTCACAGTTGTTCCATTTCTAACTAACACCCCAGTTCATACAACTCCTCTTAGAGAGAGTCTGCATGCCTTTATTTTATTTTTATAACTTAAAATCTAATCATCTCACTCTCTGTCTCTCTGTCTCTGTCTCTCTCTGATTGCTGATTCTTTTATTCTTGTTTATCCAAAAGGCAAATTTAAGATTCCAAAGGGTTGCTTCCAGGCTGATCCCTGAGAACTCACCACTGGTTTTGTAGGGAACAGAGCAAAGGTCAGGAGATAGGAAGGGCAAAGTGGAAGGAATTTACTCAGATCTACTCTTGTTTTGTTTTCATGGAGTCTCCCTGTAACTGTGTTATGAATACAGTCAGTTACACAAAACCCCATGAAGATAGAATATAGGTTGGCCTCTGGTTTATGCCTCAGTAAGCCATATGTTTTGCAGTTTAAGATTTTTGAATGTGGGACGCCTGGATGGCTTAGTCAGTTAAGCGTCAGACTTCCACTCAGGTCATGAACTCACGGTTTGTGAGTTCGAGCCCTGCATCGAGCTCTGTGCTGACAGCTCAGAGCCTGGAGCCTGCTTCAGATTCTGTGTCTCCCTCTCTCTCTGCCCCTACCCGCCTTGTGCTCTGTCTCTGTCTCTCAAAAATAAACAAATGCAAATAAAAATAAAAATAAAAGATTTTTGGATGAATGTTCTCTTTCAGTAACACCTACAGTAATACCTACAGAGGGCATGTGAACTACAGATAAAATAAAAATCACTTGCTTTACTTTTTTTTTTAACTTTATAGTTTATTGTCAGGTTGGTTTCCATATAACACCCAGTGCTCTTCCCCACAAGTGTCCTCCACCCTGACCATCACCCCCCTTTCCCTTTCCCCCTCCCCCTTCCGCCCTCAGTTTGTTTTCAGTATTCAAGAGTCACTTGCTTTACTTTTAAATGTGTTTAAAAGTAAACACGTTTGTCCCCAATCCAAAAATATACACATCTCTCCTTTGCATCACAAAAAAACATGCTTCTTTCTCTCTATCTGAATCCCACTCTTTCTCTCTCAAAATAAATAAATATCAAAAAATATATATATAAAAAAAAGGCAGACTCACAGCCCTGGGTGGCTCAGTTTGGTTGAGTGTCCGACTTCAGCTCAGGTCATAATCTCACAGTCGAGAGTTTGAGCCCCATATCAGGCTGGCTGCTGTCAGCCTGTCAGCACAGAGACCACTTCAGATCCTCTGTCCCCCTCTCTCTCTGCCCCTCCCCCATGCATGTCCTCTCTCTCAAAAAACAAATAGAGTTTTTTTAAAAGAGTCTTTTAGGGGCGCCTGGGTGGCTCAGTCTGTTGAGCGTCCGACTTCGGCTCAGGTCATGATCTCGTGGTTTGTAAGTTCGAGACCTGCGTCCACCTCTGTGCTGACAGCTCAGAGCCTGGAGCCTGCCCTGCTTCCGATTCTGTGTCTCTCCCTCTCTCTGCCCCTCCCCTACTCATGCTCTGTTTCTCTCTGTCTCAATAATAAATAAACATAAAAAATTAAAAAAAAGAGTCCTTTAAATAGAGTATATTTAAATATTTAACTAGAGTCTTTTATTTATTGTTTAAAATTTCTTGTTAATTTTTTACCTTTATTTATTTTTCAAAGACAGGGAGAGGCAGAGAACAAGTGGGGAAGGGCAGTGAGAGAATGAGACACAGAATCCGAAGCAGGCTCCAGGTTCTGAGCTGTCAGCACAGAGCCCAACGTGGGGCTAGAACCCACAAACTGTGAGATCATGACCTGAGGCGAAGTCAGACGCTTAACCAACTGAGCCACCCAGGTGCCCCAAATAGAGTCTTTCAAAAGAAAAAGCAGGCTCTCTGAATGCAAGGAAGTGTGTAGGGAAGTAGATTAATCGGTACTCTGTTGCCATTTACATCTTCCCCCTTGTGATGCATGAATATCACGGCAGTTCAGTACATGAGTGTGCTGACTGCCCCTGTGTCTGCTCTGTGGAGCCCATCCCAGGATCTCTGGCAAGCTTAGTGACTACATGAGACTTCCCCAGACAGTTGGCATTTCAGCTCCCCTGCCACATACCCTCAAAAGCATATCCGTGGTCATCACATTTCATGTGTTACTTGTGAGCTTGGAAAATATATGCAGGGTACTGATGTGTGTGTTTTATCACCCATAAAACCAAAATGTGTGTTTTTATCCCCCATAAAAACAAAATATTTTCCTTAGTATTTATTAGTTTTGTCACTTTGCTTGCTTCTTCTCTCTCCCTGTGTGTGAAATCCCTTCTTCATAAAAAAAATCACAAATAGTATTAACCATACTGTTTGTTGTGGGGAATGTAGATTTATGACAAAGTAACAGGAAACCACCTTATAAATATAAAATTCCATGTAAACATTCAAGAGAAATCGCTGGCAAGGAACATGTGCAGGTATAGCTCAAAAGACAATGTATTAAACCAGTTTCCCTAGAGATGATCTTCTTCCTATTGACCTTCTGGGTCAGTAGAGCTTGAGTTCCTTTGCAAACCCATCTGAAGATACAAGCCCCTGAACACATACAGGCCAGGTGTTTTCCATAGGACAGTGGAATTTGCCAGCTGGTACAACTTCCTTCCACTACTGTGCTGCCAAAGCTCTAGTTACCGACCTTCAGGAAGGCATCTTCAGGGTCTGACTTTGCCGTCACTGGAGGCAAGTCTAATGTCGGGGGAGTGGGAGGGAGAAGAGGGGAGATTTTACTGTTATCCATGTACTGGAGCTTATTGTGAAAATTGATATCTTAGTGTGGTAGGACATGAGCTACCGTACACTTCATCCTGACCTACAAGATAACCCATTGTGGTGATTAAATATAATCAAAATTTGGGGGAGAGGGAGCTTAGGGGAATATGGAAAATGCTTTTTAATGGAATCATTTAATTGTAGGCCTGAGAGGTTTCTGAAAGACTTTTCAGTCCAACTGACTCTTTCTGTTGAAGAAAGCAAGACCCAGAAAAATTACAAGCTATACCCAAGGAGTTCCAGTTAGTCAGAAAGGGTTGGGGCTAGGACCAGGTGCCCTGGATCCTGAGATTCAGAGTTTTTCCACTGCTACCTTTGAAGGTGGTCTTCAGCCTGCTTGGGGGGTGGGGGGGTGGGGGTGGGGGGTGAAAGTCCTCTGGGTGAGGCTGCTAGGCAAGTCTTCGTTTCATAGAACATAGCTTTTCCTACCAACAGTGCTGGCTGCCACAGCCTGTGGGGGTCGCCATAGGCTCTGGCCTGGGAAGGCTGGAGGACAAGGGGATGGGATTCCAAGTAGCAAGTGAGTGATCGGAGGTGCTAGAGCATAAAAGGAAAGGGCTGTAGGAATCAGACTTACAGCTTATTAGGAAAGTCCCGTGGCTCCCAGCTCTTTCCAGATGTCTGTACCTTTCACTCATTTATGGCGCCGGTGGAAAGAAAACCAGAGCTGGCCATTCCCAAAACCTTTAAAATCGCCCCTCTGCAGTCCTCTGGGTTTGCAGATGTAAATGCTAAAGGTCACTAAGGGCTTAAAGTACCCTTTTCTCTCCAGCCTCCTCTCCTCCCATACCAGGTGCCAAAGTTGGTTTGGGAGAATCACCTTCTAAGAAAACCAGGGGGACCGGCCTGCACCCACCTACTCACCACCCTACCGTCACCCCCAAATAAACCAGCTGCCTGGAGCTTTGGACTTTTGCAGCTTCCCTAGGCCTAGGGGGCCTGAACTCTGGGTTTGGGGGAGGCCTCTTTTCCAGGCTGGTTGCTAAGGCCGGTGCTGACTCCAGGCCTGTTATCAAGAGGATAGTTTAAACAAGGCCTTATCGCTGTGTGTTCAATCAAGGTTTATGAGGGCTGATAAAGATGTCACCTAGTTGCTTCGTGCGTTCATTAAAACTCTATTCCCTGGTGGGATGGAAATGCAAAGGTGTTTGTTTTTGTTTTTGTTTTAACAAAATTTTGGGAATAAATACATGTTGTTCTTGTGTTAAATGTGGCACTTGCGGACAAGCTCGCATGTGTAGTCAAATCCATTTGTGGCAGCAAGAAGGGGGTGAGGGCGGGTCTCTGGGGCATTTCCCCTGAGAACAATACATTAGGCTTCACAGATATAACACCGTCTCTGATATCATAGATTATCATAAGTGCTTTTTTAATAATTCAATAAATGTCACTGCCTTTAGTTCAGGTGCAGCAATAAGCCATTGTATGCTTTTAATTTTGTGTTCTTTTGTATTCCTGGATCATTATAACAAAAAAGATATTTGTTTTAGTGTTTTTTTAATAAGAGACTTCTAACCAAATATGTTTTACATAGTCCCCCTTTCTATGAGTTTTTTTTTCTCTTCTGTTAAAAAAAAAGCAAACTTGCCCATATTACCTTTATTCACCCATAATTGTGTATCAATAGTCAGAGCTCCAGGGAGCATAAGACAAGCATAAGAAATAGTCCCTGCTCAGAACAGCTTTTGTACTGTGTGAGTTTGTTACTGTTTTATGTTGAGCCTGATGTTGGCCCCCACCTTGCATATGGAGTGTCTCAGTGACTCATTCAATGTATTTTCTATTTATTAACACTAAGGCAGAATTGCAGAATAGAGGATAAGAAGTGATTTAACTTTTCGGGCACCCACCTCTCTGCCTCCAGTTCAAAAAATGCCAGGGGCACCTGAGTGGCTTAGTCAGTTGGGTGTCCAACTTTGGCTCAGGTCATAATCTCAGGTTCATGGGTGTGAGACCCACATTGGGCTCTATACTGACAGCTCCGAGCCTGGAGCCTGTTGCAGATTCTGTGTCTCCCTTTCTCTCTGCCCCTCCCCTGCTCACACTCTGCCCCCACCCCCACCAAACATAAACATTTAAAAAAGTTTTTTAATAAAAAAAAAGTGCCATTGCTTTTTTTTAATGTTTATTTTAAATTGTGGTAAAATACACATAGCATAATATTTACCATCTTAAACATTTTTAAGTATACAGCTCAGTAATGTTAAATATATCACGTGGTGGTGCAACCAATCTCCAGAATTTCTCATTTTGCAAATCTGAAACTCTATACCCATTAACCAATAGCTCCTGACTTCTCTCTCCCCACCAGCGCCTGGTCAGCACCATTTTACTCTGTTTCAATGAATTTGGCTATTTTAGATACCTCATATAAGTGAAGTCATGCAGTATTTGTCCGTCTATGACTGGCATATTTCACTTAGCATAATGTCTCAGGGTTCATCCATGTTGAGCATATGACAGGATTGCCATTCTTTTTAAGGCTGAATAATATTCTATTGTATCTATATACCACATTTCATTTATGCATTCTTCCACTGATGGACATTTGTGTACCCCCATATTTTAGCTATTGTGAATAATGTTGCTATGAACACAAGTGTATAAAATATCTGTTCTAGTCTCTGTTTTCAATTCTTTTGGGTATCCAGAAGTGGGATTGCTGGATCATATTGTAGTTCTATTTTGACTTTTTTGAGGAACCAACACAGTGTTTTCTACACAACTGGCCATTTTACAATTTTACCAACAGTGCATAGTTGTTCCAATTTCTCCACATCCTTACAACACTTAACTTATTTTCTGGTTCTTTTTTTTTTTTTTTTCTTTTTTTAAATAGTGGCCATCCTAATGGGTGTAAAAGGAGACCTGCTATTGGCTAAGTATTTGTCCACCTCCCCGGATTCATAAATTGAAACCCTAGTCCCAGTGTGATGGCATTTGGAGATGGGGCCTTTAAGAGGCTGCATTAATTCAGATCATTTTGTATCTCCTTTATTAGAGCTTAAACTTTCTACAGAGGATTTATAAGTTCTTGATTTAGTTATACCTTAGATATTTATTTTATAATTTTTGTTGCTATTATAAATAGTACTCTAGTTTTCAGAGTTATATTTTCTGGTTGGTTATCCTTGGTTTAGACCAGAAATAGGCACACTTTTTCCGTAAAGGACCAGATAGTAAATATTTTAGGAATTGTAGCCACATAAGGTCTCTGTTGAATATTTTTTTTCTCCCTCCTTCTTCTCTCTCCTCCTCCTCCTCCTTCAATAACTTTTAAAAGTGTAAAAATCATTCTTATCTGGTGGAGACTTATAATAACAGGCCTTAGGGGAGATTTGCCCCATAGGGTCTTAATTTCCCATTTCCTGGTATAGAACAATGCTTTTGATTTATACAAGTTGCTCTTTTATTTTCTAACTTTGCTGAGCTCTGGTGATTCTAATGGTTTTGCTGGTTATTAGTTTTTTTTACATAAATGATCATATCATCTGAAAATAATACCATTTTTATATCTTCCATTTTCATTCTTATCTCTCTTACTTTTCTTTTTTTAATTGGTAGGGGTGGCCAGGACCTCCACCCTACTACTCAATAAGTATATGGTAGTGAGCATCCTTATTTTGTTCTTGTCTTAGAGGGGATGCATCTTAAATTTCTCTCTTCAGTATATCTTCACTGAAGGCTTTGGGATATACCTTTTACAAAGTTAAAAAATTTCTTTCTATTCCTAGTTTGGTAGGGCTTTTTAAAAAATTGTAATTGGTGAATATTATCAGAAGCTTTTTCTTCATCATCTCAGATGATACAGTTTACCTTCTATAGCCTACTATTGAGGTGAATTTGATAGATTTCTATGCATTGAACCATCCTTACATTCTTAGGATAAACCTTCTTTGATCAGGATTCATTAGCTATTGTTTTAAGAGTTTTACATATACATTCATAACTGAGAGAGGCCTATAATTTTTCTTTTCTTATCATGCCCTTATCTGATATTGGAATCAAGATTACACTTTCTTCTTGCTTTTTTGAATTTGTTCTGTTATACTCTTTCTGGTTTTTTGAGCTAGATTCATATCCCACTTACTTATAATCTTTCTTATTTTCTGATAAATGTGTTTAAAAATATAAATTTACTGGAGCAGCTGGCTGGCTCAGTCAGAGGAGCATACTATTCTTGATCTCAACATTGTGAGTTTGAGCCCCAAGTTGGGTATAGAGATTTCTTAAAAATAAAATCTTTGGGGCGCCTGGGTGACTCAGTTGGTTGAGCATCCAACTTCGGCTCAGGTCATGATCTCACAGCTTGTGGGTTTGAGCCCTGCATCAGGCTCTGTGCTGACAGCACTTGGATTCTGTGTCTTCCTCTCTCTCTGACCCTCCCCTGCTAGCGCTGTCTCTGTCTCTCAAAAATAAATAAAAAACATTAAAAAAATTAAAAAAAGAAAGATTCTTTAAAAAAATAATAAAAAAATCTTAAAAAAATAATAAATATAAATTTCCCTCTAATACTGCTTTAGCTGTGTCCTCCAAACTTTTACATATAATGCTTCATTATTATTTAATGCCAAATATTTATTAATTTTCTTTCAAATCAAATGTTGCTTAAAATGTTATTCAATTGCAAAACATAGTATTATTGTATAATATGCTTTTTGGTTTCAATACATAGTATTTTTAAGGAAATACACTGTAATTTTATTATGTTATGTTTGGAGACACAGAATTTATTGAAGCCACCCATACGGTCTAATAAATGGTCTTGTTTTTAAATGTTCCACATGTACATGAAAAGGATGTGGGTTTTTTTTTATTGAATGTGGAGTTCTATATATATCAAATAGTTTGTGCTTGTTAATTATATTCTGATCTTCAATATCTCTTATTTTTTCTTTGCTTCACTTATTCTGATCTTCAATATCTCTTATTTTCTTATTGCTTCACCTATTAGCTTCTAAAAGTGGTCGGATAAAATTTCCAATTATAATGGTTAATTTATGTATTTTTCCTTATAGTTCTGTCAGTTACTGATTTATTCATTTTGAGATTGTATTATTAGATGCCTATGTTTTGGACACTTACATTTTCTTTTCATTTTCCCCTTTTTCAGCATATATTGCCCTTATTTTTCTGATTTTTTTGCCCATAAATTTTATTTTCTTAGTGCTAAGATGGCTACATGAATTTTTTCTTGGTTCATACTTTCTTAGCATGTGTTTATCTATTTTTTATTTTTTCAATATATCTGTGTCTTTTTGTTTTAAGTAGTTCTCTTGTAGCCAACATATTTTTAAATTTAATTTTTAAAATCTACTCCTAGAGACTTTTAATTGGTGAGTTAGTTTTTTTTTAAGTTCTACTGTATTTATCTTCATTATTTCTTCACATATTTCCTCTTTTTTATTAAAACAACTTCTCTCCTTCTGGGACTCTTATTAGACATTGACATATATTCTCTTTTAAATCTCTTTTAACTTTTCTTGGGGCACTTGGGTGGCTTAGTCAGTTGAGCATCCCACTTTTGATTTTGGCTCAGGTCTTGATCCCAGGGTTGTGGGATCGAGCCCACATCAGGCTCTGTGCTGAGTGTGGAGCCCACTTGGGATTCTATCTCTCTCTCTCTCTCTCTCTCTCTCTGTCCCTCTCCTCTACTCATGTATACTCTCTCTCTAAAATAATAATAAGAAAAATTTCTTAACCTTTCTTGAAGTGTGTCTTTATCCTTTCCTGTTCCTACTGGGAAAGTTCCTCTACCTAATTTTGTTGTTATTTTTTCTATTTCTGATGTTTTTTTCTATCTATAGTGCTCCTTATTTCAATATTTATGTATTTTATATTTAACTTCTCTTTTTCTCATCATGATATTTAATTCTTACTTTATGGCTCAAATGTAATCCACTATTTCCTTATGTATAGGTATAATGCACATTTAAAATTCATCTCTGTTTTTTTTTTCAATTCTGCTTTACCTGGTATATATTATTTAGCTTACCATTTGTCAATTAAAGAAGTTCTTTCCAGGTATCTATTTGCACCTGTGAGTTCATGTACACCTGAAAATAGCTGCTGTTTCTGGTAATGTGTTTGGTGTAAAGTATGAAGGCCAGACCATGGGACAAGTCCCTCTTTGTAAGGATTAGGGAGAGGGAAATAGTAAATTCCATGGCATAGAGCCCCAAGCACCATAAAACCACTGTTGATTGTTCCTTTTTCAGGAATGATCTCCACCAGGCAACTCTGCTTCAGGAATTATTCTTTAAATTCTTAGAAATAAGAAGCACTAGTTAAAGCCAATTTCCTTAGTTTGTAGTATCCTACCCACGGCACCAGTCCAGATCTGTTTTTATCAGTACCCTACTCCAGCAGGACATCTGTGCTACCCCCATATTGCTATTCTAACATGGGTCAGTGTGTACTATTTCCGCCAACCTCTTTGGAGATGCATGAAATATGAAGTTTTATTTTAATGTTTTATTTAAAATAAAATATATAACATTTTGTTTATGGTATATATGTATGTACTTAAAGTTTACACTTGCTTATTTCAACAAATTAAGCAGTTCAGACATCTCTAAACTTAATATTCTTCTGTTCTTCACCATCAGTCTCTGAAATAATTGATGTAAACACTTTTCTCCCCAAATATATTTAGTTATAGACGTTTCTATCTATCAAATAATTATTCTCAACTTGTTTTTTTTAAAGAAGGCATTGTATTCATAGCGATCTGTCCAGATATTTATAAATTAATTCACTTTTTCCTAGGTAAATAATGTTATGTGATATGGATGTTCCATCACTTATTAATCAATTCTTCTGCTGACAAACATGCTATTTTTTCCCCAGGTTTTGTAAATATAAACAATACTGCAACAAATATCCTTGGATCTGTTAGATGCAATGGATGGAGTCCAGAAATAGTCCAACAAATATAGCAATTTGATATATTATAAAAATAATATTTCAATTCAGTGAAGTTTATTTATTTATTTATTTATAATTTTATTTTTAAGTAATCTCTATACCCAATGTGGGATCAAGAATTGCATGCTCGGGGCACCTGGGTAGCTCAGTTGGTTGAATGTTTGACTCTTGATTTCAGCTTAGGTCATGATCCCAGGGATGTCAGATTGAGCCCTGTGTTGGGCTCCACTTTGAGCATGAAGCCTGATTAAGATTTTCTCTCTCTCTCCTTCTGCCCCAGTCCCCAACTTGTGCATGCTCTCTCTCTCTCTCTCTCTCTCTCTCTCTCTCTCTCTCAAATAAAAAAAAAAGAGAAAGAGAGAGAGTTGTGCGCTCCACCGACTGAGCTAGCCAGGTGCCCCAAGGTGATTTATTTAATAAATAATACTGGCATAAGTAGCCATTTACATATGAAACAAAAAGTATTATTCCTTTATTACATTGTATACAGAAACAAGCTCCAGATATAATACTTAGATGTAAACAAATAAAAATATTAGGAGAAAATTTATAATTATATAATTTCAGAGTTGGGAAAAATTTTTAAAGAAATGCTGGAAACCTGAAAATAATAAAAGGGAAAAAAGTGAACAGATAAAAATCTATAAAAATGTTTAATGTTTTATATCTCCATATGATACAGACAACTCTAAAATTTTTTCTGCATGTCATTTTAAGGTCAAATAAATGTTCAGGTCCTGGATTTTGTCTGGTGAGTACTGGTGAAATCTTATTATTACGAAGTCTGCATAACTATATCTGTACATCACTATACCTAACTATCTATATCTACATAACTGTATTTAATATAGTTGTAATGGGATTTTGCTCTAAAGATTATGTCTCTTGAAATCACATCTCTATAGTCTGGAAATTGAACAGATCCTATAATTCTTAATTGGAGAGTATCATGAGAAAAAAAGTTGCATAGTTCATACTACTCTGAGTTCTAAATGTATGTGTGTGTGTGTGTGTGTGTGTGTGTGTGTGTGTGTGTTGAAGTTTCTTTTAGAGGGGATTTTGGAAATTTCATTCAATAAGTAATGGGTGGAAGGATGGATAAAGAGAATTTAAGAGTAATTAGAGTTCTTTTGTTTGACTTTTAGGTAGCAAAATGTTTAGTTGTGGCTGGCATGCAAATACACATTTGGATATTTGTTTTAAAAGGGGGACTTTGTTAACAGACACCAGATATTTTCCCCTTTGTTCCAGATGATTAACTGTAGTAAGTGGAGCAACAAAAGTATTGATTTGCCCCATTGGTACAATAAAGGAGCATTCACTCTTTTAAATCTTTAGAAAGACATTTATTGCCCTAATTCACTAAGATCAATGGTTATAAATGAGGATGTTTCCTCCAAAGTTAGGTTTATAACCAAAATCTTGTTTAATCAGGAACCTTAAAGATGATCTAGCTCTAGTCCAATCTCATCGGTAGATGGAGACGCTGGGGCCAAGGGATTAAGTAACTTTTCAGAGTTATGAATAGCAACGCCAAGAGTAGAAACTCCAGTATTGCTATCTTGACAGTGAACCAGGCCATCAACAATAGCTGGCAGAAAGACTAGTGCCAAAGGCATTGTCTCAAAGGCACTTAAATTAGGAATATAATAATTGTTTCCCTAAAGATTTCCTACTGTCCTACCAGATGATAATGTATGGGCAATACCCACCTCCTGACATTTTCCATCACTTCCTTGGAGAGTCCACTGAAAGTAGATGTCTGCAAGGCAACATCCTGACTCTATATGCCCTGAGTCCTGACACTTCAAATGTCAATGTTTATGTGCATTTGGACAATTGTTGACTGAACAGATAAGGACAGGGAGAAACGACTTATAGGATTTTATTGGGCAGCATACAAAGAGAGGATTACTTGTTTCATACATTCATGTTGAAATTACCTTCTTAATTTCAATAATATTGTTATCCTAGTAGAATGTACTTGGGTTTCTGATTCAAAGTAAATTGTGATTCATTCACACATCAAGTTCAAAAGGCATAAAATGGAGGCAAGGAAGTAGAAAAAGCAAGTGGATACCTTTTTTTTTTTTTTTTTTTTTTTTAGAAAAGAGACTTGGCTGGGGAGTTAATTAGGAGGAGGTGTATATAAGTTTGCATGGGGTTTAGGAGGAAAAATTATATGATGCACATTGAGTCCCCCACAAATTCCTGCAGTCTTTCTCATAACAGTATAGGTCAGAGCTTTTCAAATTCATGTACTGTTGGGGAAAAAATTATATCCTGTCGATTTCATATTTCATGTATCTGCCCTTTGCCTTTTGCCCCTGTTGCTAAGTCTGTATCTTAACTATTCACCCTCTCCTGCCTGGAAAATTTCAATGGTCTTCTCATTAGTCTCCCTGCTGGTGTCACTCCTCTTCTTATCCATTTTCTATGCTGCCTCCGGTATGAGATTTCCAAAAATGCAAATTCCATTCCATTACTTCTTTGTTCGAAATCCTTTGGTGCTTCCCACCTGCCCACCAGTTGGGAAATTCTTAGCCCGGGAGCACCTGAGTGGCTCAGTTGGTTAACTGTCCAACTTTGGCTCAGGTCATGACCTCCCCTTAGTGGGCTCGAGTCCCGCATCGGGTTCTGTGCTGACAGCTTAGAGCCTGAAGCCTGCTTCAGATTCTGTCTCTCTCTCTCTCTCTGACCCTCCCCCACTCACACTCTATCTCTCTCAAAAATAAACATTAGAAAAAATTTTTAAAGATAAAAATAAAATAAATGAAATTCTTAGCCTGGTAGTTTAGTAATTTCTGGTGCCTGCCTTCCCCTCCACCTGCATCTGCCATTGCACTCCCCTGCTTGTGCCATACTTCATTCATCATTCACTCAATACAGCTCTACTGAGTATCAACCATGTAGCAGGGCATGTTCCTAGGATGTGACGGGAGCAAGACAGTGCCCTGAAAGAACAACCGTTCTTCTAGTCTCTATCATGAAGGTAGTAAAGCAAACACAAACCACACACCCTTTTATGACTGATTATTCATGCTGTTTCTTAACCTAGTGTAATTTGAAGTAAAAGGATCCTTGTTTAACACAGTTTGGAGAGTGAAAAGACAAGTCGCGGACTGGGAAAAATCTTTGCAAATCACATGTCTAATAAAAGATTTGTATCCAGAATATGTAAAAGAGTCTCAAAACTCAATGATAAGAAAATGAACAAACCAATTTAAAAAAATAGGCAAAAGATTTGGACTCTACCAAAGATCTATGATGGCAAATGAGCACATGAAAAGATGTCCATCATCATTAGTTATCAGGGAAATGCAAACTAAAGCCACAAAGAAGTATCACAGTTATTAAAATGGCTAAAATGAGAAAACAAAACCAAACCAAACCCGTGACAGTACCAACTGCTGGTGAGGATGGGTAGCAACTGGAACTTCCCTGCGCTATTGGGTAGAAAGCAAACTGGTGCAGCCACTTTGGAAAACAGTTTCAGAGTTCTCATCAAGTGACACTTAGGTTTACCGTACAACTCAGCAATCACACTTCTAGGTATTTACCAGGTGAAGTGAAAGCTTATGTTCACACAAAAACCTTTATGTAAATGTTTGCCCCAAACTGGAAAAAAAATCCCAAATGTTCTTCAACTAGTGAAGGATTATCCATCCCATGGAAAACACTCAGCAAGAAAAAGAAATGAACTCCTTATACACACACTACCATAGATGAATCTCAAGTGCATTCTGCTAAGAGTAAAAAACCAGGGCTTAAAAGTTATGTACCATATGACTTCATTTTTATGACTTTCTGGAAAAGGTAAAATTGTATGAACAGGAAACAGCTCAATGGCTGTGAGGGCTGAGGACAGGGAGTGTTTGTGTACAAAAGGGTCTGCGGAAGTATTTTGGGCTGATGTTACTGTTCTATATTTTGATTGTGGAAGTAGTAACATGATTACATGATACATTTTATAAAAATCACAGAACTGTGCACTAAGAAGGGTCAATTTTAATGTATGCAAACTGTATTTCAATGAAAACAATGATCCTTGTTTAAATAAAAGAACCAATGAGGGCACCTGGGTGGCTCAGTCGGTAAAGCATCCCACTTTGGCTCAGGTCATGATCTCAGGATTGGTGGGTTCGAGCCCTGCATCGGGCTCTGGGCTGATAGCTCAGAGCCTGGAGCCTGCTTCAGATTCTGTGTCTCCCTCTCTCTCTGCCCGTCCCCCACTCATGCTCTGTCTCTGTCTCTCAAAGATAAATAAACGTTAAAAAATGTGTGTGTGTGAGTATATATATATATATATATATATATATATATGTAGGAACCAGTGAGGTATATCTGTCCAATTTCAGCATTTTATCAGTTCCATTCTGGCATTCACATTGAGTTGTGCTGTATATTCGGAAAAATCTTGGGTTGTGGGTTTGTGGCATTCAGTCCTTTCTTCCCTGGGGGAGCAGCACGTTTAGCCAGCTGAGAGAACCTTTCAAAAGGAGCCCACATATTCATATCCAACTTTGTATCCAATCAACCCTGACTCTTCAGTTCAGGAGCACATTGAATAATCTGACCTGGCGTAATTTATTAAATTTGAATGATAAATCAATAGGGCATCTTTTTTCTTTAATCCCATTAAGTTTGTCATTCAGATGCATTTTAGGGATTATTTTCTGTCTTGCATACTGACAACTTTTCCAAAGGAAATGAGTTAGATTCTCCCAACTCTTAGCTTAGAACGTCCTTCATTGTTCTTTCTGGGTTTCCTTTCTTTTCTCTGGGGTTTCTGGTCTCTACTGTAGATTACAGGAGAAAATGAAGATATAACTGGTAGGAGAATTACTTATTGTTCCATTCTTCCTTCCCACTGCCAGATGATGGTCCTGGGTTTTGCTTTAGGAATTCTGATTATCCTACTCACAGCAGTCTGGCTGAAGGGCTCAGTAAATGGTTCCAAGGACATCTTAACTCTGGAGCAAGCAGCTGATTTTCGTTTTCCTTGAATATGCTGTGTGTTTCCTGGTGCTGGGTTTGAATAAACCACATATTAAGATCCCAGTACTAAATAAATGAAAATATAATTCTAACAGAGAAATACTTCGGTTAAGTGTGAACATTTCCCACATTTCCTAGGCTCTTTCTCAATTAAAATAAAAAGGAAAGGAGGATAGTTCTTACACTCTAAATTACTATTTTGTTTGTTTTAATTTTCTTGCCTTTTTTGGGAGGAGAGAAGAAAGGACATTAGTTAAAACTAAGGAAATCTGGGGTTGCTTGGGTGGCTCAGTCGGTTAAGTAAGGGACTCTTGATTTCAACTCAGGTCATGATCTCACGGTCATAGGATTGATCCCCGAGTTGGGCTCTGCACTGAGTGGTAGCCTGCTTGGGAGTCTCTCTCTCTGCCCCTCCCCCACATGCGCACACACTCTCTCTCTCAAAATAATAAACATTAAAAAAAAAGTAAAGAAATTTGAATACATAGGAGTTTAGTTATTAAAATGTATCAATATTGGTTCACTAATTATAACAAACATTATCATATTTAAAAAAGTTTTAATGTTTATTTATTTTTGAGAGAGAGACAGAGCGCAAGCAGGAGAGGGACAGAGAGAAAGGGAGACAGAATCCGAAGCTGTCGTCTGTGCTGATGGCTCAGAGCCTGATGTGGGGCTCAAACTCACAAACCAGGGCATCATGACCTGAGCTGATGTTGGACCCTTAACTGACTGAGCCACCCAGGTGCCCAATAAATGTTATCATATTAATGTAAGATGTTAATACAAGGGAAGCTGGGTGCAGGATATGTGGAAACTGTAATATCTTCATGATTTTTGTAAACCTAAGACTGTTCTAAAAAATAAAGTTGATTTTTAAAATAATCAAAACTTAACAGGGGGCTAAGACAATGCAAATACCTGTGTCCTACCCATGAGCCCATTTTGAAAGAAAAAAAAAAAGAAGATTCAAGGAAGTTCTGCAGCAAAATTAAAAATGAATCTAAAAAAGAAAACCACTCATGTATTAATGTATCTTTGATATTCTGTATTATTATATCTTATGATACAGAAAATGATGGCAAACAAAGAAGTAAAACTTTTAATTAATTCCAGAAAGGTTTTGTTGTGTTACATAATATATTAAACAGTCTATCAGTAAAACCTTTTCTGTTATCAATGTACAGGAGAAAGGATTGGGAAGAGTGCTAAGATTCTTTCCATTTTGCAAGGAAAGTAAAAATATTGATTACACATAGATCTTTATAGGAAATATAAAGTGATTATGTATTTAAAAACTGAATGACTATTGGAGCAGTGGCTCTCAAAGTGTCTAACATTCTTGCTTTAGTCAAATACAATTTTAATATATTTTTTCCAAGCTGAATTTTAGAATTTCCCAAGATGCATCTGGATTCAGTTCCATTGAAACAAAATTTCTTCAACCTTAATTCTTTCTACATTAAGATAAGACCAAGATTTCTCTGTAAGAGTAAACAAGAGCTTTCACTGTCAGAGCAGCACAGAAGAGAAAGCCAAGGGCCTCCTTCCCGCCCCATCCCGGTTTAACTACCCTCGATGGAGGGGGTGGGGCAGAGGCCAGGACACAGCGTTTCCTGGAGCCCTGCACCCTCATTGAAGGGCTTGTGAGCACTTTCCCTTCCTGCAATGAAGGCCAGCATTCTTTCACAATTCCACAGCTGACCCTGCTGCACAGATTAATTTATTTTTCCTGAATCCATCTTGTCAGAAAAATTCCAGGGCCAGAAACCCAGCTATTTCCAAATCAACCTTTCACCCTGGTGTTTCCCAGTGATGTTCTTAAGGAAGTGAGAAATTTGGTTTGTTTCAGACCAGGTGACTCAGCTGACCCAGAATGGGTGGGTAATTCTCCTGCCACAGCTGCCTTGAGTAGGCCACTCTGTGAACCAAAGTTGTTTTCAATGAAGCCAGTGAGATGGCAGTTCAAAAGGGGTCCTTTTGAACATTTTTCTAAATGTTATTTATTTATTTTTGAGAGAGATAGCGTGCACAAGAGGGAAGGAAGGGACAGAGAGGAGGGAGACACAGAATCTGAAGCAGGCTCCAGGCTCTGAGCTGTCAGTATAGAGCTCCACATGGGGCTCAAACCCATGAACAGTGAGATCATGACCTGAGTGGAAGTATGATGCTTAACCAACTGAGCCACCCAGGCACCCCCTGACCTGAACATTCTTACTTGTCCACGACTGTTTCATTTCTCAAGGCCAGCCAAATCCAATGTTCGCCAAGAGGTTTTCTCAAAGCACTGACTTTTTTTTTTAAATGTTTATTTATTTTTGAGAGAGAGAGAGAGAGAGAGAGAGAGAGAGAGAGAGAGAGAGAGAATGTGTGGGGGAGGGGCAGAGAGAGGGAAACAGAGAATCCGAAGCAGGCTCCAGGCTCTGAACTGTCAGCACAGAGCCTGATGTGGGGGCTCGAACTCATGAACTGTGAGAACATGACTTGAGCTGAAGTAGGGCGCTCAACTGACTGAGCCACCCAGGTGCCCCATC
This sequence comes from Cryptoprocta ferox, assembly GCA_028646485.1. Classification (NCBI taxonomy): domain Eukaryota; kingdom Metazoa; phylum Chordata; class Mammalia; order Carnivora; family Eupleridae; genus Cryptoprocta; species Cryptoprocta ferox. The sequence goes on from CM053566.1 coordinate 40,233,562, forward strand.
CAAGCACTGACTTTAATGGGTGATGGTATGTTTCTCTCTAAGGTTTAAGCTCCTGGTTAAACATCTTTGGAAACCTCACGTGGTGCTTAACATGATATCTAACATACATTTGTTCACAAGGACTTGGGGACTGTTCAGCAATCTCCCCAAAGCTTGGAACTGTTTCATCTTTTTTGGAGCATAGATCTCATTTGTGGGCAAGTAGGTGCCCTTCTAGCTTCAGAGGCTCTGAACTCTCTGGGAAGCTTGGTTGAGTGTGCCCAGATTTTCACCCCCACTACTTAGTTTGAAGACCCCCTAGCGGATGAACTTAGAGCTCTTGTTTTCTTTGCCTGCCTATATGGGTCTCTGCCTCCCCCAGTGTCACCACCATTTAATGGTATTGACATTGACATTGATAATGATAATGGTAATGACAAGAAACATAGTATAGATTCTGTAGGCAGACTACCCAGTTTGTTTACATTCTATCTGTGCTGCTTACTAATTGAGTGAACTTAGGCAAGTTGCCTGACCACTCTGGGCCTCAGTTTCTTCATTTGTAAAACCAGAATAAGGGTTTCTATTTCATAGGAATGTTGAGAATTATAAGTTAATGCATGCAAAGTGTTTTTTAAAGATGCCATTTGGCTAATAAAGCTATTTTATTTAAAAAAATTTTTTAATTTAAATTCAAGTCAGTTAACATACAGTGTAGTATTGGTTTCAAGAGTAGAACCCAGTGATTCATCACTTACATATAACATGCAGTAATGTAGTCAAAGTTCTTAAAATTTCTATTATTATTGGTGTTATAGCTCCCATTTATTGAATGCTTACTAAGTGTCAGGTAGTAGTAAGAGCATCTCACATGTTGTTTATTTATTTATTTTTTTGAGAGAGAGAGAGAAAGAGAGAGAGCCATGCAGGGGAGGGGCAGAGAGAGACTTCCAAGTAGGCTCCATGCTTAGTGCAGAGTCTGACATGGGGATCAATCCCATGACTGTGAGATTATGACCTCAGCCAATATCAAGAGTGGGATGTTTAACTTACAGAGCCACCCAGGGGCCCCTCACATGTTATTTTATTTAATTCCTTACAGTGACCTTATGAGTTGAATATCCTTATACCATTTTATAGGCAAGGAAACTAAGGCTCAGTAATTCACTTGGATCATTCCGTTAATAAGTAGTAGAGACAGAATTCAAATCCAGGGCTGACTGCATCTGAAGCCTTCCCCTTAACCAGTTTGCTACTACATCTTCTCATACTAATGTGATTCTTTCTTTCTTAGTCTGGATTTGGAGGGAAATACAGACCCCTATTATTTTTCTCATCTTCATGGCCTTTTGTCTCCCATCATAGGTGGCAAAATACCTTGACAACATCTTGGAAAAAAGTGGTAGCTCAGACAACATCTCAATCACAGCTTTGGAGATCTTCAGGATGGCTGGATGCCTAGGGAGCTGGGCATTTGTGAAGGTTAGGCTGCCTGGGGTTGGTGAAGATTTGGGATGGCAGAGGAGATTGGGTGCTTAGACTTTGGTCTTTATTTCCAAATTGCTCCTATAACCATTTAATCAAGCTGTTGCAGACAGCTTGTGATACTTGCCCTTCTACCATCTAATCAGCTTATGGTATCTAACACATGGTATCTAACACAAGTCAGATAGATCTAGGCTTAAATGTTTCTTTCTGCCTTACTAAGAAAGCCTAGAAAGTTGTTTTAACTTCTCTGAAGTTCTCTGAAAAGAAAAACACTTGATTGATCAGGTTTTCGAGGGAATTAGAAAACATGTTATGGCTCTTAATAGACATTCTTAAGCATTTGTTTCTTTGGTTTCGGTCTAGAGCTGTGAGTGTTGGCGAGACTTTCATAATGAATAACAGAAGGTTGTTTTTTTCATTATTTTCAGACTAAACCTTTATCACTAAGAAGAAAACGTTCAGTGAGCGTCCTCCAGACCAACATGATAACTGAGTGGTAGGCGGGCACTGCGCCAAATACATAATAATCTTCCCTACTCTCATGTAAGGTGGGCACTGTCTCCAGTTTGCACGTGAGAAAATCAGGTTCAGAGAAGTGATTTGTCTGAAGTTATATAGCTGGTTGGTGGGAGAGTCAGGATTGATCCTCATGTTCCTAAAGCAGTGCCTTCTTTCTATAAAAGAGCAAAAATGTCATTCACTGATTTATTAATCGGTCAAACATTTGTTGATCATTTGCTATGTGCTTGGCACAGTTATAGAGGCTCTGTATGTAATAAAGAGAAACATATGTGGGAGTATATACTGTGGTTGAAGAAACAATCACATACATATAGCAAACTTAATAGCCTGAACTCTGCCCCCTTCTCACTACAAAACATTTGAGAATTCTGGATTAAAAAAACCAAATATTTTAAATTGCATAAATGAACTCATAAAATGTAAAGAAAATCCCCAAGTTCCATACAAAATAAAACAAAACAAAACACCAGAGGAAACTGAAAAAACAACATGGTAGACATTCGAGTTAATGTTGGGGTTCTCCCGAGACAGGATTGGTGGTCTCCTTAACCTAGAGGTGTGGCTTTTGTTACCCAAGGATTGGAGAGGATCTGAGACCTACATAAATTTGGGACACTCAGGGGGCCATACTCTCAGTGAAATTATTGAATTGAAGAAGGAAATTAACCCACCAGCAAAGTAAGACAAGGAGGAGCTTGGCTTGGAATCAGAATAAAATGTGTCCTGTGAGAATTTGTAACTATAGATGCCTTGCAGGGGTTTGGGGTTTAAACTCATGCTACCAATGTGGTCCAGGAGTGCCTCCATCCCAAGTCAACTGACTGATGTGAAAACTGACTAGTGCTTCAGTGATATTACTCCTGGGGCCCCTGGTAGAAGCAAATGCAAAATGGATCTGGGGAAATATACTGTCAACCAGGCTGCACAGGATTCACACAGGCAAAGCCCCATGAGCTCACAATACCAAGTCCCCAACACACACACACACACACACACACACACACACAGAGCCATGTACCAGCACACATAGTGTGGAAGATGCCACAGAGTAGAAAAGTTTGAAGACTTGGTGGGTTAGTCTTTAAAGGTTGAAGTGGATCTAGTGCTGGCTGCAAATGGACAAGCTGGTGTCCTTAGTGTGAAAATCAGCTTGCACCAGGTTAAGGAGGTAGGTCTTGGCAAGTTGTGCTTGAAGATAGTAAGTGGTTAAGACTAACAGGAGCTAAATGTTTTGTTTAGGGGTCAGTGAAAGATAAAACTAAAATATTAAATGAAGGCCAAGTTGTCAAGGACTTTGAATGTCTTACCAAAGGTGGAGAGGTGACATGATGAAAATGTTAAAGAAATCTTTCCAGAATGTCTGGTGATGCTTAGAAATGCAAGAAAGGAGATAGAAAGGAGGACCAGGGTTAGTGTCTGGTGGGACACATGGCAGGTTGGGAAAATGGGAAAATGGAAAAAGGAAAAAACATAGCCTGATTTGGGAGAGCCAGAGGAAAACATATAGACTCCCCTTATTTAATCCAGAAGTTTTAAACTGTGTCCTGTAGAATGAGCATTCTCCTCTGAGATACCTCGGGGTGGCCAATGTGAGAGAATAGTTTGTCTATTTTATTTCATGCAATTTGGCCCTACATAACAATTCATTGGGAAAAACAATTTTGTAGCTTTGAAAAAAAAAATAGTAGAGCTTAAAAATTTATTTTATTTTTTAACAAATCTTTTTTTAAAGTTTATTTATTTATTTTGAAAGAGAGAGTGTGTGTGAGAGCAGGGGAGGGACAGAGAGAGAGAGAGAGAGAGAGAGAGAGAGAGAGAATCCCAAGCAGGCTCCATGCTGTCAGAGTGGAGCCTGACACAGGATTCAATCTCATGAAATCATGACCTGAGCCGAAACCAAGAGTCTGAAACTTTACTGACTGAGCCACCCAGGTACCCCCAAATTTGATTTTTTTTAAGCAAAGGGGTAAGCTAAAATCTTAGGTCAAAACATTCTGGGTGAGGAGGTATTGGGATGGTATAGTTTTCCCTATAGGGAATCGTGCACAATTAGGCACTTAATATTTAATCTTTTTTTGGGAGGAATGTGATAATAATTGATCAGCCTCGGCAGATAGCTCAGTGCAGCATATTGTCGGCTTCACAGAGGCCATCCCCACCGCTCTCAGATCCCCCAGAACCCTGGCAAAATCTAAAGGAAACCTCCTGGCGTGGTGAGACCTGTCCAATCACCTGAGGACTGACTGGCATCAAAACTAGGACTCTGTAATCCACAGTATTGATGGAGCGCTAAGTCCTGTGCTGGAGACGGCGCCTTTACAGGTGAGGAGAAGGGTCCCTTTGTCTGGATGAACCATCTTTTCTCCTTTGTCAGGGCTGCAATTTCTGCTCTGCAGCCAGGAGAGGGCCAAGGAATTTGAACCTGAGCAGAAGGAAAGGTAAGGGAATTTTGCTCGGAATTTTGGAGTTTCGTGTTAGGGTGTTAGGGCTTTGTTAGCCCCTTGGCAGCAGAGGTAAAATGAGGAGGGACACAGGGGAGTTGGGGCCTCGAGTTCGGTGGAAACTGCTAGAAGATGCAAATTGATAAATAAACATTAAAACAATGAGGCTCTACTAATCCTCTGACAAAGGGCAAATTGCTAATCTAACCTCCCCGCCAGGATGGCTGCCTCAGTTGAACAAAGGCGGCTTTTATAGTTTATGTTTTATTTGTAAACTGACAGTGGCTGGTCAGTTAAATGGATTTTCTCTCACCTGCCTCCGAGGGGGCGGGGAGGTGGCAGGTAATCCTTTCTTTCTCTACCGGGCTCAGGAAAATGGTCACCTGATCTGACCAGGAAAGGCCTTGGAGGATGTGCCAAATTTTAGCCACTTTAGAGTAACTGCTAAATTGCTCGTCAACAATGGGACCAGTGTCTGCCGGGGAAGGGCTGGGGACTGGCGTGCCTTTCCAGCTCATAATTCATGAGAGGCCTTCAGTTTCCCAGCCTCTCTCCAGCCTTTCAATTCCAGGGCTGGATGCCTTCTCTGGGAACGGTGGTTGTGAGGTTGTGAGCGCACGTTGGTGCTGGTAATTCTCTGAAAGTGCTGAATTCACTGAGACTCCTTCCTATGGGAGGCAGGCTGCCTCCTCCATTTCCTCTGAAGAACTGTCAACCTGGCCCAAGGTGTCAGCTCGTTCATTATTCCAGCTGACCTGCAAGAGGACAGTCTGGCATTCAAATCTGACACCCACACCCGCACTCTGGGGAAAATCACAGATACGTCCCCATCTCCAGGGGCCTCTGGCCTGTTACCCGTTCCTCAGTCTGCCTCTTGTCATCCACTTCCTCCACCTTAATGTCAAGGCATCCTGGCTGGGGTAAAGTGCGGCTACCAAAGGAGAAGAGGAGATGGATATTTTTCCAGAGTAGCTGTCTCTCTTAAGATGCATCTTGCGGGGACTCTTGGGTGGCTCAGCTGATTAAGGGTCTGACTTTAGCTCAGGTCATGATCTCACGGTTTGTGAGTTTGAGAGGTTTGAGCCCCTCATCAGGCTCTACGTGTCTGATGGTGTCAATCCTGCTTGAGATTCTTTCTCTCTCTCCCTCTCTCTCTGCCTCTCCCCTACCAGTTCTCTCTCTCAAAATAAAAATAAACAAACATTAAAAAAATATTCTTTATTGTTTAAGAGTGTCCTAAATATAATATTGTATGTCAATTATACTTCAATAAGAAAAAGAGGATGCTAGTAGTATTTAAAGTTGGAAATCTATTGAATAGATTTTTAGCAACCCTATTGAGATGAATATTTTTTATTAAAAATAATCTAAATTGCGATGCCTGGGGAGCTCAGTCGGTTGAGCCTTTGACTCTTGATTTCAGCTCAGGTCATGATCTCACAGTTCATGGGATTGACCCACATGTTGGGCTCTGCACTAACAGTACAGAGGCTGCTTGGGATTCTCTCTCTCCCTCTCTCTCTCTGCCTATACCCCATTTGTGCTTCTCTCTCTCAAAATAAAGAAATAAATAAATAAATAAACAAACAAACATTAAAATATAATAGAAGTTTCCATATAGATGTTCTAATATGAAATAGATGTTCTAATATGCTGTTCTAATATGAAACCATCTGGTAATCTTAGGATAAATGGTCATTGGACATAATCATCTATTATGTAAAATACTGCTTTAATTCAGTTTTCTAAGATTTCCTTTATCAGAGTGATCTTCCCAATATGTAAATGTGAGCAAATCATTTCACAGTTCACGTTCACAGTTCCGTGTTTGCTAGACTTGATCTCCACTGCATACTCTGGACCCTACTCTTCTCACAGCAGTCGACTCTTCTTTTAGCAGCTATGCTCTGTGCTTAAACCATACCCAGTTGTTCCTGGTTCTCTGAGTATGTTACCCTCTTTCACACTTTTGAGAAGGCTGTTTTCTTTGCCTGGGAAGCATCTCCTGCCCCTGTGTCTGCTGGCAAAGACTTGCATATCCTTGAGTCTCATTCAAATGTTGCTGCCCTTCCATAGTCTCCCTTTCCTCCCCAGTACATCTCTCCACTCCTTCTGTGCTTTTTTAATGCCCCAGTTTCTTCCCAGTTATAGGACTTAGCACCCTGTCTTGTAAATTATTTGCTTACAGGTCTTTCTTATCCACTTCCAAACTGGAATTGGAGAATGCCAGGGGGTAAGCAAGAGAGTTGATGGTGGGTTGAGGGAAGAAAATGCTATATAACTTACCCTTACATTGTTTATCACCTCCTTTTTGTGTTTATTCATATAGATGTTTTATTTACATAAGAATGTATTCTTTTAAGTACATATGATTTTTTAATGCTTTTTTAATACTTTTTGAAGGACAGACAAAGCATGAGCAGGAGAGGGGCAGAGAGAGAGGGAGACACAAAATCTGAAGCAGGCTCTAGACTCTGAGCTGTCAGCACAGAGCCCAACACAAGGCTCGAACTCATGAGATCATGATCTCAGCTCAAGTCCGACACTTAATCTACTGAGCCACCCAGGTGCCCCTAATATACAAATATAAATAAATAACTATGTTTTATTACATATTACATGTATTTACATATATACATAAACATAACAGATTATGTTATTATATATGATAGGATATGTATATGATTGTATATGATTAATATAAACAATCATATAATAATAAATATAAATAAATTCACATAAACTGGGGGTATTTGCTCAGTTTTCATTAACTGATGGAGGAAATAATTTTTAAAAATGTTGCAGACTGTTGCACTGGACAATGAGTTGAGTCGTTGAAGGAGGGGGTCCTGTTTTGGCCTCAGTTTATATCCTCCACCACAATTACTATCGCTGAGACAATATGTGTACCTGTTAAATATTTCAAAAGTTGAATAAAAGGGTCTGGAAAAAGCAGAGACTTGATAAGTTTTTGTGCTCGAATTTCCTTAATGTAAGAGTTGTAAATAGTAAATTATATGGTGATCCATCTGAAGTGGTGATTATTATGATTGACTTTTTCATAAGAGTAAACATCTTTGAAGGGAGAGACAGTGAATCATTGTGAATCACGGACTTCTCCATATAACTCGGTGTCCATTTAAGCAACTGGGTCTGGTTCCATATCTGGCAACAGGTACCCTGAGGTGTCTTTATACATGTTGTGGGTTTACAGCCATATCCCTGTTCCTGCATATGCTCCCTTCTCTGACCTCATGATTTGTTCCCTCATTGTCCCACCCCTGTTTCAATCTGAGTGGTCCCACCAGCTCAGTATCACTAAAATACCAGATGCCAAGTGAAGTTTAAATTTCAGGTAAACAATGGATAATATTTTACTGCAAATATGTCCTAAATATTACATGGAGTACAATTATACTAAAATATAGTTGGTTATTTATCTGCAATTCAAATTTCATTGGGTTTTCAGTTTTTTTTTAAGTTTATTTATTTATTTTGAGAAAGAGAATCCCAAGCAGGCTCCACACCCAGCACAGAGCCCAATAGGGGGCTTGAACTCACAAACTGTGAGATCATGACCCGAGCTGAAATCAAGAGTCGGATGCTTAACTGACTGAGCTGCGCAGGCGCTCCAAGATTTTCTGTTTTTTTTTTTTTTTTTCCACTACAACTGGCAGGCCTACTCGGTCTCAGGCATGTGCTCCATGACCTCTAATAATAGCTGTCACTTGTTGAGGTTTACTGGGCCAGGAATAGTTGCTATGCATTTTATATATATTATCCCTTTAAAACCTTATGTTAATGGTCAGAGGGAGGAATTACTTTCTCCATTTTTATAGCTAGGGAACCTGGAGTTTGGAAGGGTTGAGAAACAGCCCAAGGTCACCCGGGAGGAATTGATAGAATAATCATTTGAATTCAAGTCTGTCTAACTTAGAGCCTATTCCTTGGGGAGATACAGATTTGGGTTCAACATACAGAGCACTTTGGATCAGATAAAAATGTCTGAAATAGGGTTGCGTATCATGAAATGTGGCCCATTTCCTATCAGTGGTGAAGGCCAGTTAGAACCTGGGAGTGGGGCTGTTGTAGGGTACTTTAGCAGCAGACCTAAGGTTTGGATCAATGTCCCCTGAAGTCTTTTCTTTCTGAGCAGGCTGAAAACCCCCTTTGCTATTGTTCAAGGAATTATATGCACATGTGTGTATTTTGCAGTGAGAATTTTTAGTTTATTTGGTTTCCTTTTGGGAACTGTGGCTAAATAATACAAGGACAGGATCAGTCCCATTAGAAGAGGTGCTGGTTTCATCATTAGTGTGGTATGATTTCAGGGTCTCATACTGCAAAGAACAGAGCCCTTAGCTTCTGTTCAAGTTATTTGTCTCCAAGTCTGATCCTACTCACAGACCTTTCTGATCTGGATGTAGATTCACATCATGAACTCCCAATTTTCCAATGGAAAACAATTTTAAGTGACTTCTTATGTAGCAGGTTTATATTTAAAGTTAGATAGGGGCACCTGGCTGGCTGGCTAAGTTGGTAGAGCATGCAACTCTTGATCTTGGGTTGTAAGTTTGAGCCTCACATTGGGTTTAGAGATTGCTTAAAAATAAATCTTTAAAAAAATAAAGTCAGGTACATTCATATTAGAGGTTTACTTTTGGGATCTTGGAGTTAAGTTCTGCTTAAGTTAAAGGGATCTGGAGTTAAGATCTTCCTGCAGTGCCTCGGTAATGAGGGATTTATTAATTGGTTTTTTGTGTAGTGAATTACCAACACTTGTAAGAAATATCCAACTACTAAAACAGGATGCCAGATCTGATATATAGCAGCTTATATGGCAGTAGAAACAATCTCTCCTGGGACTTATCTGTAGAGTTTTTGCAGAGGGTGGTACCGGGGAGTCTCCCCAAAATACTGTGGACACAGCTATTACAGTAGGAGCCAAGAGAAGGTGGTGGAAAGCAGAAGTCTGAGTGATGAGAGGAGCCTACGTGGCTCAGCCAGTTAGCTGTCTGACTTCGGCTCAGGTCATGATCTCTCGGATTTGTGAGTTCAAGTCCCTGCATCCGGCTTTCTGCTGTCATTGTGGAGCCTGCTTTAGATCCTCTCCCCTACTCACACACACACACACACACACACACTCTCTCTCTCTCTCTCTCTCTCTCTCTCTCTCAAAGTAAATAAACTTAAAAAAAGAAATACTTAAAATAAAAAACGAAGGACAGACGGACAGACGATCTGAGACAAAATCCTGCCTGCCTTAAACCTTCAACAATAGTTTGAAGTTATATACAACACTAACATCTGGAAAAAGGGGATGATCAAACCTCCATCAGTGGGCCATGTTGAGGATGAATTGAGATAGAATGTGTGAAAGCCCCTTACTCAGTGCCTGACACATAATGAGTGAGCGCATTAGTTAAGATGAGGTCAGTTGGAAGCAGAAAAACCCTATCACACACTGGCTTAAATAAAAGAGAATTTATTGCTTCATGTCATTGAAAACTCAGAGGGCAGGCTTCAGAGTTGTTTTAATCCAGTTGCCCAACATATTGCCAAGGCCCTTCAAGATGTTGGCTTTATCCTAGACTGCCTTCATCCTTCTTGCAAGATGTCTACCCTCACTGTACAGGACCGCAGGCTTCCTCATCATAGAAAGAAAGAACTTTTCGCCCTCAACTGTGGACCAGAAATTCTGGGCTTCGTTCTAACGAAGCTATATTTAGTTATGTGCTGTCACACCCTGAACCCAAGGCTGTCAAATGCCAAGTGTTGGTTGGCTGAAGTCTGCATTGGGTGTTTATCCCTGAACCAATCACTGTGGTAGAGAGGATGAAATAAGGGATTGACTCTAACCAATCAGGGCTCACACTTTGAACTGGTGGTGGGTAAATCCTGCCCAAACTTAACGTCTGGAAGGGGGTGGTGGTGGAATTCGTTCTATGGAGACAGCAGGTGCCTAAAAATATTGTTATTGTTCCTATAAAATAACAAAATTCCACATTCTGGAGAATGTTTCCTTTGGACTGATACTGAGTAGTTTCCCCCCAGCCCTGTAAATAGTAACCCTTTCCTTTTGGTTTCTGAGAAATATTACATTGTTTTATTCAGGCCTATCCCCTAGCCATAGATGTACATTCTTCAAGTGCTTCTTCAATGAGTTTTAAGTGGATTTTTATGTCATAGCTGGCCTAGATCCAAAGCTATCTTTTCTATGAAGGTGGTGATAGTAATGGTGGTCTCCTCATCCATCTGAAGCAGAAAGAGCTGGAAAAAATTTATAGGCCATCAGCTATTTGGACCTGCCACCCGATATTGGTCTTTTATCACGTGGCGTTGCCCTCTATGGGCCAACTCCATGAAGTGAACATATTACACACATTAGATGTGAAGCATATTTGGGGCTTTGGAAGAGGATGGACATGAAGGAAAACCACATGCAGACATTTCAGCTGATGAATGACCTGTGGGTGGGCAGGTGCTGCCAGTTACAGCTAAGCTCTGGGAAAGGGGAAGGGAGGTGGAATGAAAGGGAGGGAAGCTTTTAAACTTGGCCTTGCAGCTACCATCTGAAGGTAATAACGCTGCCAGTGGGCATAGAAAAGGAGTCCACTGGCTTTGGTTTCTGCAGATCTTGCTCAATATCCATGAAGGGTAATGATCTCTTATAGTTTTTATGAGACTTTCGAGTCCTTTCTGTCACGTACCTTTATCCAAGAAGACTTAGGGCTCAGTGCTCCCTCTGGAGATGTGTAGGAGACAAATCTTGGATTGCTTTGTTACACACATCTTTCACACCTCATAGGACAATGCAACTTTGTCCCCTCTGGTTCATTTTTTCCCCTCGGGGATTTAGCAGACATTTACATGTGAGACTCAGCTGTCTTTCCTGAGAGTGAAACATTGATGAGGAGGCTCAGGTGATACTTTGTTCTGGAGGGAGCAGGACCTTTGTGATTGTATTATTTTCCCATGGCTGCTGTAGTAAATTACCACAAACTCAGTGGCTTAAACAACACAAATATATTGTCTTATAATTCTGGAAGTTAGAAGTCTTAAAATTTGTGTGTCAGCAGGCTGCATTCCTTCTGGAGACTCCCCGAGAGAATCTGTTCCCTTGTCTTTTCTACTTTGAGAAGCTGCCTGCATTCCATGGCTTGTGGCCCTTGTCCTCCATCTTCAAGGACCACAGTGTACCATCCTCAAGTCTCTCTGTCTCTGTCTTTCTCTGACCTCTGCTTGCATCATCATATTTCTTTTTCTGACTCCTGCCTCACTACTCATTAGGTCCCTTATGATTACATCATCCCACCCCAAGAATCCAGGATAATCTCCCCAATGTAATATCCTTAACCGAATCACATTTGCGAACTCCTTTTTGCCAGGTAAGGTGACATATTTACAGATTTCAGTAATTAGAATGTGGACATCTTTGGGGACTATTATTCTGTCTACCATAGTGGTCTAGTTTGTCCTTCTCTTCTGCCTAACTTTTACCTTTTAAAACTGATTTACTTTTTGTTTCCTTTTTTAAAAAAATTGTTTAATGAAGCAGCTTGGTGGTTACCAGGGTCTGGGGACAAGGGGAAATGGGGAATGACTGCTGAATGGGTACAGGGTTTCCTTTTGGGGGTGATGAAATATTTTGGAACTTGGTAAAGGTGGTGCTGGACAACATTGTGAATGTACTAAATGCCACTAAATTGTATACTTTAAAGTGGTTGATTTCATGTTATATGAATTTCACCTCATTTTTTAAAAAGTGGAAACCAGTAAACAAGGTATGCACTGAAAAATCCTACTCCTACCTCTGCCCTATGTGCTCTGTTTTCCTCCACCCACACAGATAACTACTTTAATTAGCTTCTTGCACATCCTACCAGTGTTTCTTTAGGCAGAAACAAGCAGATGTGACTTATTCTACTTTTCTCTCTTTCCCACTCATACTATATATGAGTTTTCACTGTTTTACATCTAATAATGCACACTAGAGTTCTTTCTATATCTTCAATATTTTAACATCCGGTGATATTCCACAGCTTAGATGTAACATAGTTTATTTTATATAAACATTTAATGCTGCACATTTCTCTCTAAGCACTGCTTTTGTTGCATCCCACAAATTTGACATGGCGTATTTTTTATTATCACCCAGTTCAAAATATTTTTTGATTTTCCCTGAAACTACCTCTTTGACCAAAGGGATATGTAGAAGTAAGCTGTTGAATTTTAAAGTATTTAGACATTTTCCTATTACTGATTTCTAGTCCAATTTCATTATGATCAGAGAATATTTTGTAGGACTATAATTCTTTTCATCTTTTCCCTCTTTCCTCTCTTTTTAATATCTTTTTTATTTATTTATTTATTTATTTATTTATTTAAATGTATTTGTTTAAATTCAAGTCAGTTAACATACAGCGTAGTATTGGTTTCAGGAGTAGAACCCAGTGATTTGTCACTTACATATAACACGCAGTGCTCATCCCAACAAGTGCCCTCCTTAATGCCCATTGCCCATTTAGCCCATCCCCTCACCCACCTGCACTCCAGCAACCCTCAGTTTGTTCTCTGTATTTAAGAGTCTCTTCTGGTTTGCCTCCCTCTCTGTTTTTATCTTATTTATTTTGAAATAATTGTAGATTCAGATACAGTTGTAAGAAATAGTAAAAAAAAAAATGTATACCTATAATGAGTTGAGCTGTTTTCCCTACAAAATTCAAATATTGAAGTCCTGACCCCCACCCCCCCAGAACCTTAGAACATAAGGATTTGGAAATGGGGTCTTTGTAGGGGTAATCAAGTTAAAGTGAGGTCATTAGAGTGGTCCTTCATCCAGTATGACTGGTGTCCTCATAAACAGGGAAAATGTGAACACAGAGCTACACATACAGGGAAGATGATGTGAAGACACAGACAGAAAACAGCCATCTATAAGCTATGGAGAGAGACCTGGAACAGATTCTCCCTCATAGCCCTCAGAAGAAACCAACCTTGTTGACAACTTGATTTTGGACTTCTAGTCTTCAGAGCTAGGAGACAATAAATTTCCATTATTTAAGCTGCCCAGTCTGTGGAAATTTGTTACAGCAGCCTAGTAAACTAATAAACTTAGCCCAGTTCCACCCAATGGTAACATCTTGCAATCTTACATAACATAACTAGAAAATTGACATCAATATCATCCATTGAACTTTTTCAGATTTTACCAGTTTTGTATGCAGTTGTGTGTGTGTGTGTGTGTGTTTGTATCTAGTTCTGTGGAATTTTTTCATATGTAGAGGCACGTGACCACCACCACGGGTAAGACCCCAAACTGCTCCACCACAAAGACTCTTTGTGCTACTCTTAGCCACGGCCACCTCCGTCCCATCCCACTCCCTAACCCCTGGCTACTACTAATCTGTCTCCAACTCTATAATTTTGTCATTTCAAGAGTGCTATATAAATGGAATCATACTATGTAACCTATAGAGATGGGCTTTATTCAGTCAGCATAATTCCCTTGAGACTTATCTACATTGTTGCAGTCTTCAAAGCTAGGAGATAATAAGTTTCCATTATTTAAGCTGTGCCAGTAGCTCATACCTTTTATTTGCTAAGTGGTATTCCAAGGTATGGATGTACCACAGTTTTGTAACCATTCACTGGTTGAAAAACCTTTGGATTGTTTCCAGTTTGGGGCTATTGTAAATAAGCTGGCTATACCCATTTGCATACAGGTTTTTGTGAGGATCTATGTTTTCATTTTTATGAGACAGATGCTACATCCTTTTACTTTCAATCTTCCTATACTATTTTTAAGTGACTTTCTTATAAAACATTTTAAAAATCCATTCTGCCAATCTCTTTCAATTGCTTTGTTTAGACTGTTTGCATTTAATGTAGTTATATGTTTAGATTTAAGCCTACCATTTATTTTCTGTTCCCCCCCCTCTGTTTTTTGTTCTTCTGTTTCCCATCTCATGTTTTCCTTTGGGTTATTTGAATCATTTTAGTATTCTATTTTATTTATATACTGTGTGTGTGTGTGCATGCACACATATGTGTGTTTCACTATATCTCTTTAAATAATATGTTTTGTGGTTGCTCTAGGAATTACAAAAAACATCCTTACCTTTTTATGGTATTTTACCACTTCAAGTGGAATGTGGAAACCTTGCCACCACATTGTGCCTATCCTCTCTTGACTTCATTTTATAGTTGTTTTCTATATTACACCTACACACATAATAGCAAACAGTGTTATACCTTTGGTTTTCAACCATCAAGCAGAGTTTTTAAAGCCTGAGAGAAGAAAGTCTCTTATATTTACTCACACCTTCACCATATCTGTTACTCTTCTTTCATTCCTTATGTTCCAAGTTTCTACCTGGTATCATTGCTCCTCTGTTTGAAGAGTGTACTTTTAGAAAAGGTCTGTAGGCAAGAAATTCTACTCTCTTTGTTACACCTGCATTCCTGAAGTATATTTGGCTGGATATAGAATTGTGGGTTGACAATTCCTTCCTTTCAGTATTGTTAAAATGCTGTTCTGCTTCCTTCTGGCTTTCATTGCTGAAAAGGTATCTGCAGTTGTTTGGGTCATTGCTCCTTATAAGTGATATGTTGTTTTTCTCTAGTTGGTTGTGAGATTTCATTTTTGTCTGTAGTTTGATTATGTTTTTTAGGCATGTGTTTTGGGTGTTTATCCTGCTTATGATTTGCTGAGCTTTTCCAGCCCTGTGGTTTTATGTGTTTTACCAAATCTGGGAAGTTTTTAGGCATTAATTTTCTTTAAAATTTTTTATTTTCTGCATTGTACTCTTTCTACTTCTGGGATTCTAATGACACAAATGTTATATTTTATATCAAATGCCTTTTGATGTTGTCACACACGTTCCTGAGGCTTATTCATTTTTGTCCCAAATCTTTATTTTTTCTGCTGCTTAGACTGGAGAATTTCTTTTGATCTGTCTTCACATTCACTGACACTTTCCTCTGTTATCTCCATTCTGCCATTGAGCCCATGAGTGAGTTTTAGGATTTTATGTATTGGGAGTACCTGGCAGGCTCAGTCAGTAAAGCATGTGACTCTTGATGGAGGGCTTGTAGGTTTGAGCCCCATGTTGGGTGTAGAGATGACTTAAAACTAAAATCTTTAAAAAAGTTTCAGTTACTGTGTTTTACAGTTCTAAAACCTCTGTTTGATTTTTTTTTTTTTCCTCTTCTTTGCTGGAACTATCTTCCATTCATATAAAGGAAATTTGTCCTTACTTGTTAGGTCACTTGTATAATAGCTGCTTTAAAGTCTTTTGCAGGTAATTCCAACATCAGCATCATCTTAGCATACAAGTTGAGATTTTTCTGGTTCTTCATATGTCAAGTAATTCTGTACTAGATTCTGGACATTTTGAATATTACAGGTCTCTGGGTCTTATTTACATCCAATGAAAATGTGAATTTCTTTACTTTGGTAAGAAATTAAAAGCAGTTTACAATTTAAAGCAATTGTAAGTTCCAACCAGCCTTCTGTGGGCTGTGGTTTCCACAGTCAGTTCTACTTTTAAGTTCTTTGCTGTGCTATTCAGAGCTGTCCTGCATGTGTGCCACCTGGTGGCCAATATGGGATGTGGGTGGTAGTCTATGTCAGTTTATAGTTCCATCTAGAAGCTTTTGGTATACTGTTCAGTGTCAGATTCATACATGTGCCACTTACGGGATTTGTGAACAACTTTATCAGGTCACTTTCTCAAAGTCTTTGCTCTTTACCATATCCCAGTACTTTCTGGTTCCTGAGGTCCTCTTTTCAGTCCTCCACCTAGAAGAAAAACCAGGAAGAAAACAGGGACTTTTTCCCATTCTCTTGAGCATTAGAGGACCACTTTCCCGTTCTTTAAGCCAGAACCAGAATGTTTCTCTGGAGCCCATTTCCAGTTTCAGGATACCTGAAGTCTAGACTGGGCAACACCAAAGCTAATAATATGGTAAACTCAGCCTGGATTCAGAGGTACTTTGTCCTCTGGTCTCTGCTTCCAATCCATCTGCTATTTACCTTACAGAGTTCTCAAATTGCTGGCCATGTATTCTTCCTGGGTTGATAGCAGCATTTAGTGGGAGAGGCAGGGTGGAGCATACCTTCTCCACCTTACCTAAAGCCTGGGGCTGAGTTTTGAACCACATAGTGAATTTGATCAATACCCTGCAAATGGACAGGTGTGCTATTCTTTTTGCCTTTTAAGTTGTGGTATTTCTGAGAATTCTGTCTTTTCTTTTTCAGTCTTCATAACAGTGCTTCTCAACTTGGTTTCTCATTAGAATCACTTAGAAAGATGAAATAAAATATCCTAATATGTAGCCTATCCCCCAGACAAATTACACCAGAATCTCTGGGAGTAGAACCCAGGCATCAGTACCTATTTTTTTTCTTTTCTATTTCACACTCCTTATCCCATTTCCCAACCCTCCAAACCTGCTTTTCCTATATATGCCTTATTGTCACTATCTACCAGACTCCCAAATAAGACATGTCAAAGTTGGCCTGAACTCAGCTCCTGAATCCTTCACATTCAGGCTACTCTCCATCCTGCCGATGCTAACTCAGAAATGTCTTCAAACATGTCCCCCACCTCCATCCCCTTTCAGCAAGCCTATCTTGCATATGGATGACTGTGTGACCATGCCTTCAATTTCCCTCTCATCATTTTCTCTCTTCTTGGCAATAGTTCTCAGGGTTTTAGGAAGATCAAGGGATCTTCCTAAAAGAAGAATCTCAGGGCTCCTGGGTGGCTCAGCTGGTTAAGCCTCTGACTCTTGATTTCAGCTCAAGTCGTGATCTCACAGTTTGTGAGTTCGAGCCTTGCATGGGGCTCTGTGCTCACAGCATGGAGCCTGCTTAGGATTCTCTGTCTCCTTCTCTCTGCCCCTCCCCTGCTTGCACTCTATCTCTCTATCTCAGAAATAAGTAAAAAATTTTTTTTAAAAAGAGAAGAATCTCATCATGTTACTCCCCTTATAAAATCTCCATGACACCTTCCTGCCTGCCCACAGTGTAGAGCTGAGCAAGGGACACAAGCCATACCCAGCCTGGACAACACCTCTCCCATCACCTATGCCTCTTGGCTCCCCATATCCCAAAGTCACAGGTGATGCCCGAAATACTCCAGATCCTATTATGCCTTCTCATCATGCCTCCTACGAAAATGCCTGCTCCCTACCTCGATAGCTGGCCATCATATTTTCAACCATTGTGAACTGACTGAAATGTTAACCACTCGCCAATGCTTCCAAGCTAGTGTCATTTCTGGATCCTCTGTGTTTCTCTAGTTTTGACCATAACTGTGTAAGAATGTATAAAAGTATATGATAGTGGCCACAAACATATAAAACTCCATTGAAATTGTCTGTTTGCATGACTGCTGTCCCCACTAGATTGGGAGCACCTTGAGAGTGGGAACCGATTAATATTTGTCTTTCCAGGGAAGAACACAGTGCCTGACTCAGAGCAGACCCTCAGTGGACATTCAAACAAATGAAAGAACTCATAGCAGATGGTGGCCACGGCAGCAGCTTTGTGAGACTGGGGACATGAAAGGAAGAAGATGAAATGTAGGTATTAAAAAAAATGCAAGATTGTTTAAAAAATGGAACAAGATCACTAAGTTTTCTTAGTTTAAATAGGGTAGTCATTTCTGATTTAGGTGAAAGTGTGGATACTATTTTGAAAAGCATCCTGGATGTCTTCTTATCTGAAGAAAAAGAAGAGACCAGGGAAATATAATGAATTTGTAAAACAGCTATAAATTAACACTCTAAGGAGCCAAGGAAATGCTTCTGATCTGGGGAGCGGATTCAATTCCCAGGCCACCCTTTGCTGCAGGCTGAACTTGGGCAAGTTAATTAACTTCTCTGAGTTTCATTTTTTTTTTTTTTTGAGAGGGACAGGGAGAGAGAGAGAGGGAGAGAGAGAGAATGCACTCAGGCACCCCCTGAGTCTCAATTTTTAACCTGTGTAACACAGAATTTCCTACCTCATAGGATTGGGTTGAGGGTTGAATGAGTCAACACATATTTCCAGTATGTAGTTAAGTGTCCAATAAATAGTATTATTTCTATTTTCTGGTGATTCAGGGAACACGTTGGCAGAAGTAGATGGAAAGAGGCATGTGTATATTTCAGTTGGGTTCTTTATTGACTCCAGCTCCTCAGAGAGAGAGAGCCTCTGGGATTGTGAAGTCCTTAAGTCTGGGGATGGGCTGACAAAGCTGACAGCTTTGCCATCTTTCTTCATCCAGTTAGACTCCTCCTCCTCCACTCAGAGAGCCACAGAGCTGACCAAGAGCCAGCATGATCCCCTCACACAAGGAGGGACTTTATTTCTCATCTAAGTGTCTTTGACACCTGAAATAATAGAGGAAATTTTAACCTGCTCTGCTTGGAGAGGACCTATTTGCCAAGGACGTTCTAAAAATATACTGTTGGGCTTTAAGAAAAAAAAATCTCCTACTGACTCTAAAGGTGTCTGCAGGTGCTACCTTCTAAATTTATGTCAACAGAAATAGCCAGACCTTGAGATGTCCATTCAAAGTACATGAAACATTCTGGATAAACATTAAAAAAAAAATTCCAAGTGTATGAAACATTTGGCTACAAAGATCACCTACATTTCCAGTATACAAGCAACAATTATATTATTGTTGTTTCACTTTTAATTTTTATTAACAAATCTCCATTGTTTACCACTTGTGGTAATTATGTTTTCTGGTAACGTGAAAAATATTGAGCAGCTCAATAGAACAATCAAGGTAAAGCAATCAGTGTCCCTGAAGACATCTCATTGTGTCTGTCCATACTCACTCCTTTCACTGGGCAGGTGAAAAGAATCTCACCTTGCCAGCATCATGTGTGGAAAACATCTCAGTTTTAGTAGAAGGAAAGATAGAAGAAAAGAAAGAAAATCAACACTGAATACTTACCACGTGCATTTTCTGTATCTTTTCATTTAATTCTCGAAAGAATTCTGCAAGGAAAGTCTTATTATTCCCATTTTCACAGGTGAATAAACTGAGACTCAGAGATTAAATGACTTGCCTAAGTTCTCTCACTCACCAAGAGGTAAAGCTGAGACTTAACTATAGAGCCGCTCACTCTAGCACCTTCTTTCAATCCAGCTCCCAGGCAACATGAGTTTTCAACCGAAGCAACAGCTACTTGATTTTCACCTACTTCTCATCTGCCTTTCTCCACCATCTTCTCCACCCTATTTTCCCTTCTATAAGCTTCCCCTCTGTGACTTTCAGCTTCGTGGTAATTTCCTAACTCCCAGGCAGCAATATATCTATAAGGATTAATGGAGGATGGATTTGAGAATACATTCAATCCATTTGCAAATTCCGCTGTAATGTACATCGAAGTGTGTGAATGTGTGTGATTGTGTGTGCACGTGCATGCGCGTGCGCGTGCACACACACAGAGAAGGGAGATAGGAAGGGAGGCATGCATCTATATTTCAAATTAGCAAGTCAGTCATGAGTTACAGCTCCATGCCAGGGACGTCTTTAGATAGCCAGACACACAGATAATCAAGGCATAGATTAACTCACTCTGACTGTGCAGTAATTTAAAGCTCTCTGCTTATATGGCCAATTCGTGGTGGTGATACATTCCTATGGCATATGGTAACCTTTAGTAGAAAACTTGCAGTGAGAAGTGCAGGATCCCTATCAGACATGCAAAGAACATGTGGTTGATATTAGAGTGTGAGTTCACCCCTCAGGTCCATGAGACTCAGACCGAATTCTCTCCTTTCCTAAGACCAACCCAGGACTGGCTTCTCTGCATTTAGAAACAACAATAACAACACACACACACACACACAACAACAAAACCTAACTCCACCCATGGACTATTAGAATTGTAATTATTTGCTAGAATTTTCATGCTTAATTAAACAGTAGCAAAGTGCTTTCGATTAGGAGTGAGTAGGCCACATTCTCATCTCCATGGAGTGGACTTCAAGGCTAGTGTCCCCTCAAGGATGTGAGCTACATAGTTTCTGAAGGATCACCTCCAGCTCTGAAAAGCAGTGATTCTAATCATTAGAGTCAGAAAAAGAAAAGCCCTCTGGGCTGGGTATTTGGATTCTAGGGCTCTATCCAGGATCAGCTACTGATGTTTGATCTCCCAGAGGAGACAGAGGCCCCCAGGCAAAGCCTCCTAACTTCTCCATCCCACGAAACACCTCTACGATATCCATTCTCCCATCTCTTAAAAATCCCTTACAAACGTCCTCCATCCTCTTGAAAAGATCTTGTACTCCAGAGCAGAGCTCCTCAGAGCACCGGTGGATCTTTTGAAAATGCAGATTCTGGTTCTGATGGTCTGGGATGGAGCCTGAAATTCCGTGTTTCTAATAAGCTACCAGGTGATCCTGATGCTGCTGGTCCATGGACCACACTTTAAGTAGAATATTAAGCTATTAGGGTTTCCATAACAAACTATCTTGGATTGAGTAGCTTAAATAACAGTAATTTATTTTCTCTCAGTTTCTGGAGACTGGAAGTCCAAGATCAAGATGTTGGCAGGGTTTGGTTTCTGGTAAGAACTTGCCCCTTAGCTTGTAGATAGCTGTCTTCTCTCTATGTCCTCCCATGGCCTTTTCTCTGTGTGCCTACAACCCTGGTGTCTCTTCCTCTTTTTATAAGGACATTAGTCCTATCAAATCAGGGTCCCACCTGTATGACCTCATATAACTCTAATTACTTCTTTAAGTCTCTTTATGTGTGGATCCAGTGTTAATCTCTTTCTAACACATGAGAGACCTGGTATGGGGCCTAGGAGGAGACATGCATGCCTGAGGTAGATGCTAAGAGAGTGTATTTGATGATTACAGAAGACCTACTTTCACTAACACTACATACGGGTCACAGGTCTACTGCGCCTATTCCTCCCTGACATCTAAGTTTCCCACCTATAACACTGTTAGGTTCAAATTCTCTGTTTTCTACCTAGAAACATGTGATGGTTAATTTTATGTATCAACTTGGCGAGACTATGGAGCCCAGTTATTTGGTCAAACACCAGTCCAGATGTTGCTGCGAAGATATTCTTTAGAGGTGACTAATGTTTGAATCAGTAGACTTAGAGTAAAGTAGATTTCCCTCCATAATGTGAGTGGGCCTCATCCAATCAGTTGAAGCCCTAAAAAGAAAGGATTGAGGTCCCAAGAAAAAGGAGAATCTTGTTTCCAGACTTCCTTCCACTCAATACTGCATCAATTCCTGCTGGAATTTCTGGTCTACCTGCCTGCTCTGCAGATTTTAGACTTGCCAGCACCCAGTATCACAGGATCCAATTTCTTAAAATAAATCTCTCTATATGTGTACACACACACATCCTGTTGGTTCCATTTCTCTGGAGAGCCCTGTCTAACACGAACAGTGCTTCTCAAACTCTAATGTATATACGAATCCCCTGGAAATGTTGTTCAATTGCAAATTCTGGTTCAGTAGTTCCAGGGTAGGACCTGGGACTCTACCTTTCTAAGTACCTAGATGATGCTGATGCTGTGGGTCTGTGGATAGCACTTTGAGTAGCAAGAGAATTTTCTTGGCGTTCTCAGATCATTTGGGAGTGGGGTCAAGTCTTCTCAGAACTTTCCAAAATTTAAGATTATTTTGTTCCTTCTTCAAGAGGGGAGGGGGTTGGCAAACTTTTTCTGTAAAAGGCTAAATGGTAATTATTTTATGTTTATGGGTCATATGGTCTTTATGGCAGCTATTTGACTTTGTGACATTGCGTCTAGCATGAAAGCAATCACAAACAATACATAAACTAATGGGTGTGCCTGTGTTCCAATAAAAGTTTGTTTACAAAACAAGATGTGAGGCAGATTTGGCCCATGGGCCAAAGTTTGCCAATTGCTGGTGTATTGAATCACTTGACAGTGAAGTTCCTTGGGGCAGGGTTCTTACTCATCTTAGTAACTTGCCTCATGCATAAAAGGCATTGAATAGATGCTTAATGAACAAATGAATGTATTGAATAAAGTCATTAACATTTAGCGAATCATATCTGCAAAATGCAGATTCTGTTACAAAGTAACTCTTTTATTGTCTTTTTGGTTTCCATTTCATATAGTGAAATAAAAATATGTCATTATTTTTGTATAAGTGAGTTTCTGGCACCTGCTTGCTACCTTCTGGTGCCCTATTCCTTAGGCCAGAAATGTATAAATAGAATTCATAAGAAAATTCACTAGTTCCATGTATGATATGGAAACGTGTAATGGGAATATTGTAACCAAAAAATGGAAAAATAACAATATAAGTATAGCTAGTATGTGCAAAGTAATTCTTAAGTTTGTGAAATATCTTATACATATAAAATGCACAATGTAATATATGTGGCATAAAAATTAGTGTGACCACCAATGCAAGTCATTATTGTATGTTAAAAATGATTCAAATAAAAGGTATTACATTTCTTTCATTTTAAATATAACATATGCTCATTTTAGAAAATAGATTTAAAACTCTGTATAATCCCGTATGCCAATGAGCAGCAGTAAAAGGCTGGGAAGATTGCAGTTTGGAAGGTGATTTGAAAGCCCTGTAACTGGCATTATTGAATGAGTAGATTGTATGACAAGGTTATTGGGGCAGGTTACTCAGCAAGTGGGGGTCAGCTGTTACAGGGTTGTGCTCCTCACTCTACTGCCCTCTTACCACTATAAGCTCTAAACTCTAAGGAGTTTTGGGAAGGGCATAGGGAAGAGTCAGTGCAGGCTCATGGCTCTTAATGCCATTCTTTTGGATGGTAGATTCTTAATACCATGATCAGGTACAATGGGCCGGATGCCAGTCTCAGGACCATAGCTTTGTTAACAGAAGAGCAAATTTAATATTTCCACTTGGCTAAATGGAAACATTATTTCCCAAGGGCAAAGCAGGTTTGGTCTCTGTGATTGCGCCCATATTTGCATATAAACCCTGCATGAAATTGACTCCTTCCCTAAATCCTCTATGTCTGCATATTGGGTAATGGTTGTTGATGATGGAAAAGATTTATTAGTAAATGATTATAAAGTACTTGGCTAATCAAAATGAAGGCTAGATAACTCTTTGACAAGGCAGGGCCATGGCAAGAACTGATAACCTGGGCCTCACTGGCTCTTTGTGAGGTCTAGTCTCAGCAGGCACCCACGTGACACCCTGTGCAGAACCCAGGAAGTGCACAGTCCTTGGCTCCTATCTTAAAACTGATCTCACTGCAATGGGGCAACCTAGCCTGATGGTCAGTTTTTGCTTAGATGGGTACTAAGTAGTTTGTGCATTGGAGGAAAACATGATTTTAAATGTTTAAAAAGTACTCATCAAACAGATACTTATACACCATGTTCATAGGAATGTTGTTCACAATTAGCCAAAGGTGGATACAACCCAAATGTCCATTAACAGATGAATGGATAAACAAGATGTGGTATATAGGTACAAAGAAATATCATTCAGCCTTAAAAAGGAATGAAACTCTGATGCATGCTACAACATAGATGAATCTGGGAAACAGTCTGCTAAGTGAAAGAAGCCAGATACAAAATGACAGATATTGTCTGATTCCACTTACATGAAGTACCTAGATTAGTCCAATTCCTAGAGACAGAAAGTGGAATGGTGATTCCTGGGGCTGCGGGGAGGGGAGAGTGGGGAGCTAGTGTCTAATGGGTATAAAATTTCGGTTTGGGATGATGAGAAAGTTCTGGAGATGGATGATGGTAATCGCTGTACAACATTGTGAACGTACTTAATACCACTGAACCGTACACTTACAAATGGTTAAAATGGTAAATTATATATTTTTTATATTTTACCACAATGAAAAAATATGCATGCACACATACATGCACACCTCACCCCACTCCTCGAAGCAGTTTTTTTTTTTTTTAATGATTTCTATTTAAAGTTAGGGAAACCAAAGTCTTCATCGTCAATTTGAGCCTCACCTTCCTCACCCACCTCTCGGTGGCTCATGTCCTTCCCAGGCTGTCATTGTTTTGTTCTGTTTTACTTTTTTTTTCAGCTTTATTGAGGTATGATTGACAAATGAAACTGTCATATACTTAAGGTGTACAACGCTGGGTGCCTGGCTGGCTCAGTCGGTGGAGCAATGCGACTCTTGATCTTGGGGTTGTGGTTTCTGGTGCCACATTGTGTATAGGGATTACTTAAAAATAAAATCTTTAAAGGTAAATAAATAAAGTACACAACGTGATGATTTGATAGAAGTACACATTGTGAAAGGACTCCCACCACCACCTCACATAGTTAACTTTGTGTGTGTGTGTGTGTGTGTGTGTGTGTGTGAGAGAGAGAGAGAGAGAGGGAGAGAGAGAGAGAGCAAGTGAGCATTGGAGTTCTTTGACACAATGTACAGGAACTAAGTAAGGGCAGGTCACCCTGACCTCACCTCGCCTGTGGTGAGAAGACAGGCTGATGTCAGGTGTTGGCAAGACAGGGAGGAATGAGAAGGGAGTCTGCAGGACTGGGATGAGGAGACAGACCTAGGCCGTCATAAGAAGGAAATTAATTGATAACTAAAAAAGATGCCAGCTGGTCGACCCCTTCAGATCGATCGAGGGCCACTGTGTGGGCGGCTTTGCCTGGCTCCCGGCAGTGTGGACGAAATGCAGCCGCAGGACAGGCTGAACGGGTGATTTGTGATGTTCAAATGGTTTGGTCTGGAGCAGGGCTGGAATGTGCTCTGTGCTTCCTATTTTCTTATCTCCTCTTGAATTTCAATCTATTTTTCTTAAAAGAACTGGACCTGCAGTTTCCTGTGTATGAATTGGAAAATTTGTGTCTGTGTATGTTGTGCTTCCCCTCACTACTCAGAAACCTCTGGAAACCCATTTCCTAATGGCCAGAGAGCCACACTGAAGCTACCGCTTTGGTTGCCAAATGACTTGGGTAGAAACCTGAACTTGCTGTTCTGCTCCCACCGGCAGCGACACCAAACATGTAGGTGCTGAGGGCTCCTGGCAGGGTGCTGTGGAAAGTGCAGGGAAGCCCCTGGCACAGGCTGCCGGGGGTTTGCAGCTGCTGTAGGTAGAGGCAGGAAAGGGGAAGAATTTGATGTAGCTGGCCTAACCTCCCAGCCCCACTCAGCTCCTGGGTCTCCGGCTGTTTAAGATTTCATGCTCAGACTTCTGCTGAACTCTGTCGAAACCAGCTTCTTATGATTCTGTGTGTCCCTCTGGCCCTGTCTCCTGGAAGGGGAAAAATGAGTTTCGTTCAAAAATGTTGCCCCTGGAATTTCCATTTTAGGTACCAACGAGATTTACTTAGACCACAAACAAGCCAATAAAAGACTTAGTGTCTTTCAGTGCAAAAGACACAACGGGGAGGTTCACAGAAAAGAAAATACACGTGGTCGGCATATATATAAAAGTGATATCCAAGGTGCCTGGGTGGCTCAGTCTGTTAGGCATAGGACTTCGGCTCAGGCCATCATGTCACAGCTTGTGAGATTGAGCCCTACTTCTCTCTCTCTGCCCTCACTTGTCTCTCTCAAAAAAAAAAGAAAAAGAGAGAGAGATCCAGTATTCTCAGTGGTCAGCAAAATGCAAATCAAGTCCATTGTGACACCTGTAAAATGTGACATTTTACATCCTTTCAATTGGCAAAAATCAAAAAGTCTCACAAAACCACAGGTTGGAGAAGATGCAGATCTCAAGAAAGGATCTCTAACACATGGCCAGTGGGAGTGTAAATTGGTACAAACCACTTTGAAAATGTGATTGGCATTGTTTCCTAACATGGGACGTTTACAAACTTTATGACCAGGCAGTTCCACTCCATGGTGTATACCAAAGAGTGAGTCTTGCATAAAACAACAATAACAATAACAGCAATGCACAAGAATACTCAAACGGTACTGTTCACAACAGCAAAAACCTAGAAACACCAGGAGAGTAGACAAATACTATACAGCAGTCAAATGTATGACCATATATACCAGTGTGACTGACTCTTAGCATATGGTAAGTGAAGCAATAAGTTCCAAAAGATTACAAACAGCATAATACTCCTTTTTTTATAATTAAAAAACTAAAATAAAAGTATATACTTTAAAATAAACAGAGTCAATACCACTATATGGGAAAGTGAGGGCCTGGTGAATAGGAGTGCAGGTGGGCAGATAAGGGGGCTAGGATGGCATCATCTGGTTAGATGAGAGTTTTCGTCCAGTTGCTTGATTTATTTTGGATGGTGAGTTTGAGGGAACCAGGGGCGCCTGGGTGGCTCAGTCGTTTGAGCGTCCGACTTCGGCTCAGGTCATGATCTCTCGGTTTTTAAGTTCGAGCTCCTCATTGGGCTCTGTGCTAATGCCTCAGAGCCTGGAGCCTGCTTTGGATTCTGCGTCTCCCTCGCTCTCTACCCCTCCCCCACTCACTCTCTGTGTCTCTCTCAAAAATTAAGAAACATTAAAAAATTTTACAAAAAAACTAACCAAATAATAGCAGGTGCGTGAGGCAATGAAGAGAGTGTTATGAACCAGGATTAGGCTTCATTCATAATCTGGTACTATCCTCCTGAGGTACCCTTGCTCCTTTACCCCCCAAGAAACCAAAGAAGCCTCACTTAGGGGTCAGCAGAACACGGGCTCCCTCCACTGGGTGGCTTCTGCCTCCCTTGGGAATATCTATCTCCACTAAGGCTTCTCTTGTAGCCCCAGGATATCCACAAATTCCACTCATGAAGACTCATTTCTTTTTGCTTCAGGCACCCTTGTCTTCTATTGTCATGCAAACAGTGCAACCGTAGGAGTGGCAGAGTATGATTTATTAGTCTTGAATGTGTTGTTAGAACAATCTCAACTATCTTTCCATGTCTTTCTGTATAGGTTAATTTCAGTCCATGTCACAACTGCATAGATTTATAGGCACCATAATTTATTTAAATATATCCTTTTATTGATAAGCATTTAGATTGTTTCTTGTTTTTGCTTTTAGAAAAAGAAGCTACAGTAAATATAAATGCCGTAGGGAATATTTTCATATACTCTGGGAAGTATTCTGGTAGAGTGAATTTCTAGAACTGCTGACTCAAAAGAAACACGCATTCACATTTTGGTAGCCCCTGCCAAATTGCCTCCAAAATGGTTATATTTATTTTCCAGGTCTACCAAAAGTGTGTTGTAGTGGGTGTGATTGGCTGTTTTTATGGCTTCCTTTGTTTTTCCTGAGCTGGTCCAGTGGGAGGAATTGTTCCTGGGGGTGGAGGGGACGCTGGAGAGGTAATGCTCACCTCCTGACCTTTAACCTCTCCCTTCCATGTCCCAACTGGTGATGGGCAGAGGCTTGTGATTCCCTCTGGCAACGGTAGGGGCAGTGTCTCCCCTTTGGCTGTGGTCCCTGTGGTCACCTGCAGAGCCTTCACTCTGGGAAGTAGGGTGAGTACTTCTCTGCACCTGCCTCAGGGGGAGGCTGTTAAGACTTGTGAAAATCCCATTGGGAGGAAAGGTGGGGGGGGGGATACAACAATGGCCCTGGGGGAGACCCCAAAATAAAACCTCACAATATCACTAAAAGCCTTGTGACTCATTTAGAAACTTGATGTCTCTCCTTTTGGATATAGGCTTCTCAGAGTTTGGTTTCAAGCCAACTGCAACATTCCACCCAAAGCTCACATTCATTTGATTGACTGTGTTTGCAGTATGACAGCAGAAAAGAAAAAGATCTTTCCCCTTGCCCCACTTTTTACAATTTTGTCAAGGTCCATCTGTCATATTCACCACAGAGTGATGCCTCTCTTAGGGTAGTATTTTATTAAGACTTTGGGAGCAAACATCCTTAATGCTATCTAACCATTGTCCGGTAGCCCCTACCTGGACCTTACAAGGTCTTAACCCCTCCCGGACTCAGTCTCCTAGCACAGCCATGTGGGCGTGAAAGCAGGGATGGCATTGACCCATCGCCCCTATATCTTGGGAGTCTCCAACATGGGGCAGTTGATTCTTTGCTCTAGTTTTGTTCTTTCAAAATACAGTGAATAGTAAATTTAGTCATTTTTTTCCCTGCTGGTAAATAAAAACGTAATGATACCCAAAGTCAGGAAGTAGTTATGTAAGCCACTTTGCATCACATAATCCTTGACAAGGTTGACATACAGGCCTCTGAGCTGCGCAGTGGCTTCTCAGGGCTTGCTTAGACCATTGGCCTGCTCTGTGGCTCACAGCTTACTTCCTGAATTACTCCAGTCTCTGCCCTGGAGCACCATGAGCCACAAGCAGGCTGTTTTAGAAGCACTTACAGACTAGAGCCAGGATCTGAGGACTACTTTCCTAAGTCTAGGTGAGGAGCTTGTTGGAGATTTAAATTATGTCCATAGATGATGTAGCTCTGGATTCTCCAGCTGTAAAACAGTGTCTAGAATTGATCTGGTCTTAGATATGATGAAGGTTTTAATTAAGGAGATGCTGTGCCTGAGGACTTTGAGTGGCGTGGAAAAGCCGTGTATACACTTTGGTATATTAAGTATTGATTTGATATATTAAATATCACCTTTATGAGCATAAAAGCCAAACATGATGCTAGAATACTCCCACAGAGTAGCGACCATTTAGAATAACATTAAGAATTTAAGCTTGATGATACAATTAATTTTTATATTACTATCTTTTACAAGACTATATTACTATAAGTATATAACTATAACATCATGCTATTCTAATTTAAAGATTAAGGGTGCCTGAGTAGCTCAGTTGGTTGAGCGTCTGACTTTAGCTCAGGTCATGATCTCACAGTTCATGGGTGTGAGTCCTGCATTGAGTTCGGTAACTACTGTCAGTGTGGAACCTGCTTCGGATCCTCTGTCTCCCTCTCTGCCCCTTCTCCACTTGCACTCTGGCTCTTTCTTAAAAATAAATAAAACAGGGGTGCCTGTGTGGCTCAGTTGGTTGGGCGTCCAACTTCAGCTCAGGTCATGATCTCACCGCTTGTGAGTTCGAGCCCTGTGTCGGGCTCTGTGCTGACAGCTCAGAGCCTGGATCCTGCTTCTGATTCTGTGCCTCTCTCTCTCTCTCTCTGCCCCTCTCCTGCTCACGTTCTCTTTCTCTCAAAAATAAATAAACACTAAAAAGCTTTTTTAAAACAAATAAATAAATAATACATTTTATTCAAAGGTTATAATTCAAAGGTTATAGTTTACAAGATGCAAGTTATAAGGATACAATATAATACTTAATATTTACTACACCCCATACTAGAGGAGCTTAATATGTTTTATATTATTTATATATTTATATATATTTATATATTTACATATTTATTTATATTATTTATCCATGAAATAGTGCTATGAGATGGGTAATAAAATTTTCCCATGTAAAACATGTCATATACCTAGTAGAAGTTAATATATAGAAGTACAGTAATACTAATTACAGTAAGTCAGATTTATTTAGTGTTTATTATATTCAGGGAGCTAAACTAAGCACCTTTAAACACACTATTTCACTTATTCTTCCTAATCCTATGAGGTAGATATTATTATTTCTATGTTTTCAATGAGAAAACGAACATGGAGAGGCTAAACAATGCACGTAAGGCCACTGAACTGTTAAAAAAACTCGGGCTGGGATTTGAACCTACCAACACACACAGTAAAACAAAAGACTAATTCTTCTTTTTAAGTAAAAAAATAATTTTGTTTCAATTTTCAATTTCCATTGTATTCATTAATACATTCGGCAAAAACACTATGCAACCGAATATTTTATGTTCAAGGAACTATTCTATATTTCAGAGTGACTTATTGTAAGCGAAATCGTATTTTCCCATAGGAGCAATGCTGCAATGAAGGGCCTTGTTCTTGGCGGAGAATTTCACATCAAATAAATCAAACTGATGACCAATAATATGGTGGAAGAGCAGGACCAGACGATAAAATTATACTTCAAAGTCAAAGGAGTTTTGAGCTCAGAGGGGTCTCAGACACTGTATAATAAGTAGCTTTGAAAGTGTTTTTATTTTTATTTTTGATTTTTTTTAACGTTTGTTCATTTTTGAAAGACAGAGACAGAGTGTGAGTTGGGGAGGGGTAGAAAGAGAGGGAGACACAGAATCCAAAGCAGGTTCCAGGCTCTGAGCTGTCAGCACAGAGCCCAACACGGGGCTCGAACCCACAAACCGTGAGATTATGACCTGAGCTGAAGTTGGACACTTAACCGACTGAGCCACCCAGGTGCCCCAAAAGGTGTTTTTAAAGCTAAGGAATTTTCTTCAGCAAAATCTTATTAGCCCCGTATACAAAAGAGCTAAAAGAGGAACCATGCCATTTGTACAAGACAGAAGATTTTATGTACACATAAACATATATAAAATATGTATGTATAAATATACTTATTATGTGTCTAATACATACATATATGTCTTATTATGTATATACACATATAATACAAATATATATTTTTTAATGTTTATTTATTTTTGAGAGAGAGAGAGAGAGAGAGAAAGAACATGAATGGAGGAGGGGCAGAGAGAGAGGGAGAGAGAGGCTCTGAAGCAGGCTCTGCACTGGGAGCAGAGCCCAATGTGGGGTTTGAATTTATGAACCGTGAGATCATGACCTGAGCTGAAGTCGGACACTTAACTGACACCCAGGTACCCCTGTAATACAAATATATATATAAATGTTATGCCTTGAGTATCACTCAATGAAGAAAATGGTGGCAAAAGGGTTGGGGTTGAGGGATCCTTGCATGTCACTTTGTTTATTTATATTGTTTGAACTTTTAAACAACACAGAGAAATATATCAAATGAAATTGCTTTGCTGTGCTGGTCCTCTGCCTCCCCTTCCAGGCACACACGGTATGGTCCAGCCCCCCAGCACTGCCAATGTGTGCTGAACCCTTGAGAACCTCTTTCCTGCTACTCGCCAGCTGTGTGCAGTAGGCACAATAGTGAACTTCACCAGGGCACAGAACTCATATGGTTGTTGGAAAGATTAAAGACAGTCTACAACAATAGAAAGAGAAGAGGAGCCACAAATGTGAGCCATGTATATAATTGTTTTTTTCAGTAGCCACTTTAAAAAACAAGAACAGGTGAAATTAATTTTAATAATATATCTTATTTAACCCACTATGTCCAACATACTGTCATTTCAACATGAAATCAATATGAAATTATTACTGAGATATGCTACATTCTTTCTTCATACTTTGTTACTGAAATCCTCTGTGTAGTTTAGTCTTATGGCACATCTCAGTTCCGACCAGCCTCATTTCTAGTGCTCAATGGCTGCCTGTGGCCAGTGGCTGCTGTGCAGATCTATAACACACTGGGCGTACTGCCTGGATTTTAGTACAGGCTTAATAAATGCTAGCAATCATTAATTTTGTACCTTTTTGCATGCCGTTATATCTCCCCCACCTCCTCTCTTGTTCTGTTCAAGACCCAGCCAGTTGGCCACACCACCTAGAAGTCCTTCTTGATGCATCCTGTCCTGATACCCCCTTCATTCTCAGCTCCCCCAGGGCCTATCTCCATTGTAGATATTATATTTGTCTGTCTTCATAGACTCCAAGTTCCTTAAGAGTTATAACCCTCCTTTTTTGCTCTTTATAACCCTGGGACACATGGGAGAGACTGAATAAAGGTCATTTGAATGAAAAAAGGGATAGAGGAATTACATGCATGTTCCTTCACATTGATGACGGGGTGGTTGTGGGCTGCTTGTTTATTTCTCTTTGTTATTTAAGTTTTAAATACTGGCTGGCAGAACCAGCTCCCTTGCCTTCTCAAACTGCCTCTCAAGGTCATTTCCCTAAGCTAGGCCTTGTTGCAGAAAAGTCATGATAAGAAAAGCAAATGTCTTAATTAAACAGTGGGCCCAGAGAGAAATCACGAGAAGTAAGCACGATCACCCAAATACACAGACATCTTTCGTGCACCCTGTTCCTTATATATTATAAACTTTTAAGAAGCAGAGAGACACCATTTACCTGACATTGCTTTCAGGGATTCGAGCCCGTGGTACGAAGTTTATGAAATGGCTTAGAAGATAAGTGTGCTAAGGACAGCAGGGAGATAATTTCCCATGAGTGTTCTCTCTGGGAGCCGGCTTTCTGCTGTGGGGATAGGGAAGGCACCCGGACCGAAGGGGCCGCTCCACAAGGCAGCCAGGGACGATGGTTTCAAACGTCATGTTGGTGTGTCTTTTGCTCACAGTTTCTTTATCAGGGCTCTGCGGCCCTATTCGCACACTGATTCTTTTGCACGCTAATCCTTTTCCCTCAGGCTCCTGCCTACCCCCACCCCTACCCCCACCCCCACCCCGCCAGAGTGGGTGTGGGTGGGAAATGAGAAGGGACAGTGAGGCACTTTTACCCAGGCCTCATTTTCACCTTTTGTCAAAGCTGTGTGTCAAGTTTGGCTGCCATCTGCCCTAGCGCATCTATGTCTCCTGTAACTTTAAGGAACTACGGAGTTTCTGCGTTTGATGTGTCTTAACTTTAACACAAAGCACACCAGAGCTGGTTAATGATCATGAACTGTCATGGCAGCCTCTCTGCAAAGGTGACAGTGATGGATTGGCCTGTGGCCTGGAGGGGGGCGGCTGGGTGCAGAGGCAGAAGGTTTATTTAAGCCAAGGCTGATAATAGAGGGGCCTTCTCAGTCACTGACCAGCAGGGCTTAATGGGATAAAAGGGGAGGAGAGCCCTCTTTCTGTACTGCCCTCTGAAGGGACAGTTCTCCCTCTCCTCATCTGGTCTTCCAAATAAAAGCATTCCTTGAAGATTCGGATCTAAATAAAATTTTCTGCTAGGAGGGGGAAAAAAGCCCATTTCTGTAATCGACCTTGTCATCTGTCTTGGTTTGGCCTCATTGATGCAAAAGTCCATGTTTGCCTTCTTTAACCATTGGAAAATAGTACCCTGAAAGAAACTGTGTATGGGCGGGCTTGAGTAAGAGTGAATACAATCCTCTGAATAGACTTAATCCCTTTGGGATTGATTACCGCTGAAATATGACCAGCAGGACAGATTCTATGTGTCAGTTGGGGTTCCTTAACTGATCCTATCTGGGAAAATAAAATCTATTAAAAAGTAATTTAGTAACATTTTCCCACCTATCTTTGATTTTGGATTTGTTGATCACTCCATCCAGTGTCCAAACTAGAGGCAGCATCTATATCTTTTTTTAAGTAAATATCAAAACATCACTAGCAGGCATAAACTTTGCCTGTAGTCCCATCAGACAAACCACAATGTGATGAACCGGGGCTAGCGGCCCAAACTCCTCCCTTGTCCCAGTTGTGGCTCTGCCCTTAGTGTTTCAGCATGAATAAGCTCTAGCAGAATGGCCTAACCACAGACCCCTCCCTTGGAGATGCCAGATTTGTATCCCCCTGGGACCTTTAATCTCTGAAGGGGAGATGCGCTGTCAGAGTCCACTGATAATTCTTTAGTGTAAGAGCTAATGCCTGATGGAGACATTTAGCTGGCTCCCCAGTTACTAAATGCAGCAGCTCATGGCCCCTACTCATTGCTGGAGAGCATAAACATCAGATTTTGGTAAATAAACTCGGGCTATCATGTGAACTGTCCCACACGCACTTAAGCTGTGACTGACAGCTCACTTGGGAGGACTTGGAGTCTAGAGCTGAAGCTTTTGGGTGCAGAGGCTCCGAGGTTCCAAGATAAACAAATCTGTCGGTGAGAGTGACCAGAGTGTTAGGTCAGTCCAAGGGTCACTTATAGGTCATCCCGCTGGGAGCTTGGTCTCTGCTTTGTGTTTATCCTGGGAGGGGAGGGGCAGAAGGGGCTGAGGGCCGAGGGGTGGGTCTCCACTGGGAAAACATCCCTGGCCTGCTCATCAGAGCCTTTGGAAATGAATCAGCACCCATACCACTTGAGTAATCCAGTAAAGGGTATGGACACAGGCTTCTGTTTTTTATTGCAGTTAACAAACAAGGTCTTTTGGAAATACTGATCACAGGATGTGTGGAGCTGGCTCACCTGGGCTGCAGAATCAATCAAGGAATTCTCAGGGCCCACCGTGAGTTAATAGATCACTGTTACAAAATTGTGGTCATCCAAATTAGAAGCCCAGTTGAAGGAATGGAAAACTCCTCCTGTCCCTGTCCCTCTTCTTGATCTTGCCAGGTTTCCGGGAAAATATTTCCTCAGCTTTACAATCCTTACCAACTGGGGACTATTTGGAGAAGATCCTAAACTTTCCATTTTTCCCCGTGCTTGGCTCTTTAAGCTTGATAGGTGAAAGTGGGGGTATGTATTATAACCCTCCTTAGTTGATATTTAATGAAGTAAAAACCCTCACCTTTCCAATGATCACTCTATTTTATCCACCAATTCTCTCGTTGAAGGACAGTCTCTCTGGTGCAGGAAGATGTAACATCAAACAATGAGTTTAGAGCTGATGGCCTTTTGTTTTGTTTTGTTTTGTTTTTAAGACTGCTGATGGAAAAGACTTTCAAATCTAAGATTTAGTTGCTTACTTTGGAAAATAGCCTTATCCAATAAAGTCTAAAGATTTGCCTACTGCATAGGCAAAAAAATGAACTTCAGCCCAAGTCTCACACATTATACAAAAATTAAGTCAAAATTGATCATAGACGTCACAAAATAAAAAATTTTTGGCTAAAGCACAGAAGGAAATCTTCAAGATCTAGTGCTAGGCAAAGAGTTCTTAGACTTGACACCCAAAACATGATCTATTAAAAAGATGATAAAGTGTACTCCATTAAAATAGAAAACTTTTACTCTATGAAAGAGCATGCGAAGAGGATGAAGAAATAAATTAAGTTCTGGGATAAAATATTTGCAAAGCACATATCTGACAAAGGACTAGTATTCTAGAGTATATAAAGAACCCTTAAAACTCAACGGTAAGAACACCAAACAATCCAATTAGAAAATGGGCATTTCAGTGAAGAGGAGGATACATAGATGGCAGATAAGCACATGAAAAGAGGTTTAAATCCTTCATTAGCCGTTGAGGAAATGCAAATTAAAAATGCAATGAGACATCATTAGATATCTATTGGAATGGTTAACTACAAAGTAGTGATAACACTATTTCACTATTTCTGCTGGTGAAGACATGCAGACCAGCACACGTAACTGGTGGGAATGTAATACGGTACAGCCGCTCTGGAAGTCAGGAACAGTTTGTCAGTTTCTTTTTATTTATTTATTTATAAAAAAAATTTTTTTTGAGAGAGAGGGCACAAATGAGCAAGGGGAGAGACAGAGAGAGAGAGAGAGAGAGAGAGAATCCCAGGAGGGGCAGAGGGAGGAAGAGAGAGAGAGAGAAGCAGGGATCACCAGAAGCTAGGTTTGAGATCACCCAAAGTGGGGCTCCTGCTCACCTGATGTGGGACTGGAACTCATGAACTGTGAGATAATGAACTGAGCTGAAGTCAGATGTTTAATGATTGAACCACCCAGGTGCCCCCTTTTTTTTCTTTAAGGTTTATTTATTTTTGGGAGAGAGAGAGCTCAAGCAGGGGAGTGACAGAGAGAGGGAGACAGAGGGTCCAAAGAGGGCTGTGGTGCTGACAGCAGTGAGCCTCATGAAGGACTCGAACTCATGAACCATGAGAGCATGACCTGAACTGAAGTTGGACACTCAACCAACTAAGCCACTCAGGTGCCCCACAGTTTGTTGTTCTTTAAGAACTAAATATGCAACTATGATGTGACCTGGCAATTACATTCCTGGGCATTCATCCCAGAGAAATGAAAACTGATGTTCACACAGGGGCACCTGGATGGCTCACCCATTTAGGCATCAGACTCTTGATTTCGGCTCAGGTCATAATCTCATGGCTGGCCGGGCTCTGCGCTGTCAGGGAGGAGAATCCCTGCCTGGGATTCTTTCTCCCTCTCTTTCTGCCATTTACCCACCCACTGCCCTGCCCCATTCATGTGCGTGCCTGAGTGTGTGCTTGTTCTCTCTTTCTCTCAAAATAAATAAACATTAAAAACAACAACAACAACCGTGATGGTCACAAAAACTCCTATATGTGGATGATTATAGTGGCTTTATTCCTTTTTTACAAAAATGTTTATTTAAAAAAATTTTTAATGTTTATTTATTCTTGAGAGAGACAGAGTGTGAGTGAGGGAGGGGCACAGAGAGGGAGATACAGAATATGGAGCAGGCAGGAATTTACCCAAGAGATACAGGAGTGCTGATGCTGAGGGGCCCATGTACCCCAATGTTCACAGCAGTACTTTAAACAATAGCCAAATCATGGAAAGAGCCTAAATGTCCATCAACTGACGAATGGATCAAGAAGATGTGGTTTATATATATAATGGAATACTACGTGGCAATGAGAAAGAATGAAATCTGGCATTTGTAGCAATATGGATGGAACTCGAGGGTGTCATGCTAAGTGAAATAAGTCAGGCAGAGAAAGACAGATACCATATGTTTTCACTCATGTGTGGAACAGGAGAAACTTAACAGAGGACCATAGGGGAAGGGAAGGGGAAAAAATAGTTAAGGAGAGGGAGGGAGATAAACCACAAGAGACTCTTAAATACAGATAACAAACTGAGGGGTGATGGGGGGTGGGAGAAAGGGGAAAATGGGTGATAGGCATGGAGGAGGGCACTTGTTGGGATGAGCACTGGGTGGTATATGGAAACCAGCTTGACAATAAACTATATTAAAAAAAAAATAACAGTGTGGAGCAGGCTCCAGGCTCTGAGCTGTCAGCACAGAACCTGACATGGGGCTCGAACTCCAACTTGGGAAAGGCAAGATCATGATCTGAGGCAAAGTTGGACACTTAACCGACTGAGCCATCCGGGCGCCCCCCAAAATGTTTATTTTTTAAAAATGTTTATTTCTTTATTTTGAGAGAAAGAGAGCAGGTGCACGAGCAGGGAAGGGGCAGAAAGAGGGGAAAGAGAGAATTCCAAGCAGGCTCCGTGCAGCACAGAGCCTGACAGAGGCTCAAACTCACAAACTGCCATGAGATCGTGACCTGAACCTGAGCTGAAATCAAGAGTCGGTTGCTTAACCAACTGAGCCACCCAGGCACCCTAAGAGTAGCTTTACTCATAATAGCACCAAACTGGAAACAACTCAGATGTCCTTCAACATGTGAATGATTGAACAAACTGTGGTACATCCATACCATGTAATATAATTTTGCACTAAAAAGAAACAGATGATTTATACATGTAACAACTTGGATGGGTCTGAAGGGCATTATGCTGAGTGGAGAGAAAGAGCCAAAAAGCCAAAAGGTTATATATTGTATGTTTCCATTTATATAACATTCTTGAAATGACAACATTATAGACATGAAGAACAGATTAGTAATTGCCAGGCATTTAGGAGGCGGTGGGATAGAAGACAAGCACCTGTGGCTAAAGGGGCAACAGGAGTGATCCTGGTGATAGATCTGTTCAGTTTCTTTACTGTAGTAATGTCAATATTCAGTTTGTGAGATTGTGCTATGGC
The DNA here is from genome assembly GCA_028646485.1 of Cryptoprocta ferox. Lineage (NCBI taxonomy): Eukaryota > Metazoa > Chordata > Mammalia > Carnivora > Eupleridae > Cryptoprocta > Cryptoprocta ferox. Next base: position 40,271,478 of record CM053566.1, read on the forward strand.
TTTGTAAGATGTTATCAGTCAGGGAAATTGGGTAGAGGGTCCACAAGATCTTTCTGCAATTTCTTACACCTGCATGTGAATGTACAATTATCTTAAAAGTTAAATTAAGAGGCACCTGGGTGGCTCAGTTCGTTAAGCGTCTGACTCTTGATTTTGCCTCAGGTCATGATCTCACAGTTCTTGTGGTTTGTGAGTTTGAGTCCCACATCGGAATCTGTGCTAAGGGTGTGGAGCCTGCTTGGGATTCTCTCTCCCCTCTCTCTCTGCCCCTCTCCCACTCATGCTGTCTCTCTCAAAACAAATAAACTTGTAAAAAAGCAAAAAAAAATGTCAAAACTATTTTTCAGTTTTATCAGGATTTGGAATCTAATATCTTTAAATTATGAGCTGGCCTTGTATGTATAAGTAGTAAATCGAATGAATCTTTAAAATATCAATTTTAGTTACACGCAGTGTTCTAGAAGGAAATGTAGTAGGAAGTGTCCCATTTATTCTATCATAAAACCCCACATCCACTCCTTCAATTATTGATTTTTTTTCATGCACACAGTATGTTTGGTGTGCAGACCTGAGCAAGGCTAGGAGCCACACGCTGTCGCATTCTGACAGAATGCCAGTCAGCCATGTTCTCTCCACCTGGATTCATGGCTCTCAGATTTTGTAGCAGAGAAACGCTGAAGTTTGACTTAGATTCCTTTGTGAAAGTCACTTTCAGAGCGTTAGTTTTTTGGGCTTTTGAAAAACTTGCTTCAGGATTTGCAACCCAAAGAAGGTACGAAAGGTCAGACAGGATTTTGTATGAGAGATATGACAGCCTCACATTGGGTGGCTCTTTGGTTTCTCCCCGGTGCCGCTCTTCAGATCAATGGGCTTTTCAAATGATATGGAAAGTGAAGAAGCCCTTTCTTTTCTTATTTAGGGTTTTAGAGACCACATCTATTATTTAACTAAAAAAAAAAAAATGAATGGAAATGTAAAGGATAGATAAATGGAGATTTTGTTTACCTCTCAATAATTCTATCAAAATTGGGTCTGTCTGCAAAGTGGATGGA
>CM053566.1:40272629-40328286 GCA_028646485.1 Cryptoprocta ferox
AAGGAGGAAAAAGAGTTAGGGAGAGGGAGGGAGACAAAACACGAGAGACTCTTGAATACTGAAAACAAACTGAGGGGGGAAGGGGAAGGGGGAAAGGTAATGGGGGGTGATGGTCTTGGTGGAGGTCACTTGTGGGGAAGAGCACTGGGTGTTATATGGAAACCAACCTGACAATAAACTATAAAGTTAAAAAAAAAATTGGGTCTGTCAACACCAACATTCAATTGTAAGGATTCTTTTTTTTAAGTTTATTTATTTATTTTGACTGAGAGAGGGAGTGCACATGCATGGGGGAGGTAGAGAGAGAGAGGGAAGAGAGAGAATCCTGAGCAGACTCCACACTGTCAGTGCAGAGCCCAATGTGGGGCTCAAGCACACAAATCATGAGATCATGACCTGAGCCAAAACTGAGTCAGACGCTTAACCGACTGAGCCACCCAGATGCCCCTCAATTGTAAGGATTCTTAATTTCAAGTTCCTGGAGAAATCTGGGCATCCTCAGAAATTGTGTGCTATATTTTGGTACATGTTCATTTTTCCAGAGGGAGTTGAGATTCTTTGTGACTCAGAAAATATAAGAACTTCTCTTTTAATGGATGAAGGAGCAAAGAGAAGTAGCAAGAAGTAGAAATATGGTGGGAAGAGCCTGTCCACAGCCAGATTGCTGAGCTGGTTCCCATCTGCACTGACAGCAGCTGCTCAAGGATGGACTCCTACAGTCTCTCCCTTGAGAAGCTTTCTCCATTCAGCTTACTTCTTCTCAACCAGAAGTCATCTCTTCTCTGAACTTCCAGCTGCTGAAGGTGGGTATCACTTTCTATCACTTTCTATCATACGTGAGAGTCTAGACTTCATCTTCATTCCCTACCTCTGTCTTGTCATGGATTCAGTCTCAGTAGGTAATCTAGAAATATTTGTTGGGTGAGGAAATGAATTGTAGACAGTTCCCATCCAACTGTCAGCTGGTCCCTATAGGTTTGGGGGCAGCCCTTGCAGAAATGGCCTGGAGAGCCTGGGACATAGGAATGATGGGTTCTTTTTCTATTCTACAGGCCAACAGGAAGTGTGCGATATGGGGCATTGACTGGGATTTCACATGCTGCGGGCTGTCCAGTGGGGGAGGTCTAGTCTGTCCCACAGGGACCCATGTGCCTGGTAGGTCCGGCCCAGCTGCAGAATTGAAAACTGTACCTTTCCTGTCCCCATTGTCTTATTTGGGAAAGACTTTAAAAAAATCCCCCCGGTGCCCTGATTTCCCATTCTCTGTAGGGTAAGTCTATTCTTTGAAGGGAGAGTGGACATGGAGAGAGAGACTCAGGTATTCTCTGTTCCAGTGGAATTTGCCCCAACCTCCCACAGCATTGCCTCCAGTCTCTGTCTTGCATTCTTGGCTTTTGAAGAGGGGAGACAACCCCCCTCTTATCTGGGATTGCCTGCTTAAACAAACGCAGTGTGGAGGTATTGTCCTTTGGAAACTTGGCCTGGGACACTTTACCAAGTGTCTGCAAACATTTAGACGCGCAAAAGTGCCCACTGTTAACGCAGAGTCATTGTCTCTGCTCGGGCTACTCTTGCCTGAAAGAGGTTTGGGGTGGGGGGTTGAGGGGTGAGAGTGGACCCGAGGGAATCCCTCAGCTGGGGCTCTGGGCCAGGGAATTGTGCGGCTGTTTGTTTAAACAACCTGAGTGTAATTGGTTTGTTTGAGATGCCCAAGATATTTGGGAAAGTGGGGGAAGGGAGGCAGCTTGCTGGGGGGAGAGAGTCACCAGCAGGGATTTTGACGGGTGGCCGGGTGGCCGGCTGGGTGGTTGTCAGCCTCCTGATTGCAAAGCCAGTGGGAAGAGTGGCCCTTCCGGCTTGACCATGGGCACATCAGGACCCAGGTCAATAGGTCAGACCACATAGTCTACAAAATATCAAACGTAGCACTTGAGAGGTGGCTAGATACAAGGAATATGTAACTTAAAACCACCCATCTCTTTTTAACCATAACAATCCAAGGACAGCACAAACACATAGGTATTTGTTTGTTTTCAGATCTTATTATTTTTTTTAATCCTGCAAAAATCGTAATGACCAACCTGGTTTCATCCAAGAAGGAAGAATGCTGGTGAGGAATTCCTTAGGAGTGCTTATTACATCACTTTGTTTTGGACACAGAGGGGCAATTAGGAAGTATTCAACAGGCTGATGGAAAAAAATAAGTCTGTTTTTTTTATTGTAGAGATCATACCCCTTCCTTTGACCTGGGGAAAAGGACAGAGAGTGTTTAAAAATGAGAAGAATTTGGGAATAATAGAAGGAATGTCTGCAATGCTGGGCCTGGCCGCACCACCCTGAGTGATCAGGCCTCTCACATGAACCGGATTCTTGCAGGTGAAGGGGAGACTCCAAAACCAGGTGTGACCACTTATTGGGGATGCTTACCACAAGAAGCATTGCGGCCCCAACATAGCTTATTTTATCACCACTACAACCCTGTGGCATCAATTTGCAGAAAAATGGACTGTTGCTCAGAGGGGTGAAATTAACTTGCTCAGACCACGAAGACTGAAATGGTCAAACTAGAATTTGAATTAAGTTGACAAGTCTTTCTGTTTTCAAAACCCTTCCCCTTTCCACCATGCCATACTCAAACAACACCGTTCCTCCACCCAAAGAATGAAAATATAGAATTCATCACCATGCATGTTAAAAACAAACAACCCTCTTCTGATATGCTAATGAACACCACACATATAGGCCTTCAGCTAAATAAACAAGCATGAAGGAAAGGATAGAAATGTTAATATCTGTAAAACCTGCTAACCTTCTGATTATTTGTGGACCAAAGGCTCATCATCTTTTTTTTCTTTTAACGATGGCTATTGGTTTTTAGGCTTGCCCCTTATACTTCTTTAAAATGGAGTTACAATTAAGTGTTTTGTAAGAGGTTTAGTGGAGCAATGCCTTCCAGAGTGCAATGCCCTTTCACTGTTAACATGGCATCTCTAGAAGATGAAAATAGCTTTGCAAAGTTAAAAAAATTCGTAATGGTATTTTGATGAATACGTTAGAAAATTGCTTTCAGAGAAAAGAGCTCCATGTCCTGAGCAGCTTGGTTTTGTGCAGACTTTAAGGTCGGCTACTTTTGTTGCTCTAGGTAGAGGGTATCAAGCATGTCATGAGCACAATGAACCACAGAGAAAACAGCAGTGTCCCAGACAGCACAGAACTGTCACTGCTTTTATTCTTTGGCAACTCCACTCTCTTAGGCTTGGAGGGTTTCTTAAACTATGAGCCAAAGAACTTTACAAAGTCAAACCATGACCACGCTTATTTCAGTGGAAGCTGGTAGCTTCTTCTAGCACTTCAGGTCTTTGACACCGGAAGGCTGCCTGGCTTCAAACACTTTAAAATGAAAGGTCTCAGCTAAGTAAAGGGAATATTTACAATATGGATAAAAGTAAACATGGCGAGGCTGGCAGGAGAGTGCTGGAGGGTCAGACAGTGTCTTTTTATCAATCTGTGCATTTTGTAGAGGATGTGGAGGCTGAGTCTTGGGGACGTAGGAGGGGCTGACCCTGAGAGCTGCTGTAGGAGGGCCATTGCTGGCTTTGAGCTATGCCTCGGAGATCACACCGGCACTGGGCATGTGCTCCCCATTGGTCATGCTGGGGACCTGAGCTAGTGATTAGTAAGCCCACCAGTTTCCATTTCTTTCCCCTCACCCTCTGTGAAAAATGCCATGCCGATAAATTTTAGAATAATAATTTTATTATTTATTTATTAGACATTTTTTAATGTTTATTTATTTTTGAGAGATAGAGGCAGAGTGAGAATGGGGGAAGAGCAAATAGAGAGGGAGGCACAGAATCCGAAGCAGGCTCCAGGCTCTGAGCTGTCGGCACAGAGCCTGATGCAGGGCTCGAACTCATGAACCGTGAAATCATGACCTGAGCTGAAGTCGGCCGCTTCACTGACTGAGCCACCCAGGTGCCCCTAGAATAATAATTTTATTTTGCATCCCGCTGTTCTCACTAAAGTATACATGGATCCTTAAAGGTTAGACATTTTTTTCTTAGTTTAGATGGAGGTTCCTTCTGCACTCTTAAAAATTGCTACTTCCTCTCCCAGCCCCCATCCTGACTCCCCAAATTCTAAACTCCAAACACTTGAAAGATTTCAAATTGTTGGTTTTAATGATGGCAATTCACAATTGACAAATATGTTGGTAATGGGCGTTCTTTCCTGTAGGTTTGTTTAGAAGTGAAAACAATGTGGCTAGTCATAAAAGTTTCTATTTATTTAGGCTGGATAGTTCACTTGTTCACAGAAGGGATGCTTGTCAGCAGAGAATTAGATTTAGCATGACGTGTTTCATGGCTAAAGCCTGAATGGAGACTAATGGCTACAGCTCAGGAAGAATAATCACCATTTTGATAGATTCAAATTCTGTTGCATGGAATAATCACAGGTTAGTGTAAGTGAGACAGTGCCTGTTTCACAGTTATCAGAAAATAATGCTGACATGTAAAAATATACTGAATCAAGAGGACTTGGATACCTGGCTGGAGCAACCAGGCAGATGGTGAAACTGGTTCCCAGGAAAGGCCCTGGGACAAGTTAACTTGTCACACGTGTTTATTCCCTGTTTTGATCATTTCCAAAAGTCAGTCTGTCATTTATGAGCATTTCTGAAATGATCAAGACAGGAAACGGGGAGAACAGTTTGGAGTGTGCTTAAAAGTGCATGCTCTGGGGTGCCTGGGGGCTCAGTCGGTTAAGCTCCTGACTTCTGCTCAGGTCATGATCTCATGGTTCATGACTTCGAGCCCCACATTGGGCTCCACTCTCAGCACAGAGCCCATTTTGGATTCTGTCTCTCTCTCTGCCCCTCCCCCACTCGCACATGTGCTTTCTCTCTCTCTCTCTCTCTCAAAAATAAACATTAAAAGAAGTGCATGCTCTGAACTCAAATTTCCTGGGTTGCAATCCCACTTTTACCACTTACTACCCATGTGATGTTGGGCAAGTGGGCTTATCTTTCTACGTTTCAGTACCTTAATCTCTAAAACAGGTACAATTATAGAATTCAGTGAGATCATATATCTAAACTCATGTGCTGAGCACAGTAGATACTCAATAAATGAAAGCCATTTTTATTAGTGGTAGTGGTCATGTACCAGTATTTCTATTAGCAGTAATATTTCTCCTTGGGAATAGCACAGGGGACAGTTCAAAGAGGTAACGGTAGGTGTGTCCTGATGGGTTAACACAGCAGGAATGGACATGTCAGTACAAGTTCCTAAACGTTGCCTGTGGCTATGAAAAAAAAGGAAGCAAGAAAGCTCTGATTGTGGCATCTTGGGAAAAATCGTGGGCTGGGCTTGAGGGAAAGTGGGGATGAAATCCTGGACTGGAGAGCAAATTCTCAGAGCCTGAATGTCTTCATTTGTAAAATGGGGATTAAAAATACCTAAATGACAGGACTGTTGTGATGATAAGTAGGGTAATTATGCAAATGTATCCCACTTGGACGGATATGCAGGAAATGTTTGTTTTCTAAACAGAATCTGACTTCTTATTGAATAATGAATCATTGAAGGCACAGAGTCCTCTGAGCCTGGAAACCAGGAGCTTTGAAATCCCCCCAGGAGGAGTAGGACAGAGCCCCTGCAGGTCACTGTCAGCAAGGCCACAGAACTTTCACCCAAGTGGCCTTTGGTCCTTGTACTTAAGAAGCAGGAGCCCCAGGCTCACTCATGTCCTTTCTAGCCTGGCCATGTTTTAGGCTGATTGTTCTGAGAGACTTTGAGCTATTTCTTCACCTAATCTGTTAGCAAAAAGGACAAACTGAATTTCCTTTACTTGGACCTCTGACTCTGACTCATGTTTCACAAAGAAATGTCCAGCCCATAGGGGCCAGTTCCTCTGCCTGTCGTGTTTCTCTATGGTCCTTCTGGAAGGCCCTGGGCAGAGAACAATGGCCAGGTGCCTGGAAAGGTGCTGGTGTCTCTGCCTCGTCAGGCCTGTTTGGACTTGGTTCCTTCCCCTTATTCCAGGCTGGGTCTGAGGAAGGCCCTGGGACAGACTTGTCACTAGAGAGCTTGTCACCCCCTATAGAAATCTTAGACTATTCTATCCCCTCTCCCCACCCTACCCCTTGAGGATATACTGGACATGGGGCTGTTGACCGAGTATGCCTTTGACTAGCCTTGGGACAAGGATGTGAGTCACCAAGTTGAAAATGACCAGTGTTTCAGAGCCTGGCAGGTGCCCAGCTGCCCATCACCCCACTCCTTTGTGCCATTAGTATCCCCTTCACCTAGTTCTTTTATGTGTTATGATTATTATTTTAAACTAGGGCTTGCAGAAAGAATACTATGAAAAACAAGTATTATGCCCAAGTTACAGATGAAAGTACTTACGGCTCAAACAGGTGTGACTCTTCACATAATTTTTTACCTGTTAAATGGTAAAGCCTGGGGCCCAAAGCCACTTTTCCTGACTTCAGATGCCCTGTTTACTACTTATTTCCCAGCCTGCTGCCTCTCCGAAGTCATGACCCTCCTGTATGACAACCACACTCTGGCCTGGCTTGCAAAGACCCCAAGGTAATTAGTGCATCCCTAGGTGGGGAGCCCACTCAGATTTCTCTACTCTGTCTCCTAGGCAGGGGCTCCACTCCCCCAACTCTTCTCCTTCCTGAGAATACCCTAGATTCACTCCCCTCTTCCCAGGGCCTCTGTCTGGTATGCCATTGCCTCCAAGTCCCATCATTCCTTCGAGGCTGACAAAGTGTGGCCTGGCCACCGTGCCTTGCTGTCACTTCCAGGAGCTGCTCCTCTGGGCTCCTTTGGCATCCAGTCTCCACTGACAGGAGTACTGCCCGTGGGTAATCTTTTGTGTATTTGCTGGTTTGTCCTCTGCGTTTTCTGTTTAATTTGCAACTCCCTATTCTTCCCTCCCACCCTACTCACATATTCCAACTATTACCGGGCCCCTGAAAGGCATCCACTTTGGACCAGCTTATGGCTGTTGCATAGTGTTTTTCTCCTTGGGGAAGCAAAGGCCCCTTTCTTGCCGACTTAACAACATCCTGTTCCTACTTTGTGAGATGGCAGTGACTCACTGTGAATGATCCTATTATTCACACTCTTATTCTCATAATTCAAATTAATTATGAAATGCCTGTCTTTGCGAGGTTCTCTATGGGATTGCATTGCTAGAGGAAAAGAAGGTGTTAGAGCCAATAAGTTTAATCAGTAACATAAGCAAAGTGTGGATTCTTAAGGAAAAACTTCTGGAAAGGCCTCCATGAGGCTTCCTCATAATGAAAGTAACAGGCTTCTCGTATAACAGGTCTCTGTACATTCCTGCTCACACCTATAGATTTAATTTTTATTAAGCGCTGACAATGTGCCTGACTGAAAGCTTTCTTCTGTCATTATGAGTCTCCATGTTATTGAAATAAGATGGACAATTAAATATCTTCAATATTGGGGCACCTGAGTGGCTCAGTTTGTTAAGCGGCCAACTTTGGCTTAGGTCATGATCTCATGACTCGTGAGTTTGAGCCCCATATCAGGCTCTGTGCTGACAGCTCAGAGCCTGGAGCCTGCTTTGGATTCTGTGTCTTCCTCTCTGTCTGCACCTCCCCTGCTTGTGCTCTGTCTCTCTCTCTCTCCTTCAAAAATAAACATTAAAATTAAAAAATGTATCTTCAATATCATTATATATATACACATATATACACACTTCTGTGTGTGTGTGTATTTTTCTTTTTTGTTGTTTGGAATCAGAAAGATCTGACTAGTTTCAGATCCCTTCCTCACTACTCATTTGCTCTGGGTCTGTCTCTTAACCTCTCCTAGCCCATTTCTCATCTGTAAGCTGTGAGTCACATGACTTCCTTGAAGGGATGTTGAGAGGCATAATCAAGATACTGTGTGTGGTCAGGGCCCTGCAGCATCCCCAGAAGCTTGTAGAAATGCAGAATCTCAGGCCCCAACCCAGAGCCATGAGTCAGATCTGCATTTGACAAGACTTCCTGATAATGCACGGGCATGTTAACTTTGAGGAGTCCGTGTTCTTAAGGAAGGAAGGAAGGATCAGTGTATGGATCTATTTGGAGAGGATAAAAGCAGCATTTGCATAAGTTCTTGATTTGTAGTGTTCTTTACAGCCTTTTTGAAGTGACTTGGTCTCAGAGCAGCATTGCTGGTTGGAATTGGGTCCTGATAACATTCAGAGAAATAGCCTTTAGGATTTGGTGGCAGGTGGAATGCAGCAGTTCTGGGAGTCGGGAGGGGAGGGGAGGGGTGGTCGGTTCTGGACTCTTGGAAAAGAGGTGAGGAACCTGAAGTGGAGGAGAAGTTGTCTCCAGGCTTTTGGAACAAAGGGAGGAGAGACACAAGTGACAATAAGTCCATGCACATAGAGTTTGCTAGAGCAAAAACTTTTATAAAACAACAGCTCTACGAGTTAGACTTGATCCAATATAATACATTCACATATACGGCAGATGAGAATAAAGCAAAATTATGATCAGTTTAGAAAATAGATGTTGGACCTGGAAGGGGTCATTTTAGGAGTCATCATTGTTCTGAACCTTTTTGTTCCTAAAGCCCAGCTTGTTTCAGGACTTCTCAAGGTGTGCCACCTCAGCCTGATCTCGGTCAAATGACCTCAGCACGCCTTTTCTTCTGGGCTGTGAAATGGGAAAATAAAAGTACTTGAGTTCATAGGTTGTTATGAGGATTCAATGAGTTCATGCTTGGAAAGTGCCTGGCACAGGCCTCATCCTAATTCAATAATAATTCATATTTTTATCACAGCTGATGACCCACAGGAGGTACAGAGGGGAAGGTCATTATTAATACTGCTACTATCAATAAATATTAAAACGATAAGTTTGGGATTCAAGAAATTGGATCAATTTCTTGTTGATATCAATCTAACTACAATAAAATCAACTGTAATCACCACCACAATAATGATGATGTAATAAATAACGGCCATAGGTTCCATTAATTGGGTGCTTGTTATGTGTCAAGCATGGTAAGTCATTATCTCATTTGGATTATCTCACTGATTTTTTAAACACATATGATGAGCACAGAACTACCCCCAGTTTGTAGATGAAGAAACAGGCCTAGGGAGATTAGGAACTGGCACAAGGCCCAGAGCTTATAAATGGAGCTGAAATTTGAACACAAAACTACTGGCTCCATAACTTGTTCCCTTAACCACTGCATTGGCCACCATGCTGAAAAACCAAAGCATGAAGAAATCTTCTTTCCATCTGGTGGCAACATATGTGTGGTTTGTTTTCTGGCCTGATTCTCTGATATACTGGTTTTCCCTGATCCCCGAACATAGAATGTTCCCATGAAAGCTTTTGTCAGCCAAAATGGCATAAAGTGAAGAAGCAATTACCATTAATTTATATGGGAAAAATTGGGGGTGTTCCCATAACAAAAAATAACCTCTCTTAGGTTTTTCTGATACCTTAGGACACATCTTGCTAACAGAGGTACAAAATAAAAGGAGATAAAGCACAGGTGCTCAGAGACACAGTTCAAAGCCACGGCGGCCTCATGCTGACATGCTGAGTGTCGTTTGGGAGGAACATGGAGGAACTGCTCTTGCTGCTGCTCAAGGCTTGGGGTGCATGCTGCCTTATAATGGCTTCCCACAAAATAAACCCTGAACACTATCTTCGCTTTTGCCTTTTTTCGTAAAAGTGAAAATTCTCTCGATTTCTTTTGGTTAGCAGAAACAAGTACTAATGTAGCTCTTTCATAAAAGCAAAGTGACATAACATGAACTTTCCAAAAGCGGGGGATCCCTAAACTTTAAGGAAAACATCTAAATAAAGCATTGTTGTGGGATGAGGAAGAGAGTAGTTTGAAGACAGAAGAAAGGAAACAGGAGAGGAACACCCACTAATGCAATGTGTGCCGGGCCAGGGCAGTCACATGCATGAACTCACTAATGCACATGGATCTTTGTGAATGTGAACTACGTGTGCATAGGGGCACAACTAAGGCTCAGAGAGCTTCAGTCGCTTGTCCAACAAGTTTGTAAGTGAAGGAGCTGAGATTTCAGCCTGAGACCGAAGCCCAAGCTAGCTTATAAAAGACCTGGATTCAGGATTTATATTTGTACCTTGAGGAAATTAGACTCCTCCCAATCTCCCAAAGTCACTAAAACATAGTTCCATTTCCAAACCCCTCCATTGTGTCTTCAGTTTGGAAAAAAGTCCCCTAAGATTGTCTGAAATCCAGAGGTGCCTGGGTGGCTCTATTGGTTAAGTCCGACTTTGGCTCAGGTCATGATCTTGAGGTTCGTGGGTTCAAGGCTTACATAGGGGTCTGTGCTGACAGCTCAGAGCCTGGAACTTGCTTTGGATTCTGTGTCTCCCTCTCTCTCTGCCGCTCCCCGACTCGTGCTCTGTCTCTCTCAAAAATAAATAAATACTAAAAAAAAAAAGAACTTGTTAAAGAAAAAAGGTCTGAAGTCCCATCCTGGAAGGGCACTAGAGCTCCTTTCTAGAAGTATTTTATTTTTGACTTACGGTTCACCACTTTCCAATTAGAATTTCAAGTAGCTGACAAATACACAACTGAACTGTAAGATTGTTGAGGTAGGAAAAAGTTTAGGCTAGAAACAAAGTTAGTTACTAAAATATATGCCAAACGGCCCTGAATCCGGCGAGGTGGCTGTAAAGCATCTTTAATTGAATTGGATTATTTATTACTCCCAGAAGGGCTAAAGGCAGAAAAATCCAAGTAACTTCTGGGTAGGATCCATCACAAATCCACCAGTCATGTGAATTACTATGGGGACTGGGGGGTATTTTAAGCCATATTCTGGCCGTAAAGCTAAGGTCTAGGGTGGGTGTCAGGCCCTTCCTGGTAGGGCTCAAGACTGGAAGATGGTTTGGCTGGAGAGCCATAACTTCAAGTGCTGTAGCCATTCTTAAGTTCTTATTTCCTTTTCTCCTTGATTCCAGTTGTATGTGATGCTTCACTAAAACACCTTTTCTTTGTAATGTGCTCTCTCCAGTGACCTTGCACCTTATTCCACTGGAGGGGATGCAAAGTTCTTCTTAGGATGCACAACATCTCTGTCTCCAAAGAGATGGAACTCCCAAGCTCTTGGCACAGCGGCCTGCCCAAGAGAGTTTCTTTCATTTATGGCTATCAGGAAAATAGGGCAGGAATTAACCTACATCACCTGGACCCCACCTTATGTCAACAGCTCTCACAAACAGAGGGGCCCAGCAGCAGCCTTTTACACTGCCTGGTACTGTACACTGGAACCAGCTCGCACACTCAACAGAAAGAAAAACAAGTGCCGGCTCTGTTCCTTATCAGCCTGCCCCTCCAGTCAGGGTGCCATTGTTCTCTCCTTCTGCACCTTCCCTTGTCCATTCCAAGCAGCTCTGATAAGTCCGTGCACGGGGCAGGCTTGTGTTTGAGTTGAGGTTGTCAAACCCATTACTCAAAGGGAGGATGTGGACTTTCTTTGGAAGGGTGAACTCTGGTTCTAAGGAGTAGGAGAGAATAAAGATGATTTATGATTAACTAAGTGGCTACACTGTTGAGTTTAGTCTCTGTTTGAGTCATGGCTTCTTTGTGCAGTTGGTGTGTTTCCATCGAAGTGTGAGTTGAGAGTGGCCATAGAGAAAGTCAGGCAAGAAATTAATGTATCATGGGTATTAGGGTAGCCCTGTATGTTGTCACCAGGCAAAAGGGAGAGGGCTCTTTGACAGGAACACATTAAACACATATAATACATGAATGGGTATAACTGGGTTAGAGCCTGTGGGTTTTACTGGAGATGTAGGGAAACTTATCTGTAAATGATCTTGAGTGAGAATAATATGCTACATAATGCTCTCCACAATAAAAAAAAATTGGGGATCCTTTATCAACTTTTACTAGGAATGAAGAAGAAACAAAAAATAGTGTTTTTCTTGATATCAGCTTATATTAGGACATAAATGGTGGGAAAAGACAGAAGTGTGGTGGTTGGCTGTGTGAATTACCAAGTGCCCTGAGACTATTATATATTTTTTTCTATTTTGGTCTTGTGGAGGATGTTAAAGTCTAAAGAGTTAGTTTTCCTCCAGAGTTAGCTCGAGAGTAAAACATGTGAACATGTTAAAAAAGTCAAAGTATTACACAAAAAAGAAGGTAGTATTGTTATTTCGTTTGGTGCTCACTGCAGCTCTACAGGCATGAGATACTAGATGTTACTCTCTACTTCTCTTCGTTTTTAATTTAAGTGAATTAAGGCCCAAGGAAGTTAGGTGCCCATTCAAAGTCATACAGCTGGTAAGGAACTCAGTGGGGAACAGGACCTAGCTCTTGAGAGGCACAGTTCCCAGCATCTTTCCTGATGGAAGGGTCAGCCTATAATACAAAATTTAGGAAGAAATGTAAAAAAGATATGAATGTTACCAATTAAAAAATTAAATAGATTTTTTTTTTCAAATTGAAAAACCGGACATGGAAATATCCTACATATGAGAACCACCAGTTTTTTTTCTTACTGGAATCCCCCAGAACAAGAAGTATTCCCTGAATGGGTGTGTTCAGCTGCCGCACATGGGGTGTGTGTGTGTGTGTGTGTGTGTGTGTAACTATCCCCCAAGTTCCAAGTTGTAAAATGGAATTCAGAACACCTTTTGCCTCAAAAACACTTTTACAAGTTAATTTCCCAGGGTAGCCTTTGTAATTTTACTTCACGTGTAACCTATAGTTAAACCATCATCATTTGCCAAAAAGTCATTTTCAATATTATATATTTTTCACTGCAAATGAACACATGATATTTAGGAACTTTATTAAATAAGCTTTATGACCTACTGCAAGGACCTAATTTCCATTTGTAACACTATTTCTATTACAAGAAGTGTTATAGATTCCAAAAAACCAACTTAAACATTTTAAGAACACCAGCCAATTGTTGACAGAAGTCTGAACTGCTGTCTGTACTGACTGTACTGCTGTCTCTGAAGACTAACATTCCTTATTACAAATTTTTCTGGAACATGAGGGGTGTTATCAGGCTGGAGAATGCTAAAACTTATGCTAAAAGATGGGCAACAGGAAAACACATAAAATGGAAGAACAAATGGAATATTCTAAACTTTCTGAAGTCTTATTCCTGATTATTCTAAATTAGTCTCTTGTTTTCCTTGCTCTTGGCTTCCTCACTTCTAATCTGCCAGCACTTTGGACAATAGCTCCAAGCCCTCTTTGGTCTGTTGTCTTGCATCTCTAAAAGCAAAGAGAAGACTTCTGTGCTTTGGAAACCTTAGAGTTCTAGGGCTCAGAAGCCATCTTGTCAGGGCAGGACTTCTCACTTTTCAGTCTCAACCATGTGCCCCCTTCCTCTGTGTGGGCTCTCTCAGTCTGTACACCAGGAATGCATTAAGATGACACTCTCAAAATATTAACTGATGGAGATTTGTCTGTATTTTTGAATCCTATCAACTTTGTTGTTTTCTCATATTCTGCTGTGTAGACTGAATTTCCAAACTAGGAATCAAATTTATGTAGTTATTCACATCTGACTTGAACAAATAAATAAAGGTTTGAGTTATTGCTCAGCCAGCTAACTTTAGACCTGGATCCATCTTCCCATCGTAATTTTCCCCTCTGCTTTCTTTGTTACCCCTCCCCCATTGTGATTGCTGTCTTCCTTTTATTGTTGCAAACATTTTTACTCTTGCTTGTGGGCCAAGAGCCTATTAATTAGGAACCAGTCTAGAGGCCCCAATGGGAGCTTGTTTGGAATCAGCTCATGAGGCTTTCTCACTCTAGTTGATTCATTACATGGCCAGGGGCCAAGGGTTCAGTTTTGTTGCAGCCTTTCCATGAAGGAGCCCAAGCCTGGGACTGAGGAGCGCCGCTGGTTTTTGGCTCTGCTGAGCCCCAAATGTGTTTCTAAATCTTTTGAGCTCTGTTAAGTAGCTCTGCTCACTAGATCACTTAAGCACAGACCTGGAAATCTGCCACTCTCAAGAACCAGTTCTAATATTCCTCATCCAGATTTGAATGTATCCATTTATAACATGGTTATTAATATTTCCTGATCAGGCATTTTCCAATTGAGCCACTTTGGGGGGCCTATGCTTGCACAGATAACCTTACTCTTTTTGCAAATCTGGCATTTCAGGGATTCTCCAATCCAACTTCGACCCAGTTCTCCCTATTTTCATGCAACTATATTTTGTTCTGGCTGAAAGGACTTCACATTATTTCTTGAGATTGCTCTCCTTTCTGACTCAAAATCTTGACTCTGCAATCTGGACCTTCTACCATGCTGTCCAGTAAATGCCTCCTAGAGCCACAGCCTGCTGGGGATGGAAGGAATCTGGAGGATCAGGAAAGCTGAAGGAGGTCAGGTGGAAACTCCAGGACAGATAGGTTGCCCTCTTCAATCTCTCACTGCTCTTTGAGAGATTTTTTTTTTTTGAAGGAGAGAGGGAGAGAGGGTGCAAGTGACCAAGGGACAGAGAGAGAGAGAGAGAGAGAGAGAAGAAGGGCTTGCCTGAAGCAGGGGTTGTGTTCACCCAAAGTGGGGCTCATGCTTACCCATTGTAGGACCCAAACTCACCAACTGTGAGATCATGACTTGAGCAGAAATTAGATGCATAACTGACTGAGCCAACCAGGTGCCCTCTTTGAGGGATTTTGTTAGGACAACATAACAAACTGCTTTGAGATGTACTATTACAAGTGGCCCAATTCTCTTCTTTTGTGTACATGTCTTATCCCCCCCCCCATTATGCTATGAGTCAAGACAGTCTATGCTTATGTTTTAAAACAATGACTCCTAAAAGAAAAATATTTCCTCTCTAGAGAAGCCAGATCTTTAAAGTATGAATGAAGCAAATGTGGTATTTATAAAACCCTTAGGGATGAAAGGGTGAAAGGGCCTTTAAGCAACGCCTCAATAATGGAAAAAAATCAATGAAAGTGTTCTTAGGAAAAGAAACTGGCCAATTTCTTTCTTTGTGGGTCTCACATTTCTTTGCTCAAACAGCTTGTCTTCCACCTGACAATTGCAATTTCTGCCCTTGGAAAACGGAACATTAAGTTGGTGGGACAATAAATGTTTTTTCAGCTTAGTCAACCACTTATTTTATCTATCAGTAGATTTCCATGTTACTTTGTTTTTGATGATTATATCTATATCACTAAGAGCATTTTCACTGAGGAGCAGTTTATTTTTTTAAGTTTTTATTTCATTTTTTTATTTTTGAGAGAGAGAGCATGCATGTGTGAGAGAGTGTGAGTGAGCAGAGGAGGGGCGGGTGGGGGGGTAGAGAATCTTAAGCAGACTCGGGCAAGCCTGACTTGGGAGCTGAACTTGCAAACTGTGAGATCATGACAAAGCAGAAATCAAGAGTCAGATACTTAATTGACTGAGACACCCGGGTGCCTCACTGATGAGCATTTTAGAGGGTGATCCCATAAATATTAAGTTGCTTGTTAAATTATTGGGCCTTCACACAATGATCTCAGCTGTAGCCCAAGGTGCAGAGGACCTTGCACCAAGGACAGAGACACAAAAAGTCACACATACACAGAAGGTGTAAAATGAATTTACAAATGATGGATATTCAACTAAACTGAGTATGTGAAAGGCACTTTATTGCAACTGCATCCCATATGCACTGTTTGGCACCATTAGTCTCTCATTCTGGCCCACTGGGGTTGATACTATATCAGATTGACAATGAACATTAATTATAAGGACACTTATACATCTGTGAGGCTATTCTATGATTATTTAAAATAGCAAATTTCAGGGGCACCTGGGTGTCTCAGTCGGTTGGCATCCGGCTTCCCGCTCAGGTCATGATCTCTCAGTTCGCGAGTTCGAGCCCCACATCAGGCTCTGTGCTGACAGCTCAGAGCCTGGAGCCTGCTTCAGATTCTGCATCTCCCTCTTTCTCTCTGCCCCTCCCCTGCTCATGCTCTGTCTCTTTCACAAAAATAAATAAACATTAAAAAAATAGCAAATTTCAAAAAAATCTGGATGTTCATTGATAAGGGTCTAGTTAAACAGATCATGCTACATCCTCACAGTACAGTATGCAGTTGCTAAAGGAAAAAAGAGCAAACATTCCTGTGTTGCTATGGAAACATTTCCAAGGTATTTCATTTAGCTAAAAAAAAGCCAGATGTTGACCAATGTGTATAGTATGTGATCTTTTGTGTAAAATACACCAAGTACTAGATATATGTGTATGCTTACATGTGCATAGAATATTTCAGGAAGAAAACACAACAAACTGATACTGATAACTGGTTGTTTGGTGGGGAGGGGAACTGAGAGACAAGGAGAGTAGGGGGACATTTTTCAGTATGAACTTTATTGTATGGGTGGCGGCTTTGTTATGTGTCAGCATGGCTGGGCTGAACAGTAACTGCCAGAATGTTCTTTCCTGTATGTTCCAGTATGAGGAGGCCCTGAAAGAGATTACTATGTGAACTTTGGAGGGTGGAAGTGAAGTAGAAGCTATTTTGTATCTCAGTATGTTGTTGCTTATCTGTGGCTGCCCTTGTTAGTGTGAAGCCACAGTGAGGTCTGCAATGGCTCACCTTCCTATGGGTCCTTTTTCAGCTTTTCTGACTTCTGGGCCAATTCTGAATTCTGTGTTTAGTTTAGTTGTATGATGAGGACACTGGCCTCTCCTGCAGGACATCAACATCAGAGGCAGTGAGAATTGATACATATTTCAGTCCATCCTCATGGGTTCTTTTATTTTATTTATTTAAACTTTTTAAAGTATTTTTTATTTTTTAATGTTTATTTACTTATTTTGAGACAGAGAGCAGGGAAGGGGCAAAGAGAGAGGTAGAGAGAGAATGCCAAGCAGGCTCTGCACTGATAGCACAGTGGAGCTCAAACCCACCAACCATGAGATCATGACCTGAGTTGAAACCAACACTTTGGTTAAATGATCAGACACTTAACTGACTGAGCCACGCTGGTGCCCCTTCCTCATCATGGATTTTAGCACAGCCTTGTGGATTCATGCTTGTCCTTGCTCTCCACACTTTACATCCATCTTTCTGTGGACTTCAAACTGTAGCAACAGCTGTGAAGACAATAGCCTACAGAGATTACTTAACTAGCTCCTGCAATTGGATGTAACAAATCCATGTGTGTGTGTGTGTGTGTGTGTGTATGTGTGTGTGTGTCCTAATGGTTCTGTTTCTCTGAACTTTAATGTAGAATTGCTAGATTTGTCAACATGTTCATGCATTACCCATTCAAAAATCAAAGGAAATTTTAAGATAGAGATTTAAAAGTCAGAGACTGAATCCTACTGTTAGGTCATATTAGGCGTTGAAGGAAAATAGCCTGTATTTCAAACTGCTTAGGAAATCACATATGGCTCAGTTTATATGAAATCAGAACCTTTTAAGAGAAGGCTGGGGCCTCAAGGCCTGCTGGTATGTTCCTGTGACAGCAAGATCATCAACCACACTTGTAGCAGTTAACTGTTGTGGCATCACCAACCTGCCAAGTTTATTTGTATAACACAGCCACCATTTTATTTACTCATGATTCTGTGCATCAGCAAGTTTTGCTAGGTCCAGTGGGACAGTTCTGCTGCTAGTCTCACCTACGCAGACTCACCAGCTTGGCTGGAGCTTGATTTTGAAAATAACGTCAGTCTTATGTCTGATGGTTAGTGCTCATTGATGTTGGATTGTGTATCCCAGCAGGCTATCTTGAGCTTCTTCATAAGCTACTGTGTTCCAAAAGCAGCAAGAAAGAGAGTGCAAGTCTCAATACACAAGCACCTTTCAGTCCTCTGTTTATATTATGTCTGCTAATGTTCCATTGGCCAAAGCAAACCACATATCCAAGCATAGAGTCAATGTAGAAGGAGCTCATACAAGGATATAGATCCAGGGATGCCTCATTCTTTGGGGGCCATTAATATAACAATATACTGCATTGTCTAATGACTGGTAAAGGAATTTATTATACTCAATCACTATGAGAAAAGAGTACGACTATGTCTCATATTGTGTGTCCCTCATGTAATGCCTAGCCCAGGGTCTTGCATGTAATGGATATTCAAAAACTATACTCTAATGTCTATAAGACTTGACCACCACTAGAGTAGCTAGGCTTAAGTAAGAACACCTATGATTACATTCTGATCCCCACTGGATTCCAGCTGGCATGAGGAACTGGAGAACATTCTTGGTTTCTGTTTTGGGGTTTATGTGCTTCTGGTGAGCTCATTGGGTTAAAGTGTCCTTTCACCTCTCTGCCTAGAAATTATGAACAAATAACATCATAATCACAATTCATCTTCCTTTCTGGATAGAATTGTTTTTATTCCTCTGTTTTTGTATCTCATTGCATTTCAAAATGTACTCCAAAATCATAAAGGATAAGATCCGACTTGTAAAGTGCTTTCAGAAAAATTTCTTCAGTTTCTAAAACTATTTTTGAAGGTATTACAAGCAAATGGTTTAGGAGCACAAATAGTGTCAAAAGGGTTTATGTTAAAAGCCAATAGGTTTTTTCTTTTCCTTGGCTCCCTTCTCAGAGGCAACTACTTTCTACTTTTTCTCTTTCTTCTGGTAATTGCATAATGTTTCTATATTTTATATCTATTTTGAAACAGCATGCAGTTAGTCTTGCTTTATCTATCTAGTTTGTTAATATCTGCCTTTTAGTTGGATTTAGCCTATTTATATTTAATGTAATTATTGATTTGGCTGGATTTAAGCCTAACATTTTGCTATTGTTTTCAATTGTCCCATTTATTCTTTGTTATTCTTTTTTTTAAAGTTTATTTATTTATTTTGAAGTGGGAGAGGGACAGAGAGAGAGAGGGAGAGAGAGAATCCTAAGTAGGCTCTGTGCTGTCAGTGCAGAGCCTAATGTGGGGCTCAGTTCCACAAACTACAAGGTCATGACTTGAGACAAAACCAAAAGTCAGATTTTTAACCAACTAAGCCACCTGGGTCACCCTCTTTGTTATTCTTATCCTTCTTTCCTTACTTCTTCTGGAATAATAAAATATATTCTAAAATCCCATTTTGTCTCCTCCATTGGATTTTTTAGCTATATCTTTTATTTTTTAAGTGGTTGTTATACAACATTAACTTATGTGTACCTTTATTTATTAATTTTTAAATTTTTGTTTGTTTATTTTTGAAACAGAGAGAGACAGAGCATGAGCTGGGGAGAGGCAGAGAGAGAGGGAAACAGAATCCAAAACAGGCTCCAGGTTCTGATCTGTCAGCACAGAATCTGATGCAGGGCTCAAACCCAGGAACCACGAGATCATGACCTGAGCTGACACTGGATGCTTAACCGACTGAGCCACCCATGCCCCCCCCCTTTTTTAAATGCTTGTTTGTGTACCTTTAATTAATATTGTACCACCTAATGTATAATGTAAGAATCTTAGAATATTAATTATCAGGACATTCGCATGCATGAGGCTATTCTTTGTAGGATTATTTAAAATAGCAAAATTTCAAAAAAATCTGGATGTCCATTGATAAGGGTCTAGTTAAACAGATCATGGTACAGTCACATAGTACTGTTGCTGTTTACCATACATTTGCTGCACATAATGGCATATATTTTACTTCTATATATGCTATACATTCACATTACATTGTCATTATTTTTGCACTAAATGGCCAATTATCTTTTAAAGAAATTTAAAAATGAAGAAAAAAGTCTTATATTTATCTACATAAAAATATTTTATATTTACTATTTTCAGTGTGCTTCATCCCTCAGTCTAGATTGTTTTCATCTGGTATCATTTCCCTGAACTTTTTATATTTCTTGTAGTATACACGTGTTGGTCATGAATTTTCTTAGCTTTTGTTTGTCTGAAAAGGTCTTTATTTTACCTATCCCTCAAAAGGATATTTTCTTTCTTTTTCTTTTTCTTTTAAGTTTATCTATTTATTTTTTTAGAGAGAGGCACAAGTGGGGGAGGGTCAGAGAGAAGGAGAGACAGAATCCAAAAAGCAGGCTCCGTACCATCAGCGCAGAGCCCAATGCAGGGCTTGAACTCACCAATAGTGATTTCATGACTTGAGCTGAGATTAAGGGTCAGATGCTTAACTGACCGAGCACCCAGGCACCCTCAAGGATATTTTCACTGGATATTAAATTCTAAGTTGTCAGGTTTTGTCATAAAGAGCACTTTATGCCATTTCATTATCTCCTGGCTCACCTATTTCTTTTCTTTTTTTCCTCACCTTATTTCTTATGATAAATTGTTGTTCCCTTGTTTACTATGTATCATTCTATCCCACCCCCCAGCTGCCTTTAAGATTTTCTCTTTAGTTTGCAGCAAGTTGATCATGATGTGCTTACATACAATTTTCTTTGTTTTTATCCCAGTTGGGGTCTGTAAAGATTCTTGAATATGTAGGTTGATATTTTGATCAAATTTAGGAAGTTTTTGGCCATTCATATTCAAAATTTTTTTCTCTCTTGATCTCTCTTCTACAGCTGAGGCTCCAATTACCTATATGTAAGGTCACTTGATATTGTCCTATAGGTCACTGAAGCTTTGTTCAGTTGTTTAGCCTTTTTTTCTCCTCTCTGTTCTGTATTGGCCTATCTTCAAGTTCACCAATGTTCTATTCAGTAGTTTCCAATATGCCATTAAGCTCATCCACTGAAGTTTTCATTTTGAAATCGATACTAATTTCAGTTCTAGAATTTTTGATTGGTTATTTTTCATAGTTTTAATTTTTCTGCAGTGATTTTCCCTTTTCTGTTCACTCATTGTGTCCATCTTTGTGTTTATAATGTTTAAACATACTTACAATAACTGTTTTAAGGCATTTGCCTGCCAATTCCAACATCTGTGTCATCTCTGAGTTTGTTTCTATAGACTTTTCCAGATTATGTGTCAAGCTTTCCTGCTTCTGCTTCTTCACATGTCTAATATTTCATGATGATGTACTGGACATGATGAACTCTATGATAGTCTAGATTTTTGTTTTCTTTTTAAATGCATTGAATTTTGTTCTGGAAGGCAGTTACTTTCCTGGGAATCAGTTGGATTATACGAAAACTTAGTTTAAGTGTCTGTTAGGGTAGGTCAGACCAATCTCAAGCTAGAGCAGGTATTTTTTCCAAGAGTGGTCTTTCTGGAGTCTCAGCTGAATGCTTGGGATATTCAGTAAGATCTCTCCAGTCCAGCTTGTTAGAACTCCAATTCTCTCAGCACTGTCCAATCTCCAGAATCTCTCTGTTCACCTCACATATTCCCAGAAATGTTGTCTGCTATACTTCACAGAATCTCCTCTGCATGTATGATGATATTTAGCTGAAGACTCAGGGAGACCCCCCATACAGATTTATGAAACTTCTTTTCATAGTTACCTCCCCTCTATTACCCTTCCATGCAAATTTAAGTTGGCTTTGTAGCCCTGAATGCAAAATTTTTTTCTTTCACCCAGAAACACTGTTGCTTTCCACTTGGCTCTACTTCCCTTTGCCTTGGCTTGGGAGGTACTCTGAGCAGAAAACTGGGATGGATGTGGAGCTCACTTTGTGTATTTCCCCTCTCTCAATGACCACAACCTTGTGCTATTGTCTGATGCCTAAAAAAAGTTGCTTCATATATTTTGTTTTGTTTCATAGCTGCTTAAATTTATAGAGTATGTCCAAAGCTTATTATTCAATTGTGGTCAAAAGGAAGACTGCCTCCTATATTTATATTTCAAAATAATATGGGAATAATTGATTAATCAATTCTATACATAAACCACTGGCTTTCTCTTATGGAATAATAGCTCATTTAAATTCCTCTCTCCCTCTTTTATTCTAAGAATATAATTATATCCCAATATTGATTATACTCATATTCAAATTTTAATTATTACAGATTTGTAAATCCTCTTTATGGCCAAACCAAATTCTGTACTCTGATCACATTTCCTTTCCTGTTTAAATTTTGTTTTTCCTGGAGATAATAATGGTTGATTTATTTTATCTACTTAGTTTTCTTTAATGGATAAGTTTCCTTCACCCATCGGTAGCTCCTTTACTTTTAAATGTAAGTGCCTCTCATTGGCACTTACATTTGTGCCAATGAGAGGTTGCCTGGCAACCTCTCTGAAATGGTTGGTCGGTTGGCCTGTGGTTATACAGGTGATGTCATGTAACTTCCCTTCGCTGTCATCTTAGGAATTTCATTTCTTCTCTTTTCTGCTGGATTCTCTTGCTTGCTGGATCCAGGTTTTATTCTCTTTTGACCTACTTCATTTTTGTGGAACATATTCTCTAGTGCTTCCCTGAGAAAGTGTTTAGGGAGTTACATTTTTTTCAATCTCTTTAAACATCTAAAATATGTCTTTATTCTACTTTCATACTTGATTTCTGTTTGACTGGGATAAAATTCCAAGTAGAAAATAATTTATACTCAGAATTTTGAGGATATTATCTCATTATCCTCTAGCATCCAAAGATGGTGTTAAAACTGATTCCATTCTCACATATGACCCCTTAAATATGACTTTTAGTTCCTTTCAGGAAGCTTTTAGAATCTTCTATTCATTTGTGAAATTTGGTGACTCTGTATCTTTGTCTTCATTCTTTGTGCTTGGATCCAAGACTTAGTTTGTCCTTCAAGTTTCCTCTCCTCTCCTCCTCACTCCTATTCTCTATCATCCCTTCCCTTCCCCTCCCCCCTTCCACTCCTGTCTCCTCCCCATCTTTCCTCTCCTCTCCTTTCCTTCTAAGTAAGCTCTACACCCAGTGTGGGGCTTGAACTCATGACCCTGAGATTAAGATTTGTATGCTCTAACAACTGAGCCAGTCTGGCACCCCTCAAGTTTTCTTACATTATTTTCTTTTGGATAATTTCCTCCCTCCCTGTATTAGTGTGCTAGGGCTGCCATAAGAAAATACCACAGGCTGGATGGCTTAAACTATAAAAATGTATCTCTACATTTTTAGGCTAGAAGTTCGAGACCAAGGCATTGATTGATTTGGTTTCTTCTGAGGCTTCTCTCTTTGACTTGCCGATGGCTACCTTCTCCCAGTGTCATCACATGGTCTTTCCTTTGTGCATGTATGTCCTTGCTGTCTCTTCTTTTTCTTATAAGAACACTAGTCATATTGGATTAGAGCCCCACCCTATTGGTGTCATTTTGAAATACTGGGGAGTTAAGACTTCAACATATTGATTCTGAGGGGACACAATTCAGCCCATAACACACCTACTTTCTTTTTTAATTATTTCTGGAATTCTTTGTATTTGGAAGTAGAACTTTCTGGATAGAAGCTTTTCTGTTTGACTTCTCCACAGAACGACTCTCTAGTTTCACTATGGGGACATGCAGGGTCGAGGAATGGTAATGGTCAGAAGTAGTTGCCTGACCACAGTGTAGAGGTGGGGGAGTGACTGCTTCTGACAAAGACTTTCAAGCAATCCCTCTGTTTTCAGTACTCCTCTCTTATCCCTATCCTCTATATTAAGGGCTGCTTCTAATATCTGAACATTTCTGGGGTTTTGCAAAATTAATGGGATTGCTGCTGCCTACCTCATATACCACACTCTAAAAAATACTTGTGTTTGAGTAATCCTTTGTGCTGAGTCACTCACCATTCATCCATCAATTTTATTCTTCTTATATTTTTGTTTGAAGTTAAACATCTTTTGTTTGCATTGGATTTCTAATTTTGTGTTCGTTTCTTGTTTTCAATGTTTTAGGATTAAAAAATATATATTTTGAGAAGGGAAGAAAATGGAAATGTCTTTACTCTGCCATTTGGGAATAAAAGTTTTGAAATTGATGGCCTTATCTCCCTGTCTCCTTCTTTTCTCTTCCTTCCCCCTAGAATCTCAAATACTGGAGATATAATTATTCACATTCCTCCATTCTTCATTTTTCATGCAAGGCCTCTTTTTTCACATTGGTACAGCATCATGACAGAGACAAAAAGAAAAAAACAAATATCTAATTACAGAAGTAAACAGAATGGACAAAATAATATGATGCTGTGAAAGAGAGTCAAAGGGAAGAGTTGGGGAGATATTTAGAGAGGGTAGCTAGGGAAGGCTTTTCTGAAGAAATGACATTGACCCTAAGACATGAAAAAGAGTTGGGCCTTTGAAGAGGAGGAAAGGATGTTTGAAGAGCTGAAAGGGAGCCAGTGAAGTTGGAGGCTGGTAGACAAGGAGGAGCGTGGCTCTGGATGAGATTGTACAGGTGGGCAAGGGCCAGTCATACAGGGTCTTTTAGGCCAGCTAAGAACTTGAGATTTTATTTGAAGTGCAACGGGAAGCATTGAAGGTGGGCGGGGGTGGGGTGGGGAGTGATGTGGTTTCTGTAGTCATAGCTTTTAAAACATCACTGTACATTCTGCGTGTAAAACAGGTTAGGGGTGCAGGTAGGAGTCAGAGTCGGGGGGACAGTCAGAGAGCTAGTGCAGCCGTCCAGGTGAAGGATGATGGCGACTTTGACTGGGGCAGGGGGCAGTGGTGCAGGTGGAGAGAAGTGGATAAAGTCAGGGTTGACTGTGGAGGTACACTAGACTGGATTGGTGAAGGACTGGATGTGAGGAGAGAGGAAAGATACAGGAATTTATAGACAGTATTCATGGGTGTCACCTCCTCCTGCCCCCACAACTTACATCTGAGATCCTGGTTTCTTTGTCTCATTCTCTGAACCATCCATCCTAGAATACGTCCACAGGCATCTGCTCTGAGGGAGCGGGAGGACTGTGACCCACTTAGACAGGAGATGGGGTCTGCAGTTATATCAGGGCATTGCTTCCAGGATGGGGGAAAAGATGGTACTGATTAAAATGATGCTGATGATGGCACCTGGCATTTGTTGAATGCTTACTAGGTGCCCGGCACACACTGGACCCTGTGAGAGGTCAGGAATCTTGTACTAAGTCACACAGCTAGTGAGTGGACAAGGCAGGACGTTACCCCAGGCAGCCTGGCTCTAGAATCTACCGTCTCTCCCACTCTGCTAGTTATTTAGCTCTGATCATAAGCAGCGGAATCTTAAATTCTTGCTGGAAATGGTCACTGAGAACCCCTTTTGGGTGTGGAACCAGCAAGATCAAGTTCAAATACAATCAGTATTTGAGGCGGAGCTTAGAATCTTAGAACCAGAATTAAAAACAACCAACCACTGACAACAAAAGCCTGAAGCATCAGAAAAAGATGTGCCCTGGCTAGCCTCAGAAGTGAGGATCCTGTACGAAGCCTGAGGTTCCCACTGGCTCTTCCGGAGTTGGGCGAGTCACTCACTTCATCTCTGGTAACTTTGGAGGGTTCACTCCTCCTGTCTGCAGATGAAGCTGAGTCAGCTTCTAACCCCTCAGCTAGGAGCTAATCATTAACTGGCCCGATTTCTGCCCTCCTTTGCCTCAGCTCCCACCCCAGCTCAGACACAGGACAGCCTGGGACACCACCAACCTTGGAGATGGGGAGGCTATACGTTTTTAATTAGAGGGAGATACCCTTATCTCTGGCTGGCCCTTTTCTCCATTAATTTACACCTTCTCTTATCTTTTCCATCTATTGTCTCTGCAATGACCGTCTTTCCCGAAGAGCTCCTGCCCTGTCACTATGCATTTGAGTGTAGGCACGCCTGTCCCTCCGCTGACCCCTCGGGGAGCCCCATTTGTCTCCCTGCCAGCACTCCCTTCTCTTGACCCTGGCCAGGCTCTCTTTGATCTGCCCCCTTTTTCCCCTCTGCCTTTACCTATAGTTCTCCTTTCTCTTTTTCAGGCGAGGTCCCTGCCCATTCCAGGAATTCTCCTGACTCCAGGAGACAGTGTTTCTGGGAGCAGGGCCCCTTTGTCTCTCCAAAAGGACGGGAAGGCAGAAGGGGAAGTAGTCGTTTGCATAGCTAGAGGAATGAGTCTTAAGAACACCAGGGGTGGGGCCTCTGGGTTCCTAATCAAAAGAAAAGGGGGTCAGAACTGGGGGCGGGGGGAGGCAGGAAGCGGGCTGGCTTTTTGACTCACTGCTTTCCCAGACGGACACACATGTGACATCTACTGTGTGCAGGTGCCGTGTGATGCGGCCAAGAGAAACCTGGAGGAGAGCCTGTCTGCCGGCTGGTTGATCCCTCCCTGACCCTAGACACTGAGCAGTGGTGAAGCAGGAGAAAGAACTTGGCCTTGGCTGCCTGGGCACCCAGAAGTTGACCCCTAGTGGGGGCTGGCCTATGAAGGACTCCCGCCTCCAGGCGCCCAGCTCTCTGGTTTGGCTTTGCTTGGGCCTGAGCTAGCCCTCAAACCTTCCTGTTAACCTCCCCTGTTTCCAGCCTGCTTTGAAGGATAACTGTTGCAACCTGTAGGGATTTCCATGCCTCTTGTGTTCTTTAGGTATCTCTTCAGTCAGGAATTTCTCCCCGAAATGCCAGTGCTGGGCCAGCCCTGGGCAGTCTGCCACCTACAGCAAACAGAAAAAGAAAGTGTGTCCTGACTGTCGCCACCAGTGTTTGCTGTGGCCTGCAGGGGAGGGGCAGGCACTGGCGGATGGAGCACACCCGCTTGCTGTGGGTGGGTGGGTGAGTGGAGACCCATCAGTGCCTGGGGTGGGGCTGCTCAGGCCCCCTTGCTGGGCACATGGGGAAAGCCAAGCAGGCGCCAAGGCCTCTGAGGACCACTGGGCACCTCTTCCCAGTATTACAGCATTCATTTTCAAGTCAAAAGCTTGAGATTAAAAAAGCAAAAACAAAAACCTGAGCTCTGGAAGGACACATATACAACTGTTACCTAGAGGAGGCCACTGTGACAGGAGAGGGCAGGGTGACAGGTGGGTGGGGGAGATGAGGGTGAGGGAGGCGCAGGCCTTCAAAGGGTCTTTGGCTGTTGTTCTAT
This sequence comes from Cryptoprocta ferox, assembly GCA_028646485.1. Taxonomy (NCBI): domain Eukaryota; kingdom Metazoa; phylum Chordata; class Mammalia; order Carnivora; family Eupleridae; genus Cryptoprocta; species Cryptoprocta ferox. The sequence continues at coordinate 40,299,504 of CM053566.1, forward strand.
GTTAACTGGGGCCATGCGCAGGTTTTGAGCACAAGAGTGACCCAGTCTGACTTAACTGGCTACCGTCTGGAGGGGGCACAGCTGGGAGCAGGGAGCCACCTGGGAGGGCACTGCCACAACGGAGGAGGGTGAGGATGGCCTGGGGTTAGGTGGTGAGCAGGTATGTGGTGAGAAGGAATCAGATTCTGGATGTATTTTGAGGAGTAGTGTTGACAGGATTTTTTTAATGTTTATTTACTTTTGAGTTAGAGAAAGAGACACAGTGCCAGTGGGGGAGGGGCAGAGAGGGAGGGAGACACAGAATCCGAAGCAGGCTCCAGGCTCTGAGCTGTCAGCACAGAGCCTGACATGGGACTCAAACTCACAGACTGCAAGATCATGACCTGAGCCAAAGTTGGATGCTTAACCAACTGAGCCACCCCGGCGCCCCTTGACAGGCTTTTCTGATGGATTGGATGTGGCATATGAGAAAGAGAGGAGTCAGGAAAGCTTTAAGGGCTTGTGGCCTGAGAAACTGAAAGATTGGAATGAAGAGCCTTTGGCTGAGAAGGTGAAGAGATAAAGTCATCTCAGGCACCAAACCTGCACCCCCTCTGATTCTATAGTAGCTACATGCATGAAGGAATGGAAGGGAAGAAAGCTGCCTTTGGCACCTGGCATGGGGCTTCCCACGTCAGCAAGCAATGTGGAAGCAATGGAAAAACATAAAAAAGAACAGAAAAGTAGAGCAAATATTTGTCTAATGGTATCTGAGCAGATCCGGGGCTTCTGAGGACCAAGTGGTCCTACAGTTTGGGACACCGGGTCAAGGAAATATTGGGGTGAGCATGTACATCCACAATGGTTGTGGATTCCCATTGTGGTGTTTGTTGTTGCTTAATTCATTTTGAAAGTTGTAAATGCCAACTAACAAGAGTATGTCTCAGAGAGGTTGTAAAGATAAACAAGGTGCTCAATATGTCTGTTTCTGAACAAATTCTAGGATTTGTGCAATGGAAAAGCAAGGTGTTATTCCAGAAAAACAAAACAAAACACCTTAGTTAGTCAGCTTCACTTTGTCAGCAATCTTAGTTCTTTGAACTATGCTTGAGGACAAAGACATCTGAAAAGAAAGGACATCTGTGAAGGCTCAAAGACTTTACAAATTGGAGAACATCATAGATCCTCACTTAGAGCCTAGGAACTCTTAGTTTAGAGATATTTGTAACTGATTTTTTAAATTAAAAATTTGTTTTAATGTTTATTTATTTTTATTTAAAGAAGTTTTTTTTAATGTTTATTTATTTTTGAGAGAGAGAGACAGAGCACGAGCGGAGGAGGAGCAGAGAGAGAGGGAGACAGAATCCGAAGACAGGCTCCAGGCTCCGAGCTGTCAGCACAGAGCCCAACGTGGGGCTCAAACCCACGAACCATGAGATCATGACCTGAGCTGAAGTCGGATGCTCAACCGACTGAGCCACCCAGTTGCCCTTATTTATATTTGAGAGAGAGAGAGAGAGAGAGACAGAGAGAGACAGAGACAGAGACAGAGCGTGAGTGGGGAAAGGGCAGAGAGAAAGAGGGAGACACAGAATCCGAAGCAGACTCCAGGCTCTGAGCTGTCAGCACAGAGCCCAAGATGGGACTCAAACCCACGAAACCTGGGATCATGACCTGAGCTGAAGTCAGATGCTCCAGTGACCGAGCCACCCAGGCGCCCCAGAAATATTTGTAACTGATTTTAATTGGCTTGTAGACCAAGCCACAGCAGGAGTCAGCATAGCAGAGTGGTAAGTAGCATGAGCTCTGAATTTGGACAGCATAACTTCCCCTTTTGCCTCTGGCTGTGTGAAGAAGGGCAGGTTAATTTATCTCTCTAAGCCTGTGTCCTCATCTGTAAATGGTGGATAATAATAGTATCTACTTCATAAGACTCTTGCAAGGAGTCTTAAATGGAGAAATATTTCTTAAAGTGCTTAGCACAGTGCCAGGTACATGGTAACTGCCTAATAAAAAGCTATTAATATTAGCATTGCTGTCATCAGTATCAGTATCAGCAACAAAGTGGCTGCTACAAATTTGGAATGTTAAAAGCAATTTTTAACAGTTACAGCCTAACATTGAGGGAAAGAGGAAAAAATTATAAAGTACATAAGCTTACATTTAAAAAATAATAAAAACAGTGTCAGTGTAAAGGGAAACAGCTCAATGCACTTCGATAGCACATGGAGGCATTGTAATGTACATTGTATTGAAGTGCTATCATTTTATAATTAATAATACCCTGAGTCATGGAGAAAATGTTCAGCACACTCTAATTTAGAAGGCAGAGAAGAGACAGCATGCTCTGAGAAGGCATATTTCAGCTGAAACAAAGTTTTTGTGCAGGCACTCGTGTGGAACATAGTATAAACTAATAATGCCAAACAAATGAAACTTGCCTATTTGAAAATTTCCAGGGATTTACCCCAACATTGACGTGAAAAGTTATTTACACATGGGATAGATTGTTTTTGGAGAAATATATTTAGAGTACATCATATCATCTATGTATAAGCCAATGAAGTTGTCTCATGTTTCAAATATGTCAAAAGTTTACACAGCGGGTTTCCAATTAGATGCATAGAAGTTTCATGAATTCATGCAAGAATTCATGCAAGTTTGTGGTGAATAAACTTCTCAGGGTGTAAGTCAGAGACAGAACTGGTTCGAGGCAGTCGCTGTTCCAGCAACTTAACAGCACACACACACATACACACACGCACCCTATCACATGAGATTTATCTCAGGAAAACATATTTTCAAACCACAAATTAGCACCTACAAGATGAGAAATACAGATATCCTTAAGGGGGTAATGGGATGGAATATTTGCAACATAGAACTTCCTTGGACCCTCTAAGCCTCTCCTTGTCCTTTCCTGGTGTCACTCCTTCCCATTTTCTGAGCAGGCTTTCCAGAGGTCCCTCTGGTTTCAGTTCTTGGGCTCATTTCTCGCTTTAGTCTATTCCAGTAATTTCCTTCCACTCCCTAGGCTGGTCACCCATTGCGCTCTGCCAACCCAAACAATCACAGGTTGGTTCTTTGGTGGCTGGTGGGGACAGATGCCACTTCTCTCTGAATCCCCAGCTCCTAACTACGAATCCTAGCCTAACAGGCGCTCAATAAATGTTTGTCGAATGGGATTGAATTAGCACAGCTGAGAATTAGCAGTGCTCCCTCACTTCCTGAGCCACCTGGGTTAACACTTCCCGGAGTGCCTCAGCCCAGACAGCCCGCCTGGCCCTGCAGACGGCCTTATCCTCGGTCCCTGGGGGCGCCAGGCCGGCTGCCTCGTTCCTCCTGTGCGCGCCAGGCCCTGCTTGAAGGCCGTGGATCTGGTGGAGCACATGTGGATTGCCCTGAAGCAGCATTTTCCCAAGGCTTGGCTGTGCTAATTATTCCTTCCTCTCCTGGTGTTAAAACCTTGGACTAGAAAATGAAATCAAGGGAGGGGGTGTGGAAGAACGGAGGGGAAGGAAAGCAGTTAATAAGCAGAACAAGGTCACCCATCTGCTGCTGCTGTCCACACTCCTTATCTGTGACGTTACCAGCCCCAAGGTCACCTCTTTTCATTAAAACAGTTGAATTACCTAAAAATGATAAAATTAACTAAATTCCAACCTTCTGCCTTAGACATAACAGGGCTCCTCTTGATATTGAGGCTGCCCTAATGGCATAAGGCTTCTCTCCTCCCTGTAGCCCTGAAATAGGGGAGGAAAGCCAACTGCTGGTAGGGAGGCTGGTGGGACAAGTGGGCACCTGCATGTCATAGCGGGGCTGGTGGCTGTTCTCCCAGCTGGGCAGGCTTGTGTGTCTGCAAGGTTCTGTTTCCTGGGCAGGTGAGAGACAAACCTGCCAGACTCCTGCTCTCTGGGCTGTGGCAATACCTCCTCATTCCACATCTCTGCTGGGGGTGGGGAGGGGACGAACCAGGCCAGGGCTAGGCTCCTACAAGCCGGATAGACAGAGCACCTTGAAGACCATGATACTCCAGTGAAGTGGCCCGTGGCGTAGTCTGTGTACTGGGACGAGACGCAGAGAAATGCATGGGCAGACTGTGCCCTGACAGAGGTGGGGGTATGGAAGGGTAAGGTCCAGTAGAATCCAGGAGCTGTGTGATCCTGGGCAAGTCACTGAGTCTCAATTTCTTCAACTGCAAAATAGAAATAGTGATCACTATGTCCTAGGATGAAAGGAAATAGCCTATTTAGAGGTTCTAGCACCTGCCTGACATACCATGGGGCTTGATTAATATTTGTTTCTTCAATTATTCCTAAACAAACCCATTAAATAAATACTAATGCAACCACCAAAATCCAAGCAAAGAAACCATAGCAAAAAGCAAAAGCAGGGGCAAGACTGATATAATAATTTCTTTAGATTAAAAAAAGCACAGAAGGATAATAAATGCTGTTATGCACTTTGCAACCCCCTCCCCCACTGGAGTTTCTTGAGATATAACTGACATAATAACATTGTGTAGGTTTATGAGATACAACATGATGATTTGACACACATATATATTGTGAAATGATTATCTCCGTGAGGATAATTAACATCTCTATCACCTCACATAATTACCTTTGTGTGTGTGTGTGCGCTCGCACGTGTGTGGTGCAAGTATTTAAGATCCACTCTCTTAGCAACTCTAAAGTGTATAATACAGCATTCAAGTATTAAAGTATTGTTAACTATAGTCACCATGCTGCGCATTAGACCTCCAGAACAACTGCAAGTTTGTAACTTTTGACCACCATCTTCCTGTTTCCTCCATACCCCAACCCCTGGTAACCATCATTCTATTCTGTTTCTAGGACTCCTACTTTTTTAGATTCTACACATAAGTGATATCATACAGTATTTGTCTTTCTCCATCTGACTTTTTTCATTTAGCATAATGCCCTCAAGTCCATCCATATTGTTGCAAAAGGCAGGATTTAATCAGCCATTAAAAAAAGGAAATCCATTTTGTTTATCTAATAATATATCTTGGAGATCAGGTTAAATCAGTACCCATAGATCTTATAAATCAGTACCTGCAGATCACTTAAAAAAAATAAGACTGCATGATAGTCTATTACATGAGCCTGCCAGAGCTCTATCGATTGACAGGTGCATGTACTCTTTTGCTCTGTATGACCCTGTGACCATGAATATCCTTGTACATACTCTTGCAGCACATATGTCAGCATACCTATAGCCCCACACTTTCCAACAATTTGGGTGAAAATATAGAAGGCACATTAAATTAGCAGTTCGGGTGAAAATATAGAAGGCACACTTTCCAATTTTGCTGAAAGGGATAGATAATAAAATTGATGGGCAGAATCCCATGTCAGCCTCCACTAGACTATCATTTATGTAGTATATATATCTACTATCTCTGTCTTTTATATATTGAGTGCCTGCTATGTGCCAGTTACTACTGCAGGCACTTGGGAGCCATCCCTGAATAAAGCCAACCAAGATCCCTGCCTTCTTGGAGGTAATGAACTAGCAGAGGTGAGAGTGGAGGGAAGGGGTGGGCAGAGCATATGTGGGGAATAGAAGGGAGACGGTGTGGAGCTGCAGAGACCCCCCCCAGGGGGTAACTAAGTGATCTTTTACCAAAATAAAGATTATTGGAGGTGGGGAAGCACATTTTAGGAAGAGATTGATGAGCCTGATGTTGAGGGTGAGGATGGTGAGGAGTCCGGACCAGATTCCCATGAGGCTGACCCCTGGGTCATAGAGATGGATCTAGCCTGGGGATGTGGAAGTGGATGTTATCAGTTTTCCAAGAGAAGCAGGAAAGTTACATGCATAGAGGAGGGATATCACCTGAAACTAATAGAACACTATGGTAACAATACTGAAAAAACAAAACACAAAGGAAGACTACTATATCAGTGTTCGAGGACTGCCATGTGGTATGTCCACTAGGCGCTCAGAAAAAGTGAAGATTAACATGGACTAGAAAGAAAAAAATGATGGCTCCCATCCAGATGGTTAACCAAGAGCTGATCCTCTAAATCGGTGGGTTAGGAATGGGCAAGGTGAGCCTAAGCTCTGAGAAGCCTCCATCTCTGCTTGGGATTCTCTCTCTTCCTCTCTCTCTGCCCCTCCCTGCCTCTCAAAATAAATAAATAAACTTAAAAAAATAACTGTACCTTGCAAGATCAATGTGGAATTTAAATGAAGTTCCTTGTTTCAGTGCGTGGCTTGTAAGGTGTATGTCACATGAACACATGAATCACTGTCTACAGTGGATTTAGAGCTAGTGAGACTTCAAGGAATGTAAGCAGTCAAGTGACCAGAGGTGGATGGGTTTGACTGGAGTGTTTGTGAAGAGTGAACATTCTCAATCAGATTTTGAAGGAAACGTGGCTGACAGGTCATCAAAAGGAGGAGAAAAGACATTCTAAGTAAATGAAATAGCATATGGAAAATCTCGAAGAAAAAGGCATTTGTTTGCTGGAGGGAGAATGAAAAACAGAATTGTTGAGATGGGAAAGCTGGTTTTTTCAACACCTTCAAGGTCAAGAATTCTCCTTTGTACATAAACCCCCCAAATGAACATTCCCATGGAGGTGGTTTGTCTCCTATTCTAGCCAACGGGATCACAGAAGGCATCTGTCACCAGCACACTCCCTGTAGGGTTGGGAAAGCCTCACACCTGTGAGATGGGTAGGGTAATTCTGGTACCACTTTCCAAAGTTTACTTAGAGTTTTCAGGAATGTTCTTCGGGGTAAGGAAAACCACCTTAAAATTATGGACAGACCTGTGATTCTGAGAACATGTTTTTCACATGGGTCAAAATTCCTTGGAAATACCAGATGCAAGGTAGGCAATGAGGCAGAGATGCTTCCAGCAAAGTCTGGTACACTTTTGAAGACTCCCCCAAGGTCTTTCAACATGAACACGGCTGCTTTTCCAGGAGGGCAAGACCTAATATTGTCAGCTGCAAGACTGCCCGTGGGGAGGTGATAATGTGAGGGAGCCTCTCAGATTATGGAAGAACCCTTCCTAAAACTGAATTGAACCGTCACACTCCCTAGATCCTGTCTCAGGGTCACCACCTCACCACAAGAGGATGCAGGGTGCAAGGGAAAGTGTCAGAGTGCATCTCCCCACCTTTATTCCCAAAGTCTCTTACCTTGTGGGTCCCACACCGCTTTGAGAACAAATGACTGTCTGACCCTCTTCCCTGGGCAGGTCTCTAGGCATAGACATGTGCCCTTTGCCAGCAGCGTCTGCAGGTCACAGACCAAGGGTCCATTTGTTGGCCTCAGTTAAAAACCCATGCCGTTGTGATAACTATCTCCTTGGCCTTGTACTGTCGTTCAAGTTTTCATGATGGATCGTATATTTTCTGACAATGGGCACCAGGTCTTAAATCAGCATTTTCTGTGACCTCAACACAGTTTCTGGCACATTCTAGAAGCTCATTACATGTTTGTTGAATTAAATCTCCACCTGAGCTACAGGGACAGACACCTGCTTTTTTGTTAACATAGACAAACTGGGCATTTTTTTTAAACCTCCCTCAAATGGAGTTAATATACCTTGAAGGGAGAAAAATACACCTCTGTAGTCAGAAACAATATGCCTTAGGTGGGGCACACACCACAATAACGCTTTTGCTTCTGCCTTTCCAGATGTAGGCCAACTACAAGGAAATACAGCATACAGCAGAACTATATAACAAGGTGATCTTTAGATTTTTTTTTCTTTTGCCCCAACCGTGAGCTGTGGCCCTTGAATAATCTTGGTTTCCGGAGAGCAGACTACTGTAATGATAATCCAGGAAGTAAATTGCCCTTTGAAAAGCAAGGAAGAAACCAATCGACTAAGTATTTATTTATATTTAATGCTCCAGGGCTTCTGTTTTCAGCTTTGAAGAGTTCCTGGCAAATGCTTCTTGAAGTCATTAATCCCAGGGGCAAATCTAAATGTCTTGCAGGCTGAGCCTGGCCCCCGGAGCCTGGCACACTGTGTTTATAACTCATGGGCTTTCCAGAAAGACAGGAATGGGGGAGGGAGGAGCTGATGGCAGTGAGAGAATGACAGGGAGCTCTATTTTGAATCTGTGCTGGAATCCTTGGTCAGAAATGAATTCTCCAGAATTTAAAAAAATTTTTTAATGTTTATTTATTTTTGAGAGAGGAGAGAGAGAGACAGACAGACAGACAGAGAATGAAGGGGGATAGGGGCACAGGGAGACAGAATCCGAAGCAGGCTCCAAGCTCTGAGCTGTTAGCACAGAGCCCGAGTGGGGCTTGAACCCATGATCCACAAGATCATGACCTGAGCAGAAGTTGGATGCCCAACCACCTGAGCCACCCAGACCCCCCTAATTCTCCAGAATTGATTTGGGTTTTTCGGGTGGGGATGACCTGCCCACACCCTTCTAACCTGAAGTTGGATGCAGACCCATTGACTCCTATATTCCTCCATCCTGTCTGGGGATCCCTGTTGAGTGATGTCTGCTGGGGCCAGCTTCAGTGTGATTGGCTCCAAAAGCACCTATATTCTTCCTTGTAATGGATAAGCAGTCTTTGCTCACGATAGAAAAATTAGCCACTGTAAATAAGCAAAAAGACATCCCGTGAGATCTTCCCTCTCAAAGATGATCACGCTTCCCATATTTATTTATACATTCACACACATGTATAAACAAAAAATTTGTTTTTTGTATGGCCAGTTTTCCCTCACATTAATAATATTTTATTATAGATCAGTCAATAGAAACCAAGAGTGTTTAGTGGCTGTATAGCTTATCATCGTACGACGTTGTAAATGTACTTAACTAGTTCCCCTGTTTGGTGATTTAAAAGCTGCATTTGCTTGCTAAGGTTGCTGTGACAAAGTGCCACAGACTGGGGGGCTTAAACAACAGGAATTTCTTTTTTCACAGTTCTGGAGACTGGATGTCTAAGATGAAGGTGTCTGAAGGGCTGGTTTCCCTGAGGCCTCTCTCCTTGGCATGTAAATGGCCACCTTCTCCAGTATCTTCACATGGTCTTCCTTCTGTTCCTGTATGTGTTCAACTTTCCTCTTCTTGTAAGGGCACCAGTCATATGGGATTAGGGTTCACCCTAACGACCTCATTTTTACTTAACTACTTCTTTAAAGTCCCTGTTTACAAATATACTCACATTCTGAGATACTTGGAGTTAGGATTTCAATATATGAATTTTGAGGAACACAATTCAGCTCATAATAGCAGCTAATATTTTAGAAAGCTTACTATGGGCCTCTACATATGTTATCTCATTTAACAACCCTAAAATATAAGTACTATTATTACCCCCATTTCACAGATAATGAAACTGTGGCACAGAGAGGTTTAGTAACTTACCTCAAAGTCACACAGTGGTAGAGTTGCATTCAAACGAGCCAGTTTAGGTTGAGTCTGTGCTTTTAGGCATCTTGATACCTTTGTGAAGTATCACCCTTCTAAGTTGCCATTATTTACAACTATTACTATTATTTCCTGTACACTTCCTATCTGATTAATTCCCTAGGATAAAGTAGAACTTCAGAGTGAAAAAAAAAGAGAATTTTTAGCACTTTTAATGCAGATTGCCATCCACAAAGCCCGTATCTGTTTACATTTCCAACAGCAGTGCGAAAGTGGAGCTAGGAAGAACTCCTCTAGGATGTTAGCTCCAAATCTGTGTGATTGGGAGTGTGTATGTACACATACATGTGAATGTGAAGTTTCATAAAATGTTAGGCTGAAGTGAAGCAAAAACTGAGGAGGAATGAGTTATTGGAGTTCTGCTATTACACTTCCATTCTCAGCTTGTCCGTCCTGTTGTACAAAGAAGCATAAAACTGGGTTCCAAGTCGGGGCGCCTGGGTGGCTTAGTCAACTGAGTGTTGGACTCTTGATTTTGGCTTAGGTCAGGATCTCACAGTTTGTGGGTTCCAGTCCTGTATCAGGATCTGCACTGTGTCAGCATGGAGCCTGCTTGGAATTCTCTCTCCCTCTCTCTGCCCCTCCCCCACTCATGCTCTCCCTCTCTCTCAAAATAAATAAACTTAAAAATAACAACAACAACAAAAAACTCTGTTCTGAATCATGTGAGGAGTTTGGTGAGCCAAGGTACATAAACACATTATCTTGGCCGTGAAAGGGGAAATCCCATAAATCCCATAAATTTTGTCATATCCAACTCCCTTTAAGTCAGGTTTATTGAGATCTATTTTATATACAATCAAATCCATCCGTTTCAGATGTGGTTCCATGAAGTCTGACACATACACACAGCTGTGTAACCACTGCCACAGCCAGGATATAGGACATCCCTATTAGTCTTAAATGTGCCTTCTTGTCATCAAGCTCCTACCACCAACTCCTGTCAACTACTGATCTCTGTTCTGTCCTGTAGTTTTGTCTTTTCCAGGTGTTTCATAGATGGAATCTTGTGGTGTGTGGTCTTCTGAGTCCAGTTTCTTTCCCTTAGCATAAGGCATCTGAGATTCATCATCTTGCTGCGTGCATCCATCCTTTGTTCCTCTTTATTGCTAAGCAGTAGGGATGGACAGAGTCTGGAAGTAAGCCTGGGTGTGCCTGCCACAGGTTTTTTACCCATCCACTAGTTGAATAAATTGTTTCTTGCTTTTTACTATTGTGAATACCTGTACATGTTTTTATGTGAACACATTTTCATTAATCTTGGGTATCCCTCCCTTCCTTCCTTCCTTCCTTCCTTCCTTCCTTCCTTCCTTCCTTCCTTCCTTCCTTCCTCCCTTTCTCCCTCCTTCCCTCCCTCCCTTCCTCTTTTCCTCGTTTTTTCCTCTCTCTCTCTCTCTTTTTCTCTTTTTTTTTGGTATATCCATTAAAATAGGTGTGCGGTGCTATCTCACTGTGGTTTTAACTTGCATTTCCCTAGTGACCTACTGATGTTGAACATCTTTTAATGTGTTTATTTGCCTATCTTCTTTGGTAAACTGTTCACATGTTTTGCCCATTTTTAAATCGTTACTTTTTCTTATTATTGAGTTGTGGGAATGCTTTATCAGCTATGTCTTTTGCAAATATTTTCTCCTAGTCTGTGGGTTATCTTTTAATTTTCTTAATCGCATCTTTGGAAGAAAAGGCATTTAAAATTTTGGTAAGTTTCAACTGATGAACTAAAAAAAATTGTTAGTGTTTTTCGTGTCCTAGCTAAGAAAATTTTTGCCTAACCCAAAGCCATCAAGATTTTCTTCTATGTTTTCTTTTAGAAATTTTATAGCTTAAGGTTTTATGCTTAGGTTTATGACCCTTTTCAAAATAATTTTTGGGGGCACCTGGGTGGCTCAGTAGGTTGAGCATATGGCTCTTGGTTTCAGCTCAGGTCATAATCCCAAGGTTGTAGGATCAAGCCCCACATCAGGCTCTGTGCTGGGCATGGAGCCTACCTGGGATTCTTTCTCTCTCCCCTTTGCCCTTCTCCCCCACTTGCATGCTCTCTCTCTCTCTCTTTCTCTCTCTCTCAAAATAATAAAATAAAATAATTTAAAACACATCAAATTAACTTTTGAATATGATGCAAGGCATGGATTGATATGGGTTGAGTTTTTGTTTTTGTTTTGCTTATGGATATTCTATTGTGTCACCTTTATTTGTTGAAACATGAAGGTGTCTTATGATGTCTGATACTTAATACTTCAATAAAGAATGTGAATTATTTCTGCTGGAGTCCAGAAGGGATGAGGCCTGGAGGTGGCTGCTGAAAGGCTATGGCTTCACAGAAGCCGGCCTGAGCCCACCCATCGCTGTCCCTCATGCTGAACGATGGTACCTGGAGGATGCTGAGAGGGAGGACTCCCACACAGGACACCTTTCAGGGGCTCATTAAAAATGGCACCTGAAAGCAAGCGATGTTTGGGGTTCTGGGGGCCAGTATGGGATCCAGTGATGGCGTCAGAGCCATCCTGAGTGATGTGTTATCTTCAGGCCTACTTTGGGGACCTGGGAACAGGTATTTGAGGCTCTTTCTCATGAAACATATGGTTGAAAACATTCTTCTGTGTGGCACAGTGCAACAAAGGTGGTGAATCTGGAACACTTCCTCTGATGTGAAGGAACACTCATTTGTAGTCATCCACTGGCACCCCAGCGATGCACTTTTTCTGCTCCCTGGAGCCATATACAAGTGTGCCCCTTATTGTTCAGATGAAGACTCTGAGGCTCCAGGTCATGCAGTGAGTGGGTCCCACTGGCCCTGTTTTGTTTCCAATGTCTTAAATACTCAGGTGCTTCCCTGGCCCTCCAGGTACATGGCCCTCAGCTCCTCAAATTCATCATGTCCAATTTGGAATCCTTTCTTCTCCCTCCTCTCCTCACCTCCCCACTGCAAACTGCTTTTTGTCTTGGATTTCCTCTCTTGGTAGTATTTTATCAACCACCTGGTTACCCAGCCAGGAAACCAGGGGAGCTCCTTGACACACCCTCCCCTTACCTCCTGTATCAGATCCCTCACAAAGCTCCATTGTGCCTACCTTCCAAACACCTCCCAAATGTGTGCCTTCCTTTTTGTCCCCTCCTGGTGCTCCCTTGATTCAGAAAGTCAACATCTATCATCTGCACATTTGAAATGTCCTCCCTGCTGGCCTATCTTCTCCCCAGTCTTCTTTAGCTAAGCTATTGCCTGCACAGCCGCCAAAGTGATCATTCCAGAATGCGGTTTCAATAATGTCACTCCTCTGCTTAAAATTCTTTTGTGGCTCTGTGTTGCCTGCCTGATAAAGATCAGTCTCTTTAGCTTGGCACCCTGGGCCCTGCCAAAGGCTTGAGACACACGTCCTCTTGCCCCTTGCACCTCAGCAATAAAGAGCTCTTATTTTGTGTCTTTTTTCTCCTAGATGACAGCAATCTCACTGTAACAATTTGTTTACACACCTGTCCTCCTCACTAGACTGTGAAGTGCTTGAGGACAGGGACTGTACTTCCCTTGTAGCGTACTGCACAGGGCCTGGCACAAAGTCATTATAGTCATTCATCCGCTAAACATTTGTTTCACATCCACCATCATGTGTCAAATGTATAGCATGTATTAGAATGTCAGCTTGTCCCTTTACCAGAATGTCTTAATAATTTTAAACAAAAGGCTTAGGAGTGCTACCTTTCAGGACAGGACTGAATACTGACCACTTTGCAGTCCTTTCCCAATGTGAAGGATGGCTGTAAATTAAAATGCTGGCATCTGAAACTCTCTGGGTGAGATTAATCCTGTTTCATGCTCAATTGTCCATTTTGCTCTCTGGAAAATGTGGTAGATCGAATGACAAGGCTTTGGAGGGTCTTTCTGGCTGCGTTGGGGGGAGGATGATGAGACAGGTGGTGACAGGAAAGGCTGTCCCAAACAGGATTCATTATTTTGCCAACAAGTTTCTTCCCCTGTGTACCCCATGTCAGTTAATGGTATCACAGGACTGCCTGTCTCCTTCTTGGCTTTCTCCCCTCACATGCCATGTTCCAGCCTCCGACAACTTTTCTGAGTTCTCTGAGAACATCACAGACTCTGTCATACCCTGTTGCTTTTGTGCGTACCAAGCCTATGGCCTGCATTGTGCTTCTATATACCCTTGACTTGGTGGGCTCTACATGCATCTTTGCTGTGTGTGTATGTGCGCGCACACGTGCATTTGCGTGTGTATGTGTGTTTATGCATGTGTGGGTTTATGTGCATATGCATGTGTTTACGTGTGTGAATCTTTGTTGTATGTTTGTGTATGTGTATGTATGTGTTCTTGTGCATATGTATGTTTTATGTGTGTGTTCATGTGTGTGTGCATGTATGCACATAGACATGCATACTATTACCCTCCTTGATTCTGTTCAAATGTCTCCTCATCCATGGAATATTCCCACCTTCTCTAGAAAGAATCAGGCCCTTATTACCATGCCTTTTTTACAGGGCAGTTAACATTGTTGGGATTATTTGTCCTTGTGTTTCTACATATAAAGTGTGGGTCCCCAAAGCACAGAGACTGTGTTTTCTTTCTTTTGAAGGGTGCCTGTACCCTGGCACAGTACTTGGCACAAATATGCCTGAATCAATATATGAATGTTAAAGGCACTCCATCCATCAATCATCCATCCATCCATCCATCCATCCAATCAACCACTACAAGGCTGGCATTTGTTGTTCTTAATCTACTTTCTACCCAGTACAGGGACTTTACAGACAGAACTCATTCCTGGGAACCGTGCCCAACCTACTTCGTGGCCCCTCCCTTACTTGCCATGGATGCTCCACATTCCTTCCTAACACCACCTCAGGTGGTTTCCTTGCCCCTTCTTTCCTTCCTTAGAATATCTTTATCTATCTTTTTATTCAAGCATCACCTGTATAAAAACTGGTGTACGCTGAGGAGTGGCCTTTTGGAGACGGATTCTCGAAACTTTAAGAGACCAACCTTCGCACAGTGTCCAAGGCTGTGGTTCCATATTGAGAACAAATCTCATTAGCGTATCTTTTTTTTTCAGGGACATCATCTCTGCCTCAAATATGAATAATCAGTCATTAGAAGAGGAAGAAAGACTGAGTAGAAGAGAAAGCTGGGGTAAAATGAGGCTAATTTGAGAACGAGGAGAAAAGGAGATCCTGAGGCTAAAAGTAGTGGAGCGTGGCAGTCTTCTGCCTTTCAGAAGACAGCAGAGGATGAGATTTCAGTAGATCTCCAGCATGGGTTCCACTCCTACTTGTTGTCACTCCTTCCCATCACTTTTGATTATGTTCACCACTCACCCCATCTCTCAGGACAGAGTCAGTGTGCCAACCTCTTTCCCCTGCCCACTGTCTCGAAAGTCCTGCCTGTCACCATTCTGTCTCTGTTCTGGCTTTGCTTCTTCAAAATATCTCTAAGATTGACTCTTTCTCTTCCACCCCATTTCTTTACATCTCCTGCAAGCAGATCTGCCTATGGCCATGCTCCTGTCCTCCAAATACATATCCTTGATGGCGTCCTTCTCCAGCGAAAGAACCATTAGCAGGTGTTCTTCCTCCCTACTACAGCTGTAGTTTCTTCTCCACCCTGAGAGAAGGCCTTCACTGTCTGTCTTCAGTCTGAGATAGCCTCCCTCTCGCTGCTCTCTGCATTGCCCAAGACCATCCCTTTTCCTGTCCATACATCTGCGACCCATGCCCACTGACAGGCCACTCCAACCCATCCTTTTATCTCCCGCTTGGCTTGCACATGCCTGCCACTGCTGCTGGCTAACATGCTACTAGCTTCACCCAAAAGCCTTTGCAAAATTCAAAGACTTTCATGACCTGTAACATAAATTGCAAAGACCAAACTGGAACAAAGTTAAAGCAAATTTCTAAATGCAGGAATAGTCATGTATCGTAGGGTGGTTTCAAGTGATCCCGTGGATGTTAGTTTTGTCCTGCAATTTGTCTGCTACCACTGGAGGGTCGGCGAATCTTCCACAGAGGGTTACTCAGGGCCAGGCTCAAGGTGACGGCTCTCTAAACACACACTAATTGATTTATTGATTTATTCATTCTGTCTTTGACAAACATTTATTTACTGCTCACAGAGAACACCCAAGTAGAATTTTACTTCTCTGCCCAAAGGACACTGAAATTCAGTGACAGCCCCCAGGCTCCTGAAAGAGAACTCGGACAAAGTAGAGCAGCCTGGGAATGGGTTTGGCTGTCTTTGGCTCACCTTGAGTGGTAGCCAAGCTCGGCACGTTGGGAACGTGCATGGAAAGCACGCTCGCTACATGCTATTTGTTCAGCAATAACTTTCCTGAAGCACATGTCTGTTGGTGAGAACTCGGCCTGAAAAAGTCAACACAAAGCTTCTGGCTGGTTCTGCAGGAGCCCTGGGGCCGCGGGATGCCCTTAACGCAGGCGGATCCGGAACTTCCGTTCTGGGTTTAACAATCACACAGCAGGGGAATCCTGGTTTGATCTCTCCCTCTCAAGGGCCACAACCAGGGCCTGGGGCTAACTGTGGGGGCTTCCTTGAGCGGGGGAGCTCTTAAGCCCACTTCTAGAAGTGGCTTCCTCGGCTGCTGCTTTGGGGCTGGTTCTGGCCTCTCTATCTGGCCGTAGATCCCTAGGACTCAAGCCAGAAGCCACATCTGAGTGGATGAGTGGACGAGAGGACTCTGAGGGCCACAGGGTGGCTACCGAGGCTAAGGGATTGGTAGGAATATTTATTGGCAACAGAAATGCAAACGTATCTTTGTTCTGGTTTAAAGGCCTAGTCAATGATTACATATTTTTATTATTTACCTGGCAAAAATTCCCGAAAGAGAGAGAGAGAGAGAGAGAGAGAGAGAGAGAGAGAGAGAGAGAAGGCTTGATGTTTCCCCTGAATTTTGGGGAAACAGGATTTCCCCTGTCTCCTCTTCAGTGTTTTTGTGGCTATGTGGTACATCTGAAATGTCTGGCTTCTGGGCTGGGCTCAGAGCAGGGAAATCATTTGGGAGACCTTGGCCCTTAAGAGGGTCTTGCTAGAGCAGAAAGTTTGGAGCCAGAGGTAGGTTGCAGCCTAACAAGGTAATTTTCCCAGCCTCCAGATGACAAAGGTTGCATTTACACCTGGTCGGGAGGTTTAATCATCTACCATTTCCAAACACTGCAGGCTAACAACCGGCTGGGCTGAAAATCATAAATTAAAAAAAAAAAAAAATTACCAAGAAGAGACAGTACAATGGGAAGGAAGGAAGACATGGGTTGGTGTTTCTGTTCCGGAGGGCCCTGAGTGGGGAGCCCTGCGTGAGGGGCTGTGGGTGGGAGGACTTGGAAGGGGGTCCTGGGTAGGAGGCCTTGGGTGGGGAACTCTAGGTGGGGGACCTCGGTGAGGGCACTGGGTGGGGAGCCCTAGGTGGGACCCTGGGTGAGGGCTTTGTGTGGGGGCCCCAAGCAAGAGGCTTAGTCAGGGTTCCCAGACAAGCAGGAATAGCCCAGCTGCCATAAGCCCCATGGGAAAATGGCCACCTGTGACCATGACCATGGCTGTGAGGAAAGAAGTCTCTGCCATAGAGATCTCCCCTTGGGGGCTTGCCCTTGGTTCTTATCTGTCGCTGCCTTGTTAGAAGAGGCCAAGCTGTCTTTCTGTCACCAGCCCAGGCAGTCTGGCATAAGGACGCATGCTCCCCAGACTGGGTTCCGATCTCTGCTCCACCACTCTTGTGTGGCTGTGGGCAAATAACCTTGGCTCTATGAGCCTCAATTTCCCCATCTGTAAAATGTGGATGATAACAGTCCCTGCCTCATTGGGTATTGTCAGGGTTAAATGGGATAATGTGTTGTTATTGTTGTTGCTTCACTGGAGAAATGCAGTTTGGGGGACCAGTGACCAGCTTTAGCTGTAGATTGATGGTGTCTGAGCTCAAGGTGTGTGAACTCGATGATGATGAATTTATAGGTGGGAGAGACTCGGAGGTCCTGGGGTCCATAGAACAGTGATTATGTGTTAATTTTTCACCCGTTGCTTTGAATGCACTAAGAGAGAAAGCCATAGATCCTCATTGAGGAATAGGATCTTCATAATAAAATTTTTATTGCAGAGGAAAGATCAATCTTTTAGGTAATTAGCAATAAATATTATTGAATGCCTGCCATATACACAACACTCTGGACAGCGTAGGGGATGCGGCAGAATTGGATCCAGGCCCTCCTCCCTCAATAAATTTGTCATCTTGATAGGGGACAAGACATACATGTAAATAGATAACTAACAAGATAACATATGTCAAATACCAAATGAGTTGTATTGTAGCGCAGATGTATTTGTGTCTTATCTTCTACTCACTCTATGAAGACAGAATCCGCATCTGTCTTGCTCACCATGCTACTCCCTCTGCCCACGTCTGCGTTATGGCTAAAACTTACTGAACATTTACTACACCCCAGGCAACGTTCTAAGCCCTTTCTAGGTATTAACTCCTTTAAGGTTGTAATATAGGCTGTCATGGAAATACTATCAACCACTTCATTTTCAAGATGAGGAAAGTGAGGCGCAGAGAAATTTAAAAGCTAGCTCAAATTTACACAAGTCAACTCACTGCCCATATGCAATGTCAGGCACAGACTCTCCCTGTGCCTAGCACTGTGCCTGTTGGAGACAATGGGAAAATGCATTCACAAGGGGCCCACCAATGTTCCAGACATGGTACCAGGCTCCTTTGTAGACTGCCTCTCAACAAAACTCCGTTGAGAAGGGTATGTGACTTCGTGTTAAGGAGGAAGGGGCTCAGAGAGGCCAAGGACACACCCAAGTTACTGGCTGGCAAGGAGTGCTGCCCAAATGTATTCCTATTTGAATGGCCTGACCTGGACTGGGACAAATGTTTGGAGTTCAGAGGACTGGATGGTGAAGGAAGTTTTCTTCTAGATGGAGTATGTCTATTAGATTCTGAAGAAGGAGCCAGATACAGATAAGCAGAGAATGTGAGAGAGAGCTGGAAATAGGGCAGAAGGGCTGCACAGAAGGTCTGTGGGCTTGTATCAGAGGCTGGCTGGCATGAATGATATGTGTAAGCCGGACGTGGCAGGGACAGTGAGAAAGGTAGATCAGGGACAGATTATAAATGGCCTTGAGTACTAAACAAAGGAGGGGACACTCTGAAAGAATAGACTCTACAGAAATAAGCTGGGCCTGTCTTGAGTACTTAATGTTGCTGGATCTCTAGCTGGGACCAAATATTTGATAAGATTGGCATGGCCTTTAATTTCTTCAAGCTACAGTTATATTGAATTACATAACATGTTTAATCAAGGCCACTGGAAAATTACATAAAACATTTGTTTCATAGGGCATGAGAAAATTTAAAAGCCTTGCAGAAAAATGGCAGTGTTCTCTCCCTCCCTCTCTTCTTTCTGTACTTTTGGGTTAATGGGCACTCTGAAATTGGACTGCTTTATCATTGAGGAAGTGGAGCAAGCAACGAGGCCCAAGTTGTGGACTTGTAAGGTAACAGCAGTTTCATGCTGCTAGCCACAGCTCATTTCAGTTCCAGGTGCCCTGGGTTTCTGGCCCTGGTTCTAGGGAGTTTTGCCATAAGCATCTTTGCTGCAAAGCATTTTTGCCACAAACGTTTTTTGCCATATAACGAATTGGCTATAATGTCAATAAATACCAATAAATTTTGCCATAAAAGATAGAAAAAAAAACCTGGTTAACAGTTCGGTTTGACTGCTCGTTGGTTTCATCAATTGGTTGACAGTTTGGTTTCATTTCTCCATCGATACAATACTCCCATTTTTATATAAATCTTAGCCACCATAATGATCTATACCATGGCAGAGAGATTTGAAAGCACGTTTCTTATAGAACTTTGCAATGTTCATTAATGAACATGTGACAATATGCCGAGAACAAACAATAGCGTAGAAGGCTTTCACAACACTATACAAAGCTCAGTTACAAATAGACACCCTGATATCGGAAACTGATAACTTCTCTTGATGAGGGAAGAAATTTTATTTATTTATTTATATTTTATTTTTAATTTTTAGAGAGAGAGAGTACACATGAGCCAGGGAGGGGGGGCGGAGGGAGAGAGAGAGAGAGAGAGAGAGAGAGGGAGAATCTTAAGCAGGCTCCACACTCAGTGCTGTCGTGGGGCTCGATCTCACAACTGTGAAATCGCGACATAAGCTGAAATCAAGAGTCCAATGCTCAACCAACTGAGCCACCCAGATGCTCCGTGAGGGAAGTAATTTTAACGAAAAAAAAAAAAAAAAAGAAAAGAGATGCCCAATGAAGAGACGAATTGGCAAGCAAAAAATGTGTAACACTATGAATGAACGAAAGACATTGAAGACCGTGCTTACGTACAATCCACAAAATAAAATCAGTTATTTGAGCAGTATTACCATGAATCTAACACACATTTTAAATGCGTTCAAATATTAGGTATTTTGTAATAAAGGCTTTTTACTTTTGTTATTTATTTTTCATGTTCCATTATGCCCTTTTTAATGAGTATCCCTTTTATTTTTCGTGATTTTATCTCTTACAGCAAAATTGGCTTGTAGCCAATTAGTTATGTGAAAAAAATATTTGGTGTGATGTTCACAGTGAAAATACTGGATGCGCCCGGGACCCATCGCGGTCTGCCCCACTGGCACTAGTTTGGGCTTCCAGCTGTGGGTGTGACCTTTGCCACAGCTCCTTGCCACTCTGTTTGTTTTTCCACCGTGGAACAGAGGATCCTCGTGGTTCTGCTCCCTTTGCTCACACGAGCTTGGCGATGAATAAGGCCGTGTTTGCTGAGGCCAACGGGAACCTGGACATCACACAAGCACCTCAATTATAACTCTGGGTAGAACCCAGATGGTGGAGGTGTTTCTCTATTTGCTCTGTTATAAAGGCAGAACCTCGTTCAACACCCAGACCCCTCTTTGTCTATTCCAGTGAAGCCAGGGATGGGAATGGACGTGGGTGGAAGGGGGTATGACAGATGAAATAAAGGCACGAGGACCCTTTCTTGCTTTTTGTTGGCATTTCTTATTTGGTTTGCTGTGTTTTCTGGACATTTGGAGAGCGTAAACAACTTATGTAACTTGGACGTCGCACAACCTAATATGGAAAGTATATAAACTTTGCCGACATTAAAAGTTGGAAGGCAAACATGCTGTATTTGGCTGCCTCATTCGGTATACGTATACGTTATATGTATATGTATGTGATACATATAACACTTTGTAGTTCTTTTTTGTTCATTCTGGGAAAACACATTTTTTAAAGGAGAAAAGACAGGGGCCCCTGGGTGGCTCCGTCGGTTAAGCGTCCGACTTCGGCTCAGGTCATGATCTCACGGTTCGCGGGTTCGAGCCCCGCGTCAGGCTCTGTGCTGACAGCTCGGAGCCTGGAGCCTGCTTCCGATTCTGTGTCTCTCCCTCTCTCTGCCCCTCCCCTGCTCATGCTCTGTTTCTCTCTGTCTCAATAATAAATAAAAACATTAAAAAAAATTAAAGGAGAAAAGATAAAAATAGCTCCTTAAACTACCAAAAAGTATTTTTTAAAAGGTCCTGTGTAGCTCTAATAGGATCTTCTCTTATTTGTTCGAAGGTTCAGCAAAGTAAAATCCTAAGTGTACCCCCTATTAACCATGGGTCCTATAGGATTTGGAACGGACAGACAGACTCCTCTGGAAATACTTCACGGATTTTCCAAACGGATACTTGAAAACCTCTGCTGGGGCAAGCCAGCCTTCTTGTTTTCCTGTCCTCTATCAAGATTCAAACTAAGTTGGCCACCCACTGATATGAATCTGTAAATAGACTAAATCCTCCCTTTGAACACACTGGTCCCTAACTTGCTATCTTATGAAAATGTTTGGGAGATGACAACATCACAGGGCTCACAGAGACTAGCATGTCCGGCCCTTGCTAAGGAGACCTGGAGGCTGTGGGTCTCTCGGAGACAGAAGAGGATGTCAGGGAACTACAGACCACAAAATATGCCTGCACAGAATCTAGGCTCCTTGACCCATTCCTATCACTCGGTGTGTGTGTATTGTGTGTGTTGTAGGTGGTATGTGTTGTGTGTTTGGTGTGTGTCACGTGTGGGATATGTGTCTCTGTGTGTTGTATGCATGGCATGTCTGTTAAGTGCGTGTTGTGTGTAGGATATGTGTGTTGTGTGCACGGTAGGTGTGTTGTGTGTGTGTGTTGTGCATGTGTGTATGGTGTGGGATATGTCTCTCTGTGAGTGGTATGTGTGTTGTGTGTACAGTATGGGCATTGAGTGTGTTGTGTATGTGGTTATGTGTGCTGTGTGTGCAGTATGTGTGTTGTGTGTGTTGTGTGTGGTGTGTTTGGTGTATGTGCTGTGTGGAGTATGTGTCTGTATGTGTGTGGTGTGTGCTGTGTGCTTTGTGTCTGTGTATGCGGTATGGTATGTGTTTCTC
The DNA here is from genome assembly GCA_028646485.1 of Cryptoprocta ferox. Lineage (NCBI taxonomy): Eukaryota > Metazoa > Chordata > Mammalia > Carnivora > Eupleridae > Cryptoprocta > Cryptoprocta ferox. The sequence goes on from CM053566.1 coordinate 40,321,382, forward strand.
TGCGTGTGGTATGTGTCTCGTGCATATGGTACGTGGTGTGCGTGCGTGCGTGTGTGTGTGTGTGTAGTGAAGGGCCCTGTTTCTGCAGAGATCTTTATTTCTTGTTAGCTTTGTGCCTTGTTGTGGGAGGGAGAAATTTATAGAACAGAGGTCAAAAATTTTTTCACTTGAGCTATAATTGATACGTAACATTGTTTTAGTTTCAGGTGTACAACATAATGATTTGATATTTGTACATATTGTAAAATGGCCATCACAGTAAGTCTAGTTAATATCCATCACCCCACAGTGACAAAACTTTCTTTTTTCTTGTGATGAGAATTTTAAGATCTACTCTCTCAGCAACTTTCAAATATATAATACAGTGTTGTTAGCTGGAGTCACAGTGCTGGACCTTACGTCCTCATGACTGATGTTTTAATATTACTTTTAACTGCCACATTACTAAAGCCCAATTTTTCATTCTGGTCCATTCCCGTACCTTCCCGTGTTCTATATTTTCTCTTGTTTCTTCAGTTCCCTGCTTTTCTTATATAAATCCTTTCTGCTCCCACCTCCTTTAATTTTTCTCCCACTATCCCCTTTTTCTCTATTTCCTAATTACTATTTTTCCCTATTTCTCCTAATTCTACTAAACTTCCTCCCTCCTCCCATTTCTCTCTTGCTCCTCTCCCTGGGAGCTGTACGTCAGAGAACTTGAACTTGACCCACAGCACAGCCAGAAGCATCGGTTATATATCATGTTTCTTTAAAATAAAGCCTGCCAGCACGAGAGCCTTGTGGAGTTCTCTAGGGCTCATGTGCACCAGCCTCTGCCTTTGTTCTGAATTCACGTTGTGATTTTAAGCGCTGCATCAGATGGAAGTGGCTGTCTTTCTAGTTGATGGTGGGTTGCTAGGTGCAGAAGAACAAAAGTGTTGCAAGGAGTTGGTGAGGAGGTTGAGCTGGAGAAATAAATGAGCTGTTTGTTGTCTTCCTTCCACAGTCTGTACTGACCTGCATTCGGTTTACCTGGTGGTTACAAAAGAGATCCCCAGAGTTTGTAAACTTAAAGATTTAAAAGTCATTTACAAAACTCAGTCAGTTAAGCATCTGACTTCGGCTCAGGTCACGATCTCTCGGTTTGTGAGTTTGAGCCCCGCATCGGGCTTTCTGCTGTCAGTGCAGAGCCTGCTTCCAATCCTCTGTATCCCTCTCTCTCTCTCTCTCTGCTTCTCCCCCACTTGTTCTCTCTCTCTCAAAAATAAAGAAACATTAAAAAAATTAAAAAATAGAAGTCATTTGCAAAAGATACCACAGCTGCAGAAAACTGAAACTGATAAATTAACCACGTTGAGAGTATCGGAGTCTGTAGAAAAGAGAAGACTGTCTGAAGTTAGGAACCGTCTACATTTTTCCCACATGCAACCTGGAGCACCTCTGAGCCCTGCACCCCTCATCATTTCCTCTCTGCCTCTACACTGGTGTCCGTGTTCAGTGACTCAGGGGCTCCGACACAGGCTCTGAGTTGAGGCTAGCTTTGACTTGCAGCAAATAACCTCCCTTGGCGTCAGCTACCTCGAAAATAGGTACAATAGAACCTGTTGTTAAACTAGATGATCCAAGGAAAACGTTTGGCACCCGTGTCTGACACTAATAAGTGCTCAGCTTGTTATTATTACCCACTATCGAGGAAGTCTTATGTCTCAAAAGGAGTGAATGGAGAGCTCCCTGGACACATGCACCTCCCTCCCCTGGGAGACTGAGAGACACTGAAACCACACTCAGGACCAAGCCCCTCCTAATTTTGCCGACTTTGTAGTGAGCCAGGAACTATTTTGAAAGAAGGCAAGAAAGATTTTTAGTGTTGTGATAGACATTTACCCTTATATCAGCAATCTACTACCGTGTAACAAATCAACCCAAATGGCCACAAACAACCATTTTTATTTACTCATGGCTCTGAGGGTCAGCAATTTGGGTTGGGCTCAGAAGGGCAGTTCTGCTGGTCATGTCTGGGTCCACTGGTGGGTCAGGTGGGACGAGGGGATCTCAAATGTCTTCTGTCACATGTATAGCATTGGTGCGGCTCTTTGCGTGTTCTCTCATCCTCCAGGAGGCTAGCCTGGCCTCCTCACAAGGTGGCAGCATTCCAAGAAGCTGCAAAGCCTCTTGAAGGCCTAGACTTGAATGTTGCACGTGAGCCACAAATTGCCTTTGCAGATTCAGAACATGGTAAATAGGCTCTACCTCTTGATGGGGGCCACAGCCACGTCCTACTACAAAGGGGTGTGCACCCAGGGATGGGAGAGATTGTTGTGTCCGTTTTTTCGCAAATAATCTACCAAAATTCACCTCTGGCTGTAATCAATCACATTCCTTCTCCATAAAAATCCAAAAGGCTCATCCCATTGGCTTGAAGTCTGAGAGTCATTCAAAATTGGGCCAGGTCTGGATGACGCCCCTCTGCTACATCACACAAAGCACCACAGTGTATTTAGGGCCAGAATGATGCAGAGAACATGTACTTTTAGTTTACAGGAATCTGCACCATTCTGCCCCTAGATATACTATGGTGAGGGATGCAGACAATGCTGTAGAAAGGAAAAACTGGAGGCACATCACAGTTGTGAGTTCTTGACAATTCTGAGACCCAGCTGGACACATATTCTCCAGCCCCTCTACAATAAGTGCAGGAATTTTCCCCATTAGGACCCCGTTTTGCTCCCTGGGAGTAGTATCCTAGTTCATTGTTCCTCCTGACTCTTGGTTCTCCCCTCTTGGCTCTTGGATGTACTTTCTCAGATATTATTTCCTTTCCTCTAAGAATTGCAGAATAGCGTTCTCAGCTTGCTTCCTGCCCTAGAAAGTTCGGGACCCAGAAGACTCTTCATTTTGAACAGAGTCTCTCCTTTTTAGTGTGATATGGTATGCCCCTCTTAACGGCGGTATGGATTTCAGGTATGTCAGCCCATAGTCCACTCCAGTAGATAGACCTGTCTTCACTTTGGGCCATGAGTCAAGCAGCTGTAGGAAAATGCCTTTAAGATTTGGAGAGTTCCTGGGGCTCCCGGGTGGCTCAGTCAGTCAAGCATCCGACTTCAGCTCAGGTCATTATCTCACAGGTTTTGGATTCGAGCGCCATATCAGGCTCTGCACTGACAGTGTGGAGCCTGCTTGGGATTCTCTCTCTCTTCCTCTCTGCCCCTCCCCTGCATTCTCTCTCTCTCTCTCTCAAAAATAATAAACTTAAAAAAAAAAAAGATCTGGAGAGTTCTTTTGTCCAGTTGAGATGGTCTACTGAGTTTTCTGATGTATTCATAGAAAGTATTTAAGCTACATCTTTGGTGTATGTTTTCCTGAAGTCATTTATCACTCTGAGACTATTTTGCCAAATGGAGAGATTTGGTGAAAAATGATTTTGTTTTTCAATCAAAGCACATAGCAAACCTTCTATATTCCCTCTAATTTCTGCTTGCAAACTGAATATTTTCTCCTTGAGCTTATTTCCTCTCTCTAAGAGAGAATCTCCTTACTCAGATCCACAGCTAGTTAGATACATTTTCTACCTTTTCAGTTATTGTAGGCAACCTTTTGCTCCTAAGAGACTACAGTCCCTTCTGGAAGTTTCCTCACTGCATGTCTAGGGGTTTAGGGTTATTTATGGCAGACCTCACTTCTAGTACCAACTTCTGTATCAGTTGTTTATGGCAGCTTAATGAACCTCCTCAAAATGTAATGGATTTAAGTGATAACCATCTCTTTGCTCATAATTCTGTGGGTCAGCAGTTTGGGCTGGGCTCAGCTAGGCAGTTTTCTGTCACTCACATGACTGCATCGGCTGGTAGGTAGGCTGGGATTGCCCCATCTTATGGCCTCATTCACATGCCCAGGATTGGTGTTGGCTAGTCCCGGGGCCTCTCTCCCTACATGGTCTCTCAATCTCGAAACGGCTAGCCTGGGCTTCTTCACAGGGGTGGCATTGCAAGAGGGCAAGAATGAGAGCTGTAGGTGTCTCCTGGCTTGGGCCCAGAAGTCTATGTTACTTCTGCTACATTCTATTGGTCAAAGGAAGTGAAGTTGCAAGGATGGCCCAGATTCCAGGAGTAGGGAAATACACTTCATGGCTCAGTGGGAGGATTGGCAAAGTTCTATTGCAAAGGGGTCTGTATGGGGGGTGTCTGGTTGGCTCAGTTGGGAGAGCATGCAACTGTTGATTCCGAGGCTGTGAGTTCAAGCCCCATGTTGAACAAGGAGCCTACTTAAAACAAAACGAAGACGAAGGGGTGTATATGAACAGAGATGGGGGAATAATCTCAGCCATTTTTTGCAAACCATCTACTACAACCACAGTCTTGACATAAGTTCCAAGCCCATCTGTCCCCTCCCAACTGTACATGTTGCATACAATATTCTTCCTCTGCATATTTATTTATTTTTAAGTTTATTTATTTATTTTGAGAGAGAGAGAGAGGGAGTGAGTAGGAGAGGGACAGAGAGAGAATCCCAAGCAGGCTCTGCACAGGCAGTGCAGAGCCCAATGTGGGACCCAAACTCATGAACTGTGAGATCATGCGCTGAGCTAAAACCAAGAGTCAGACACTTAATGGACTGAGCCACCCAGGTGCCCCTTCCTCCTCATATTTATTAAGCTGTACACCATTATCAGAGCTTCTCCTACCTCACCTCCTTATTCAATTCCCCTACTGGTTGCCTAGCTTAAATATATTCAGGCATCAACTTAAAGCCAAAACTCCAGGGGCATCTGGGTGGCTCAGTCGGTTGAGCATCCGACTTCAGCTCAGGTCATGATCTCGCGGTTAGTGGGTTCGAGCCCCGCGTCGGGTTCTGTGCTGACAGCTCAGAGCCTGGAGCCTGTTTCTGATTCTGCTGTCTCTCTCTCTCTCTGCCCCTCCCCAACTTGTGCTCTGTCTCTCTCCATCTCAAAAATAAATAAACTATAAAAAAAATTTAAAAAAAAAAAGCCAAAACTCCACTGTGTCTCTCCCCGTTCCACACCTTTCCCATGAAAAGCCAATAAAAAGGTAAGACCTTGCTGTAGTAAATTCTCTCAGGTACTCCTGTCTCTTTTTCCTACACACAAGTCACTGTTTAACTTCCTGGGTATTATATTTTACTGTCTGATGTCTTAGTTGTTTCCAGCATCCTGGGAATAAAGTTGGAAGTAGGTAAGAATTATTATCCCTGACATACTGCCGAGTTTGTGGCTTAGTTAGAAATAAAACCAGCCATTCCTGATTCCCCACTGCCTCTCCTATTTGAGTTAGAATGTGGATAAAATGTTGTATTCAGATTCATTGATGTTCTGATAATTACAAAATTCCTCAGTCAACTGATTGTTAATGAATCTCTGGGTAGTGAATTGCTGGTTTACGCTGTGAAGCCATTTTCTGAAGGTATCAAAACAAATCAGTCATGATGGTTAAAAATATTTATAAGAAAATCCTCTTTCATAAAGATGAAATGATTTCATACCTGTAGAAATCAACTGGGAAATTTGGGGTGTTATAAGGGAGTAACAAGGGGCACCTCAGTCCGTCCGACTTCGGCTCAGGTCATGATCTCACGTTCGTGGGTTTGAGCCGCGCGTCTGGCTCTGTGCTGACAGCTCAGAGCCTGGAGCCTGCTTCGGATTCTGTGTCTTTCTCTCTCTGACCCTCCTCCACTCACGCTCTGTCTCTCTCTGTTTCTCAAAAATGAATAGATGTTAAAAAAATTTTAAAAGAAGGGAATAACAAAAAAGTCCCATTCAATGATACATTATGTTATTTTGCAATTCCCCCCTCAAAAAAAAAAAAAAAGAAGAAGAAAAGAAACCCAGACTTTCTACCCACAAAAGCCTCAATAATGCTGAGTTTTTCTGTGCGCCCCGACTGTCCTTGCTCCATATTCCCAGCCACTTTTTTGTGATCCAAATGTCTGTTTACTTTTAGAAGAAACATGCAAAAGGAAACACTGAAGGGCACCTCTTTCAACTTTGACCTTCACAAACATTTTGGCTCATTCAGTTCAGCTTCTCTTTATTGAGAACCAACTGGCCACCCACACCCTGTTTGGGGCCGTGAAGGCAACAGGCCTTCTCCTTGAGAACGGCTAGGAAGCTGCCCTTGCATGCACTTGGACAAGCTCTCTTGCTTCTCTGCAGGCAGGAATTAGGGTCTCCCTTTTCCCAGGCAGTCGTACTGTGCATACGGGAATGTATGGTATGGTGGGTAAAGCCTGGACTCAGGAGCCTGACTGCCTGTGTTTTGAAGCTGTGATCATGACTTACGAGCTGGGTTATTTTGGGCAAGTTGTCTAACCTCTCTGTGTCTCAGTTTCTTCATCTGTAAAATGGGAATAATAATAATAATACCTCCCTCTTTGGGCTATTGTGAGGACTGAATGATAAGAAATGTGCTTAGCACTCAGAAATGTTATAAGTACTCAATAAATTAATTAAGAAAAAGAAGACATTTTAAAAACCTCTTTGGTGGATCTGTGCATACAAAGGGAATATTAATACATTAAAATATCCAATGAGTGTGAAGGTGTGTTGTGAAGAGGGCCTTTGTTTCCTACCCAGTGTCCTTGTTAAGAAAAACTGTTTTCGGGAGGCATCTTTGAGCTCGCGGAGTAGACACCATGAGCAAAGCTCACCCTCCCGAATTGAAAAAATTTATGGACAAGAAATTATCATTGAAATTAAATGGTGGCAGACATGTCCAAGGAATATTGCGGGGGTTCGATCCCTTTATGAATCTTGTAATAGATGAATGTGTGGAGATGGCAACTAGTGGGCAACAGAACAATATTGGAATGGTGGTAATTCGAGGAAATAGTATCATCATGTTAGAAGCCTTGGAACGAGTATAAATGATGGGTGTGTTCACTGGAAGAAACCAACTGCTTCCACATGTCCCTTC
>CM053566.1:40328786-40490039 GCA_028646485.1 Cryptoprocta ferox
GGGTTCGATCCCTTTATGAATCTTGTAATAGATGAATGTGTGGAGATGGCAACTAGTGGGCAACAGAACAATATTGGAATGGTGGTAATTCGAGGAAATAGTATCATCATGTTAGAAGCCTTGGAACGAGTATAAATGATGGGTGTGTTCACTGGAAGAAACCAACTGCTTCCACATGTCCCTTCCATAGCACCTGTTTACTGCAATATAAAAATCAGGTCGTGCATTTTCATATTGAACTTTTTTGTTAAATAAACTTTTTTAATAGTCAAAAAAAAAAAAAAGAAAAGAAAAACTGTTTTCTGGGGTGTAAGATGAGATTGTCTGCACTTGGACCAGCCTCCTCACAAGGCCGGACAACTCTGCAAACCAAGCAGCTTGATTCTCTGCAGGCAGGAGTAAGGATCTCCCTTTTAATAGCACTTAAAAAATATTTTTTAGGGCCCTCTTTGAAGAAAAAGCCCACATTATTTCTTTTTCTCAGGCATTCCCACTCGCCCATGTCCATTCTCCCACAGGAGACAGTGTCATTTAGTGTTCAAGGGCATGGGCTTTGGAGTGAGATATGCTCTGTGACCTTTGAGCAGGTCTGTTTCTTCATCTGTAAAATGGGTGTGGGGTTTAATGTGAAGGTTAGAAGAGACAAATCAGTAAAGCACTTAACACTTGGCTCAATAAAATGTATTATTATTATTATTATTATTATTATAACTATTATTGGAAATGTTTCCCCTAATCCCAGATCACGTTGTCCAGACTGAAGCTCTGTGAAAGCGGGAACTTTATCCTGGTCCCCTTTCAGCCTCCTACAAAGGTCATTTATGTTAATCAGCAAGTGATAGTTGTTGATAATATAATGATGATTGATGCTAGAAATTCTGGAATTTTTTTGGAGGACCAAAGAAAGAGCAAGAAGAATCCTGGCCAGAATTCCAGAAGATCCATTCTGAGGCCAAAAGGAAAGCAAAGGTATGGAAGAAGCCTCTGCTTTCTGCATCCAAAATTCTTTGGTCAAGAGCCCCATTCTTGATCAAAGGGAGCTATTAATAACTGATTTATGTTACTGTTGAAATATCAGCTCTGTGTTATTATATTTAAACTTAGTTTTTTTAAGAGCCCATTTTCTAGCTTTACATGAACAATAATTAGCCATACACACAGAGTCCCCTTGTTGGCCTTGCCACTGAGTTGCTGGGAAAATCATCTGGTTTTTCTAGGTCCTGGTTTCCTCATTTAAAAACTCCGAGGGTATAGTGAAGGTCTTCTTTACCTCTGAGATGCTTGAGGAAGGAGGAAGGTCCTGGATGGAACTGGTTCCAGCCAGGTCATCCACTACTCAATGCTGGAGAGGAAACCAAACAGCCAAAATGAGGAATTTCCTTTCAACAAATATCTTGTAATTATGCTGATTTTTAAGCCACATAATCAGTCTAAAAGCAAATCCCATCTCAATGGAATTTATAAAAGGATTAGGAAATGGAGAAAATGGGGGCATGTTAGCAAGCCCATTTGATTTAATTTAAGCCTATTTCCCTTCGTCCTTTACTATTTTTTAAACAAATAGGGTGGGGAGCGCAAACAAGTCATTGGCTTCCATGCCTGTGTTTAATTTTCTCTATTCTTGGCTGGTTAGTATCTGACCTACTTTTAAAGGGCTCATCCCTTTAGTTCTGATACTGAAGGTACAAGAATAAAGAATTGTTTTGGGAGCGGGCTGTGTTGATACCCCAACAAGAAAAACCTCAGGAAAAGACACAAGGACTTTTCTAGTCTCGATCTGGAAAAAGGGACGCAGGCCGCTTTGTCTCAGTTGCGCAGTAGGCTTGGAATCTAAGGCGGTCTTCTGCTTTGCTCTCTTGTTTTAGTTTCGCAGGTAATGGCACATTCCGAATAATCAGGCTGCCAAATGAAATTCCACTCCATCTGATTAGGGCAGAGACAAGTTCATACGCCTTTTGGTCCCTGTGGATTGAGCGAAGCAGCTGTCAATCTTTCCAACGTCAGCCGCGTCCAAACCTCCTCCCTGAGATGTGGCCAAACTCTGGGTCACGTTGTCCCGTACAAAAATAAAGCAGTTAGAAGAAACAATGTCCAGCTTTTCATCTTTTGCTTTTGGCTTTAACCTTGGAGATAGGACGCTAATTGATTTTAAAATGGCACAGACATTTGGGTAGTTGCTTCCAGGTGTTCAAGCACCTTTACGTGCATGAAGTAAATGTATCCCTTTAACAGCTCTCCCAAGAAGGTCTTGTTAGCAAACTTTTTTTTTTTTTTTTAGATAATCTACTTGTAAATGCTTTAGAATTTTCAAACCGCTATTTAATTTTTTTATGGTAGTACAGCGACATGTGATGTTACCTTAGTTTTAAGCATACAGCACAGTGATTCAACAACTCTATATCTTATACTATGTTCACCGCAAGCGTAGCTGCCGTCTATCACCATATAACGCTATCACATCATTGACTAAATTCCCTGGGCTGTGCCTTTCAGCCCCAGGATTATTCATTCCATAAGGGGGGCCTGTACCCCCCAGTCCCCTTCACCCATTTTGCCCATCCCCCTAGTCCCCTCCCCTCTGTGACTATCAGTTTGTTCTTTGTATTTATGAGCCTCTTTCTGCTTTCTGTTTGGCATATCACAATTTTAATTCTTTCAGTAAATTTTGGTGTTATCATCATGAGCCTGACCCTCAGAACCTCAGTTTCTCTTTCTTCTGTAAATCTACTGATGCCCTCATCAGAGTGCTTACTTTCTAATATTTTAATTGCCTGCTGGCCTGCCAACCTCCACTCTGTGAATTTAGGGCAGGAAGTGTTTCCATCTTTGTTTTTTTAATGCCCAGAAGAAATGTCTGACACATATGGGAACTTGATAAATGTCTGTCAAGAAACAAATAAACAAATGAATTCCCTTTGCTAAGCAGATTCCGAAACCTACAAAATATTTTACAGGTATCACAGTTATTTTTTTTTAAATATCTTAGTGTAAAAATTAGAATTTTGATGACTCCTAATAAGGAGTATTAAGAGGTTTTGTGTATGAAGCCATTTATTTTTTTCCTTAGGCAAATGTCCAGTCACTCTGATCTAAGCCTCGGAATCTTATCAATCAACAAATATTTGAGTATCTACTATGTACAAGACACTGCGCTAGGCGCTGTAGGGGATCAAAGAAATCCAAGAGGCAAACCCTTCTCTCCAGGAATTTACAACTTTGTGGAAGGCTTGGCTTTTCTTTGTCCACTCGAAGTTCTTTCCATGGAGTTTATCATACAAATAATAGTTGGGGGGTTGGGAAGAACCAGAGGGAATGTGAAGATCCATGTCATCCAATTGTCCATGTAGGGTCTTATATTTCAAGGCCTTCAGCTATGTCTGGTTGGGGAGATGAGCATATCCTTTAGAAGTTAATTCTCCAGATAAATAAGAGGGTCACTGCAGAATCCTACACGTTACAAAATGAAGGAGATGGGGAAGTGTGGGGAAATAACAACCCTTTCATCTTCAAGGGGAGAAAAAATATTGCATGGGTCCAGGACAAGCAAGCCATAAATTTCAGGCTTGACCCTAGCAAAGCTGCCTAGTAACTGTAGCCCAAACCACTGTCAGATTGAGTCACTCTCAAGGCATGAGACATGAAAGAGGAGGAGCCAGGGGCAGCCAAGTTCCCAGGGACTGATCCTGTCTCTCTTGAATCCAGCTTTCTCAAGGGTTCCAGCATCAAAAAGTGACAAAGAAGTCAAAAACCAGTGGTGACAGCCAAGAACATCTCACACACCAAGAGAAAAGGGTCCTCCTGGAGCCAGAACTTGTTGTAAAATTCTCAGAGCCAGACAGAGAGAAGAAGCAGATTTCTTTGGGGGTTCTGTTGTTTATACTTAAGTGTTTGGTCTTAGAAGACCAAAATGGTCCTCTAAAGGCCTTGCCATTAGAGATTACAAAGAGAACTACTTTGGTGTAGCGAGACACATCATCTGTTTCTCTTTATTTTCTTTTCTATGACTTTTCTATTTGAACAGTATTGGATGCCTTCTATATGGTTTTGTGTCTCAGAACCTACATGTATTTTAAACAACGAACCAACATTTATTAAGTACTTACTACTGCCAAGCACTGCTGTAAATGCAACAACGCTGTGTGGTGTGTACCATTATTGCCGTTCCCATTTTACAGGTAGGAGCTGAGTACAGCTGGTAAGTGGTGAAATTGGAATTTGAACCTAGGTCATGTGTCTCCAGAATCTGCTCACATAACCAGTAATTTATAATGACTTTTAATAGCATGTAGGATAGGTTCATATGCATAAGAATGGAAAAGTCTAACCATGTGGTAGAAAATTCTTTCCAAAAGTGTTCTTGGAGACTAGGATTCTAAGGGCACAAAAAAGGGATCAGTGGACCACTTTTATCCTGCCTGTCACAGTCCAATTCAGAGGGTGGAGGACAGCCACACATCCCCATATGCTACCTGCCTGACATGCTCGTTGGAGAAATGGAGCCAGCTACACTGGAACCGAAAGAGCCCTGGGGTATGTGTGTAGTGGGAGTCAGAAGTAGATATCAAACACTAGGGAACAAGATAAGTCAGCGCTGGTGGATATAAACTATGGAATTCTGTCCAGTATTTAGAAGTAAAGAATTTCATATAGATGTACCAGCAAGATGTACTAACGTCTCGAATTACTAACATTAAGGGAGGTTAAAAATATGTACACAAATGGGTACAAAGTAGTTTACAGAGATACATATGCATGGGAGCCTAAGAAAGGGGAGAGATTGGGAATGAAAATCTGAAAAAAAATTAATAAAAAAGAAAGGAGAAAAACAAAATCTGGAAGTGATATGGTCCACACTGGAAATGTGGGTGGTAGGTTGTTAAATGTCATGTCATGTCATTCATTCATTCACCCAAAAAACACAGTATTCATGGCCAAGGGGATAAGAAGCAGGTGGTATAGGGGAAAAGTGCAAAGGCTCTGGGATTAGGTAGATGGGGTTTCAATCCTGGTTCCGTATGTATTTGTTGGTGGCCTTGGGAGACCTCCCAAAGATTAAATTTCTCAGGTTGAAAAATATTTGGAAATAACATGTAATTCATAAGATTGAAGTGAATAACATATGCAAATCTCCTTGCATGTAGTACTTGACGCAGAGTATATATAGCAAGCCCATAGTAAACAGTTAACTACTAGCTCTGCTGTACTGGTGATCAGAACAAAGGAAGGGACACGTGGGTGGCTCAGTTGGCTGAGCCTTCCAGTTTGGCTCAGGTCATGATATTGAGTTCGAGCCCCGGACCAGGCTCTGTGCTATCAGCATGGAGCCTGCTTGGGATCCTCTGTCCTTCTCTCTCTGCCCCTCCCCTGCTTGCGCTCTCTCTGTCTCTCAAAAATAAACATTAAAAACAAAACAAAAACAAAAACAAAAGAAGTCCCTGTGGTCTGGTGGAAAAGATAATCTTAAACACAAAAGTATAGCAAAAAATTTAGTTATCGAAATTGGTGCTACTAAGGAAAAAGTATGTATAGGTTGTGGTGAGATAATTTTAAAAGTTCTGGGGGCACCTGGGTGGCTCAGTCTGTTGAGCGTCTGACTTTGGCTTAGGTCATGATCTCATGGTTTGCTTTGTGAGTTCGAGCCCCACATTGAGCTCTGTGCTGCTGTCAGCTCGGAGCCTGCTTTAGATCCTCTTTTTCCCTTCTCTCTCTGCCCCTCCCCGGCTCATTCTCCTTCCCTCTCTCAAAAATAAATTAAATTAAAAAAATATTTAAAAAAAGGTCTGAACTTATTCTGGGGTCTGATTGTTAGGACTTGAAAGATATTTAAGATGCTGAATAGTTTAAGAGTCAAATTGAAGAGACCAATTACCAACACTTACACAACAGTGTTCGAGGATACCCTGAGTGCCAGCAGGAGTGGTGATGCCAGGCAGCAAATGTGTGCTGAGGGCCAGCTGGCATAGCATTCAGAGGAGGGCAGAGGTCTCAGAGAGCTGCGGGAGCTGGGGTGGCCTGTGGGCTGTAGCAGGGGTGGAGAGCTGGAGGGAAGTGCAGACACAGTAAGCGCTGGAGGCAAGAATATGCAAGATCTGCCTTCGGACTGGGAGTAGACTAGGAGTAGACAGCCTGGCCAGAGAAAGAAGCCCTGTTCAATCCATGCCCCCTTTTGATAAACGTAAGAATCCTATGTCCTTCTCCCCACCCCCACACCTAGAGATACTGATCTACTTTAAATTGGGCTGGTCCCTGATTATCTTCTGTGGATCTCCATTGGCCAAGATTTTATTGAGCTTTTCTTTCTGAAATTTATATTGGGACAGCAATAGACATTTCTTCTCATTTTTCATGTATAAAATGATCATACTAACTATGCCTTTCAAGCTATGTCTCCCCCTCCCCCTGATTTTCCCTTTGACCACTGATTGTAAAAAAAAAAAAAAAAAAAAAAAAAAAAAAAGTAGTGTGGGTGGGGTGGTGGGGAGAGATAGGTTAGGTTAGGGCCAGATAAGAGGGCCTTAAATGTTGTTAATGTCTTCACTACTATAACTACCCTCACCCGAGGCACAAATTCTTCTTGCAAGAAGAGGGCCAAGGAGGGGGGGACATTTGGGGTCACCCAGGAGTGAAATCAGCTCATTTCTGTGCGACCCCTTTCTGCAAGCTGGCACCTGGTCCTTGATGAATGAGGAGAGGGGAGGGCTGATATATAAAAGAACTTGGTTTGGTCAACCTCAAGGCTGGGGAGTTGAAAGGCTGATTTTCCACAAGATCTGTTTCTGAAACCACTAGCTTTTCTTACCCAAGAAAAATCAGAAGAAAAAAATTCTTCCCATTCTGCAAGCTCCAGAAACTTCAATCCCTCAAGAGGAGCTCAACTTATTGTCTTTAGTTCTAACTTGGGAACTCTAGGTAGTACTGGAGGTGGGGGGTAAGCAGGCAGAGGAAATGTTTTAGGTCATTTTAATATTAAAAATGGCAAAAAAATTAATGTATTGACCCAGGATGAGATGCACAGGCTAAAGTAACTCAGGTTTTTTGTTTGGGGCTAGAATTGCATCTACCCAATGTAGTGACACTGGTCATCTATGCTGATTGCAAAGATGTGTCATTTAATAAATGCAGTTTGTATGATAGGCTCTTCAGTGCATGGAAATTGTGGAATTAAATTATAAGAGTTAGTGTTTGAGCAAAGATTGGGGTCTCTGTTCTCAATGATTTGTTGAGAGGCACCTGGGTGGCTCAGTTGGTTTAGCGTCTGACATCAGCTCAGGTCATGATCTTGCAGTTTGAGTTTGAGCCCTGCATTGGGCTTGCTGCTGTCAGTGCAGAGGTCACTTTGGATCTTCTGTTCCCCTCTCTCTGTCCTTCCCCCACTCTCACCTCAAAAATAAACAAAACATTAAAAAAGTTTTTTTAAAGGTATTTAAAAAAGTAAATAAAAGGTTTGTTGAATAATTGAGGGGAGAATCCAGTTCTACTAAGTAAAAGGGAATGGGAATAAGGATACAGGAGAGTAGCTAAGCCTTGCAGAGCCACCTTAAACCCAGGGAAGGGTCATGGTCAAGACCACAGAATCTGGGAGAAAGGAAGGTGAGCACAGGTGTTCTGCCATTCATTTCTGATTTGTCTTTGAGTGAGTCGCCACTTGCAGCCAACCTTAGGAAGGTTGATTCTGAGTTTCCATCTGACTCTCTATCCAAATTTGGCATTAGCTGGTATCTACCTGTTGATGCATGAGCAGTACTGTATTTACAAGGACAAGCTAAGCAGCCTGAAACCTACCTCCCTATTCCTGCCCCCCACCCAACTCCCAGTCCAGGGAACCACATTCAAGTTAGCTCTGTGCAGGAGTTGACATTTAATTTATTCAATTTTGATGGTAGGAAACACTTTCTTCATCCATTCATTTTCCCATTCATTCATTCATTCATTCATTCAACTAATGATATTTATACAAAGTATTGTGGGGCCATGGGGGCCTCTACCTCTGAGACCAAGGTCCATGAAGTTGATGATGCCCTAAATATTGTGATACCAGCTCAATGATGTGGTAATGTGGGTGCTGATTCTGACACTATTACGGCTTCAATGATGGACTGTAATTAGCTAGTATTTGGCCCAGTAGTTAGAAGACTCTAAGCCCAACTGGTTGGGAGAAGAGCCAGGCTGAAGTGGGGAGGCAGCTGTGGTGTCAGGAGGAAGTGAGTCTGTAAACAGGACTAGATTCAAAGAAGTGGTCTGGTAGCATCAGCCTGAGACCCTGCTCTCTCTCAGGGGTGCACACCCCTACAGCTTCTGCTTACACACATGGATAAGGGCTTCCTCCCAACCTATTTCAGGAAGTGGATCAAGAATGGATTGAGTGTGGGTCCTGAGTGCAAGATTCTCACATGTAATGCTTTTCTGAGCTGTGAGTGTCCTAGCAGATAGTACTCAGGAGACCAGAGATCCATGCGCCCTTCACCTTCTAGCCTTTGTCCCCTGAAACTCTGAAGTTTGGGTAATTGAGCTCCTGACAGGTGTTGTCTGCCAACGGATCTGTTGCCTGCATTGCTGGGAGGGTCAGAAGCAGGCTTCCTGATGTTAACTAACCCCAGCGGCCTCCAAAGTGTGGTGAGTGAACATTGGTGCACTTGACTAAGCACAAGCCCTGGCGTCCTCCAGCCTTTGCCAATGGGCCTGCCAACCAGAGACTGACAGAGTGAACTGCTCTTGGGTGAGAAGAAAGGAAAACAGGAGCCCCATTGAGGATCTACCAAGCTAGATCCCACTTGGCATCTAAAATGGTCAATTTTAGTTGATTGGGTTCATTTCGCAACTTGGTTATGTGATTCCCAGGCATTATCTCTTATCTCTAAACAGAGGTGTGAAAGCAGAATTGACTTGGCACAGACTGGCTGCCTAAAGGAACGTCTTTGTGTAAGGCTCAAGTCTTGTAAGGCTTGTAGGGTGGAAAAAGACACAGGATGCCACCCCCTATGCTCCTGCCTCACCTATTTTTGGTTCCCTTTATCCAAAGAAGGCCAGACACATTGCATAAAAAAGTGGTCCCTGTAGAGAGGAGAGTTAACACGTGTGCCATGATGTGGGGCTTTGGCCTCTGCCTGGGGTTAATCTGTGGCCCAAAATGAACTACTCAAATAGCTTGTGGACATTTCCCAAATGTGTAGTAAGGCTTACACACAAATATGCAGCCAGCACTGTTCACTGCCTCTTGGGAGTGAGAAGCAAGATGGCGCCATGCCAGCAGCCTCACAAAGCAGCATTGTTAATCCTCCTTTAGATGCTCCTGTGTGGCTTCATCAGAGCAGAGGAGGATCTGTTTACGCCTCGGACTTCTATTGAGTCTTCTGGGGGATGGGAACTACAATGCTGGCCTCTGTTAGTCTCTGGAGTGTGTTAGGAGTGTTTGGCCAAGGCTTGAAGGTGTCCTGTGATCCTCTTGGTTGATGTGATACTGAATTACACCGTTGGAGAGTGAGCTCATTCCGGACCCCTGAAAACAAGGTTCTGACTATGTTTGGGGGAGAGGGAAAACTTAAGGCCTCGGATCTCTTGAGAGGCCCATTGTCTCCTTGCAGTGAGTGGAGGGTAATGTTTTCTTAGAGTTGAGTCCCTGGAAAACTGGACATCCAAAGCTCATCCAAAATACACGTGACAGTGAAATCTGTGGGACCGAAACACATCTTTCTCCAAAATCACTTTAATTGTAGCTATGGTCTCTCTTGTTGAAAACCTTCAGCAGTTGTTTGGCTGTTATTTCCCCCCTTCAGAAAGGCTGCGGGCATTTCAGGCCCTTTGTTCTGCTTAAAGGGATTACAAACTGAGTAAAGGGAAGCCATCAGCTAGATCAGGAGGTAGGGCCCCGGGTCAGAAAGGACCCCAGGCCAGCCCCACCTGCAGAGCCCAATAGCCAAGTCAGTCTTGGATCTCCTCCTACTTTCTTCCGAGGACTGTCCTTAACCCTGGGCTCTGCCCTAGGATGTACTTTCTCCCTGTCACATTCTTACATGCCTTTCTTTCAGCAGAGTGCAAGATCTACTTTAGCTCCTTGTTGATCAGCCTTCATCACGAGCAGGGCACTGCATTAGTAAAATCAGTATATTCCCTAGTGACCTAAAAGGGACGCTTTCAAAAAACTATCCCTCGAATCTTGACCCCTGGCTCCCAACCTCCCAGTTGAATAAGGCACAAAATTCACACCAATCTTCTGCTTTGGAAGCTCTCCAATTTGGTTGGAGGGTCCCTTATTATGTCACAATGTACAGAACTCTATGACATGTGAGCCCATTTCCTTTCTAGTTGGGCCTCCCTTCAATCCATTCTACTCCCTGTGGGCAAAGATTTTCATTTCATTTCCTGAAATGAAAATCTGCATGTCATTCCCCAGTTTTAAAGGTTTTGTTTCTGGTAGTTTCTATAGTTTTTGAGAGAAGTCCTTATATGGCATTCAGAGGGTTTAAGGATCTGGCCTCTTCCTCCTTTTCTCTCTCCTTATCCCACTCCATCACACACCTAATTGCTTCGGCTTGGTTTTGCTCCATGTCCCTGGCTGTCTTCTGTTCTCCTGCAGCCCCTTTATGACTTTTCCACTGAGACCAGATCTGCCTTTCCTTCCAGACTGTGAGCAAGTGAAGACAGACATGGTGTCATCTGTCTTTCTATCCCCAGCACTTTACAGAGGTGGCAAATACAGGTGCTCAGTAATTGTTTACTCATTTTACTTAAAAAAATTTTTATTTTAATGTTTTTTAGAGAGACAGAGAGAGAGCTAGTGGGGGAGAAGGGCAGAGGGAGAGACAGAATTTTTTAAATGTACTTATTTATTTTGAGAGAGAGAGAGAGAGAGAATGGAGGAGGAGAGAAAGAGAGAATCCCAAGCAGGCTCTGTGCTGTCAGCAATCATGTCATTGGGATCATGACCTGAGCCAAAATCAAGAGTCCGACACTCAACTGACTGTTGCTGTCATTTTAAATAGAAATCTTCCCAGTATGCATTATGGGAAGTGTTCTTGACACCCATTAAGAAAGTGTTCTTGACAACATTTAACTATTTGGGTTTGGTCTGTCCTTTTCCTGAAGAGACTGTGCTCCATCACAATTGCTCCTAGGAATTGTGGAGAGGGAGCTGGATCAGGAGTCCTTATGCTCCAGACCTGGAAAGGAAAGCAAACTTTTCAGGGGGCATGCTGTTAAGGAACAGCTTTTAAAAATGAACCCACAAATTTCACTTCCAGGATTCTAATATCTCGTGGAAATGCTGTTTTTGAGAGCAAAATATTGGAGCGGATGGTTAAAAGACCTAGGGAAATTCATGCCATAGAAAATGATGTGACTAGTAATAGGAAGAGAGTAGGTTTGTATTTCCAACAAGGCAGGATGTCCATGGTATTGGGTGAGAAAGTGAGTTGGTGAAAATTTGAACAGTATCACCCTCAAACATCTCAATATAATATAAATTATGTAGAAGGATACATATCAAATGAAATCCTTGTCATTCCTGGGAATAGGACACAGAAAAGAGCAGGGGCGGGGGGATTGTCAATTTTACATGATGTTTTTTGGAGTGGCTTGAGTGTTGAATTACCTGGATCCAATGAGGGTGGTGTAGGATTAGAGTACATGACCTTGGAACTTTGGCATTATTAGCACCAGCACGATTGATTTTTCTCTGCCTCCTGGCTGTTTTCTGTCTGTCAGAGGCTGCTATCCTGCCCTCATGGCATTTAAATTGGGATTCTGGAAGATGGGGAAGGTTTTCCAAGAACCAAGGCCACGGTCTGCCAATGGAGGTGATGGCAAAGGAGATGCTTTTGGTCAGGAGGCTTGTCTGAAGTGACCCATGTGGGGCCAACACAGGTCTGAGCCTACACAGCTCCTGTCTGAGGTGTGACAGACCTTGTCACAGCAACTTGCTCTTGTCAGTTATGGTGTCAGAGAGTAGTCTGGGTTTGGGCTCATGTGTAGGGGTGCACTGGAAGAGGAGCAATATAAATCCTAATAACTATCATTTATTAATTAACATGTATTAATATTGAGCACTTACTGTGTCAGCCCTGGACAAAATGCTTTATAAACATTTCCCCCACTTAAGCCCATGATTAATTTTTCTTCATATAATTGATAGGGTCTTTTCTTTTACCTGACATGAAAATAAAGCTCCTAGATAAGTGCTGAAGTAAGATTTGAACCCAGGTCTGACTGAATCCAAATTCTATGCCTGTTCCCACTACAGGGCCTATGGGGGTATATAGTGAGTGAACTGTACCCACAATCATACGGGCATTGGGGTTCTTAGGAGATGCCTCCCTATACAGAGGCAGTGCGGTGTAAAGAGCGCAGACCTCATAGGCAGACACACCTGGGTGAAATCCTGACTCTAACCTGATAACAGCGAGAACAAGTGCCTCTCTGGGCCTCAATGTTGTCATCTATAAGGTGGACCGAAAATCCCTACTTGGCACGCAGGGAAGAGAGCTACTGGAAGTGTGGATTTGGACTCTAAGAGTAATGAACACTTTGATTACCTGGGCCCTTTCATAGGCATTATCTCTTTTGACCCTCCCAAGAGGCCATCAAGCTATCTCCCTATTCTCTAAGGCCCTGCTTCAGGCAAGAGTTGTTTACGCTCAGTCTGTGCTTCCTCACCTCCATTTATACCTCAGATCGCTGGAATCTGGTCTGGACCCATCACTCAGCCAGGAACCACTCTGACCAAGGTCACCTACATGCAGCTTGCCTGGGGCAAAACGGAGCAGATACTTTTCTGTCTCTATCTCACCTGACCTCACAATAAACATTTCCCCCTCAGCCTCCCCATCTTGCTCTCTCCTGATTTTCTTCCTTCCCTCCTTCCCTGCTCGTTCACTAACTTGTTTCTTAATATTTTCCAAACCAGGGATGCCTGGCAACCTCAGTGGATAGAGCATTCAACTCTTGATCTCAGGGTTATGAATTTGAGCCCTACATGGGGCATAGAGATTACTTAAAAAGAAAATCTTAAAAAACAAAACAAAGCAAACAAACAAACAAAGAAACAAAAAAACGCTTCCCAAACCCACTGATCTCTCTTTGCCTAGCAGCCAGAGTAATTTTCAGATCTGAATATGCCTTTCCCTGCACCCTCAAACCCACCTTTTGCTCTCAGGATAAAGACCACAGTCTTCACTCACCATGGCCAGGAGGTCCTGCCTGTCAGTCTCTTTGACTATCTGTCAGGCTTCACTGTGCCCACTTGGGCCCCCTGCCCGGGGCTCTGCTGTGCTGGGCCCCTGTGGGGGGAAGGCGGTTCTTTCCCCTAGGCCCTTTGCACACGTGCTTCCCTTTGCTACCTGCTCCCCTACAGCTCCCCCACACCCTACCACTTCATCTACCTCCTTACCTTTGCCAAACCACCCTCCAGTATTGGTTTAAATATCACTTCCTCAGGAAGCCTCTTCTTGATACCCCATACCAGCCGAGGCCCCCTGGTTATATGTTTTTCTTGGCACGCTGTACCTCTCCTTCCTCATGTTTATCATAATTGCAACTATTTGTGTGATCATTTGTTGAATATTTTAAAATACTTCCCCCCAAGATGGAGGCTCACTGAAAGCAGACCCCGTCAGTCTTACTCCCCCCTCAATGAACCCGGTGCCTGTGAGGGTCAGGTGAATGGATCCATACTGATGCAGCTGGCTCTCTCCTCCTGGAGGCTCCCCTCCCCCACTCCAGTCCCCTCCCAGCCTCCAAACCACAGAGTTAGGATTAGAAACACAAACCTTGACCATGTCATTTCCCTACTTAGAAAACTTTGCTGACCTCCAGCTGCCCAAGATCTTCATTTTGCTTCTCTCTCTAGTCTCATTTTAAAGAAACAAGCTCTTCCTTGGAATTCTAGGTTTTGTCAAATTTAACTGAAGTGCTTCTAGTTCCTAAAATTGATCATCTTCTGTCCTTGGTCAGGTTCCACATGCCCTAGTTCCTGCTTTTTCCTCTGCCCAGAATGGAATGAAGATATACTCACCCCTATTCTTTTGGTCTCCCTGGCCTGGCTGGGGTGTGCCCCAGTGAAACCCAGTGCTACCCCAAGTACAGGAGAAACTCAGTGTCAGCCCACATATCTGTCTTTTCCATCAAGTGGCAAGTTCCTCGAGGGCAGGACCAAGGCTTGCTGAGTACTGTGTCCTCAGCCCCTAAAACACAGAGCCTGGCACACAGAACAGATGTTCAGTACATTTTGCCGAATGAAGACTTACCTGATTTGTATAGGCTGTGCTCACTGTCTGCTGCACTTTGAATGGCTGGTCCTGCCTTATTAATGTCAGACCAACATACTAGTTCCTCTAGAATATGAAGGAACAGTCACTCCTGGGAGAGGTCTATTATACATTATCTGGTGTTGGCGGGGGCTGGTGAGAGAGGAAAGAGCACTTTTTAGGGTATTCATCTCTCTAATGCTCCTCTCATGCAAGCTCTTTCTCCTTTTACTAAGATAAAATGAAATATCTTTCTGCATTATCTGTCTTATTTCCTTACTATTTATGAGGGCTGATTGGAAGGATCTGTAGCATAAGTCGTGAAATATGTCACACAAGGACCAACTTAGGATTCTCTCTAAGTTTGTGATATATACAACAGCTTCTCCTTTTGTTCTCTATCCTAGACAACAAGAAAGAAATCTGTACAAAGAGAGGAATGCCTTCAATACTGGGGGTTAGTACCAAGGCTCACTAACACCTCGGTGTCCCCAAGTCTGCAGGTTCTGCCCCCACCCACCTGCTATGTCCAACTCTCTGTACAGTGTAGCTCTCTTCTCCCCAGAAGTCCCCAACATGCCTCTCCTGCTCTACAGTAGTTATCAACCCAGGCTGTGCATTAGAATCATCAGGCTTTTAAGAAATACAGGTGCCCGGGACCTTCCCTACATCATTTGTATAAGAATTTCTGTGATGAGCGTGGGCATCAGTAGTTTTGAAAGCCTCGCAGGTGATTCTACAATGCAGCCAGTATCAAGAACCACCGGCCTAGACCTTTGCTGCTCTTCCTCATGGAGGGTCCTCTCTGCCCCAACCAGATTCCTGCCTATGAGAGGCTGCTTTACTTCATAACCTATTCCCTAAGGCAGCAAATCCAGATGGCCCTCTCATGGGACCCTGGAGGGCACTCTGGACCATTCTCATGATAGCTCATTAGGGTTATTTTTGATGGGTAGACTATCTGCTTCTGGAGGACCCTCAGTAGCATAGATCAGAATGCCCAGAGCATTGTAGGTTTTTAAAACTATTACTTAGATTGAATTCAGTGGAAACTTCAGTTGCTTTTAAATTCCCATGGGATGTCAGGGGATTAGATCCTCCCTTCCTCATCCACTCTCTGTGGGCCAAGAGGCTGCACCCTTTTCTATTTTGCCCTCTTAATTCACACTTCATGATGTGGGTCACACTGACTGCAGTAAGTCCAGTCTGGCTCAAGCATTAATTTACAGGATTATTTTGAGGGCCTTGGAATGCACGTGGAACGGTTCTGGCCAACATACATGAAGATACTACAGCAGTGAAGTGGACACTATTTTGCAAATAGATTGATCAATTGATAAACCTCATAGACTTTATCTTAAAAAAAAAAAAAAAAGTCCTCCCAAGTCCTAATTGCTTTGGCATTTGAAGATTCCTTCTTCAAACTCAAAGCTGCCTATCATAACTGTAACCAGTTTCCACTGCTCCTTTTTATTGTTTTAGGTTTATTTATTTATTTTGAGAGAAAGAAAAAGAGAGAGAGAGAGAGCACAAGTGGGAGAGGGGCAGAGAAAGAGAGAGAGAATCCCAAGCAGGCTCTGCGCTGTCAGCACAGAGCCCAGTGTGGGGCTTGATCTCATGAATCTCGAGATCATGACCTGGACTGAAATCAAGAGTCAGATGTTTAACCCACTAAGCCACCCAGGCACCCCACTGCTCCTTTTAAAATATTTTATCTCAACAGACACTAGCCCCTCTGCTATGAATGTGCACATTCTTTATTCCTGGCCCTTTCCTCACACTCTTCCTTGACCTGGAATGGATTTTGTGTTATCACAGGAAATCCTACCCACTCTTCAAAATCAAATTCAAATGTCAGGCCCTGGATATCCCCAGCCAGGAACAATCCCTTTGTCTTCTGTGTTTCTAACATACTTATCTTATTACCATTTAATCCTTCATTCATTTGTAAATATATTTTTTAATTTTTTTATGTTTTTTATTTATTTTTGAGAGACAGCGCGAGCAGGGGAGGGTCAGAGAGAGAAAGAGACACAGAATCTGAAGACAGGCTCCAGGCTCTGAGCTAGCTGTCATCACAGAGCCCGATGCGGGGCTCGAACCCATGAACTGTGAGATCATGACTTGATCTGAAAGTTGGATGCTTAACCAACTGAGCCACCCAGGCTCATTTGTAAATATTTATTGAGCACCTAATATGTGCCAGACTCATTTATCCATGGTCTCATTCTACACTCCTTTATAATTATTTTTGTTTTATCCTCTTGAGAGCAGTGGCTGAATTTTGTCTCTTTTCTCTCTCTCCTCTGCCCTCCCTTCTAAGAATAAACCTTTTCATAGAGTCTGGTGTAATAATGAGGTTGACAGAATTGGGTCTTGTTAACAATATTCTTGGTAATGTGAACTGGGCACAACTTTTCTTCTGGATAAAGGGATCAATTTGACCTATGAAAGCTCTGTAAGTTGTGACATCTAGAGAAGTGACTTAGAATGAAGGAAACTTTTCATTTAGGGCTCATCATGTAGTGCAACCCTCCAAATTCTTCCAACTGTGTTTTTAATGGATAAGAAGAAATGCCTTCTCCAGAGTCACTTCCTTGGCAGTGAGCACCAGAATAGTTTGGCAACTGAAGAATAGTGATGACTTCATTGCAATCCTGCCTCCACTGTCTCCATTCATTTCATGTGATTTGTACGTGGCTGTTTCCTGCCAGGGTCGGTGCTCTGTGTTAGCAGATGTTCTGAGCTAAATCACTGGAGCGTTCTCACCATGAGCGTGAGTACGAGTGGAGCGTAAGTACAAAGCTTCACCGTTCTATTCCTGGGATGGTCGAAATTTACCCGAACTCTTGCCAAACACTCCCTTGGATTTCCTCTGCTTGTCTTTCACTTCACCTTTTGATGGCCATCAAAGGCTTCTCTGGCAAGGTGTTTTGCTTTCCCAGTGACCAAGTGAGAGCTGCTATTTGATTTCTTAACTAGACTGGGGTTTTCCTAATTCTATTCCCTAATTCCAAGACTGCCAAACCTGTTTTCTAAAATGCTGGAAATAAATCCCACGCTAACACTAGTCACACATTTAGAACCCAACAAGCTCGCAAGCCCCACCCCTGTCCCAAGGTCTGTTCCAAAGTTACAAGGAATTGTTCTGCCTTTCCATTCCCCAACTTGGAGAGTTCTTTCAGTTGTTCCAGGCTTGT
This sequence comes from Cryptoprocta ferox, assembly GCA_028646485.1. NCBI lineage: Eukaryota > Metazoa > Chordata > Mammalia > Carnivora > Eupleridae > Cryptoprocta > Cryptoprocta ferox. The sequence continues at coordinate 40,346,224 of CM053566.1, forward strand.
CAAGGACAGGAGACATAAAGATGACAGAGAGAGGGAGAAGTCAGAAACCAATGACAAAAGCTGAGAGAAATGAAAGATTACCCTGAGGAAAGGCAGCCTCTGGGAAGCATGAAGCACTGTTGAATGGAAGGGCGGCCTTCAGGTGACTTTGTACAAAACGTAATGAAACAGTTTTTACAAAGTCAAGATGAATTAGTGTGTTCGTACAAAGATTTTTTTCTTTCTTCCTTCTACAAATGATCAAGAAAAATGGATTTTTAAAATGTAAACATTCTCTTGTAGTATTTACAGCTTCTCTAATATAGGAGGACAAAGGTCTCAGAGTTTAAAGTAAAAAGCAGGAACAGAGAGATAGCAGTTCTTTTACAGTTTGATTATAATCTAAATATAACAGGAAAATCACTCTTTACACAAAGCACTGTGGTGGAGAAATATCTGGGTGAGGAGATTATTGGGTCTTTTTTCCTTTATCCTTACTTTTTCTTTCCTCTGAGTTTTCTTTGTCTTTGGGAAAGGCCTTTAGTGATGAAGACAAATAGTGCTTGAATGAATAGCCAATGTTGGGCTTTGCTGATGGAGGGTTTTGGGGAAACGATTTGTTAGAGCAGAGAAGCTAATAGATTAAGAGCGAGACCTCAGAGATCACCCTGTTCAATCCTTCATTTGACACATAAAGGTAGTGAGCCCAACAGATACACAGTCTGAGGAAGCACAAAGCCTCCACTCGGAGATTTCAGGACTCACCTGTGTCATGATACATAAGAAGTACACTTATTATTATTATTTTTACCAAAGTGCTGTCCTAATGACCTCCCTCCCCCCCACCCCACCAAGGAACGAAATCCTTAAATTACCTCCAAATGACCTCTATTCTCTTTGATAGCAAAGTCACTTGCTGATAGAAAATTCGCTATTTGGGGAAGTTGTTATTCTCCATAGGTATCTACTTTAACATTTGTTGAATTTGTGCCATGCTGGAATCACTCTATTGCTGATTCTTCAGAGGTGTCCACACCTGTAGGTGTGGCTCTCCAACCCCTAGCTGCTCAAAGTCTCTCTCACTCCCCTGGAGAGCACTGGTGAACATTGCTGTGGAGGGGGGGTGCCGTGGGGATGGTGCTGGTTTTCTTGTGCTCAGGGCACAGTTCTGTTAGTTCACAAGTGCAGTGTGATAGGTGACTTCTCCTGCCCCACTTGGCTCCGTCCACTGGTACCAGCCATGGGCCTCAGCCTTTGTTAATGTCTGTAGGGGGGATCCCCAGCTGTGAGAAGGGTGAGCCACCCCCACCCCCACTCCCCCAGGAACTCAGTGGTGAGTTTGGCCATGTTTTCCCTCCAGGCAGAGGGGCCCTGCCACTTTCTCTACTCCTTGCTTGGACTTCCTATAATTCTTTCATAGCTGCTTCCAGTTGCCTGCCCCCACAGAGCCCTTGGATGACAATGTTTGAGTGTCATTTATCTCTGCATCCCTGGGTTTAACCCAGAATGCACTTAATAGATGTTTTGCAAGAAGTGATGCTAAATGGCTATTCAAGTCTGCGAATACTTAACAGACTGAGCCACTCAGACGCCCCCTCAAGTCTGCGAATACTGAAAACCCCAAACTCCAAACCAGAGAAACAGGCCTTTCATTTCAATCAATTATTAAGTAAGGAGTTGTTAAGCCCATCACACAGGGGTACCAGAGTAGTGTTGGAAATATAGCCCTTACTCTCAAAAGACTTCCAGGTAACTAATACGACAAACACAATTGACAAATAGTGTCACTGGTGAGCTCAATCAAAATGTGCTCACCAGTGGCCTCAAGACTACAGGGACTACACCCTCATCCTCACCAGAGGGGCACAAGGAGAGAGTCAGTGGCTTCACAGCCATCTTAGATATTGTTGTTGCTGTTGATAAAGTTCAGCCGGTGTTTGGTAAAGTGAAGGTGAAAAGTGACAATTAGTCTAGCCATTCGAGGTTTTACCACCCATTCAGTCTCTGTGTACCTTTTTTTTTTTTTTAAATGTTTATTTATTTTTGGGAGAGAGATAGAGCACAAGTGGGGGAGGGGAAGAGAGAGATGGAGACACAGAATCCGAAGCAGACTCCAGGCTCTGAGCCGTCAGCATAGAACCCAATTCAGGGCTCAAACCCAGGAACTGTGAGATCATAACCTGAGTCGAAGTCAGATGCTTAACCGACTGAGCCACCCAGGAGCCCCTCTGTATATAAAAGAATTTCTTCCTGTAGGAGAGAGGAAGACTTGAAGCTTTCCATTAAAATCACTTGGCATCTCAGTGAAGACACTTATGAAGTGTCTTGTGAAGACACTGACTTGTCTCCTATGTCCTTCTCTATTAACAATCTTCAAGAAATTGTCTGGATGAGAGTTTATGTCCTCCTGGAGAAACTGCCCTTTACAAAAGATACATTGTGTGACACCAGCAGGCGAATTTGCAAAACGTGTCCTAAGCCCCAAATATATCGTGTTTTGCCTAAGAAAATAAGCAAATTATATAAAATATGTTTTAGAAAATGTACTCCCCGTCTTTGCAAAATATTCTTGGGTGGAGAATAAATTCTGCCCTTGTTTTGTCTGTTTTCAGGGAGGGAAACTCAGGCGGGGGGACGTTCTATTTGCTCAGCATCCAATGCCAGACCATGCTCGTGACTGTCCAAAATGCAGCTGTGAATAGCAAGTATATCACAAGGGTTCTCAAATATGAAAGTGGGGTTGAAACAAAGAGCAGGCACCAGACTTCCTCTGTTAAAGATTATCCAACATGTCACCTGGGTGCCAACATTCCCATAAACCCCAGCAGCTCTGTCTCACCTAGGGTAACTTAATGGCTTTGAAACTCTGCCCAGGACCTAGTAGCATTCCATGCAACAACCTCATCACAGGGGAATGAACTTTATCTCTAACACTGTAAGTGTGTTTGCTTTAAAGATGATTTACCATGCTCAACAATTAACAAATTTCCTAAATTAAATCTGATCTCTTGTCTTAATTATATACCTGACAATTTCATCAAGAGGAATAGATCAACGAGGGGAGGGTAAAATTCTCTAGGGTGACTTATCAATAAGCCTGTAGGCTGGTTCCCAGTCTGGAGGAAGCAAAGAGAGGAAGGTTTGGCATCTGAGGAAGGCTGAAACCAGAACCAGTGCCTGGTCAGAAAGACAAGTTGGAAGAATCTTCCTCCTGACCTCTGCCCCATCTTCCTCTTTTTAGATCCTAATTCCTGGTCTCTTTTTCTTTTAGAAATTGAGGCTCTCAAGGTTCATGATTTATGATAGAGAAAATGTGTTTCTCTCTTTCCTTTGTTAAGGCCAGTGGGAAAACCCAGTCATGGCAATGACTCCACTGAATTCTCAGTGAGACCAGTCCCTTCCCCAGTCAACCTCTGCTCTTGTTTGTTTTCTTCATTAGCAGCAACTCCCAATGGCTTCCAACCATACAGCCTGGTTTTGAGAAGGAAATGGCCTACATCCCTGGCTAAGTTTTGTTCCCTTTGCTCCACTTGCTTCAAGGCTCTTACAATCCATCTAAAGGATAAGGGTAATGCATGAAAACCATTCGAGAACAAATATAAGGCAGTAGGCTTCAAAAGGAGAGTGGATAGTCCATGGGTGCTAGAATGGTCTGCAAGGCTTTGTGGAAAGTGTTGATCCTTGAGCTGGGCCTTCAAGAGTGAGTAGGGTTTAGACGGGCAAAGAGCAGGTGTTCCAGATGTGGGAAATGTCATGGCATTGGTAGAAGTCAGGTACATGCTTATTTTAGAGATGTAGATTTTTTGTGCCATTTTGTATAAACATGTGGCAGAGGTAGGCAGGTTTTTATGTTTTTGTTTTGTTTTGAAAATTATGTATTTATTTTGAGAGAGAGAGAGAGAGAGAGAGAGAGAATAAGCAGGTGAGAGGAAGAGACAGTGAGAGACAGAATCCCAAGCAGGCTCCGTGCCATCAGCGTAGAGCCGGATATGGGGCTTCAACTCATGAACCATGAGATCATGACCTGAGCCGAGATCAAGAGTCAGACACTTGACCGATGGAGCCACCCAGGTGCCCCGGAGCTAGGCTGTTTAGATGTAGGCCCACTGCACGGTGCTTCTGAGACTGGGCAGCAGGTCTTGGGTAGAAGCTGGATTAGGGAACGATAGAAGTGCTTTTCCAGTTCTGAAAGGCAGGTCCTTTCTTGATACATAGGTGTGTGTGGGCACTGAATGTCCAGGATACATTCTCCTGACTGGAGGTCACTTACCTTTCTTTAGCTGAGGCTACCTGTTACAGGTAACAGCAAGGGACTGCAAGTTCAGACATCGCTAGGAAGAAATTCTGACTCTACTCTTACAAGCTTGAGCTATTTTGGGTATGTGACTTAAAACTCTTTACAAAATGGGAATAATGATGTCTTCTTTCCAGAGTTAATCTGCAGGAAAATATGAGGTAATGTATAAAATGCCAGGGGCTCCATAAACGCTAATGTCCTTTTTGCCTTCCTGTTTCGCTCTTCTGGAGGATTTTTCTCCTCCTCTCTTTTATTTTGCCTGGCTGGAACTTCCTTTCTCACCTCCCCCCACCCACCCCCAATTGTCCCTGGGCTCCATTTGAAGGACCCAAGTGTGTGTGCGGAAAGATTAAGCTGTCCTTATAATGGAGAAATGTATTCAAAATGGGGCACATCAAAAGTGAATGTAGGTGACAAATGTTTATATTTGGAAAGTGCTTCTGCTTTGATCCTGGTTTCTATTTTTTGAGAGCTTGACAAATGTGCCCTCTGGGCCTTGGCTTCAAACGTCTTCAGTCAGCAGAGCACTTTCGAGGAGGTGCAACTCATTTGATCCTGTACTTGCTGCTCCTCCTGGCCCAGGAGACCCACAGTCACAGAATAGGTGTCCCCTTGCCTCCCCTGTGCACAGCCCAGAGCCAGCGTGGCCGGCACCCAGGGGCCACCCCTCGCCTCAAGTCCGGTTCTCAGGGCTGCAGATGCTGGAGGCGGTGGAGGCCGCCCCTGATTCCATCCTCCAGAGGCTCTGGAGTGTACTTGGCCGTTACGAATGGTTCCCTGACCCCTCTGCCTTCCTTCCTGCTCCATGAGGTCACACCGAACCTTTACCGAACAACCTCCTGCCCCCAGTTTGGAAAGGTGCCAAAGGTGATTCCCCAGGGGGAAATTCATCAGGGGTGGCTATGTGGTGGCTGAATCAGGCAAAAGTCTCCATATAGTCAGCCCCAGAACTGATATTTCCGGGGTCTGGAAGAAAAATCTTGACAGGCTTTAAAAACCATGTTTAGCCGCCATGACTTGCCCAGTTCTTGTGAGTAGGTTATAAAACATCTCCGTGTGGGAGGTGGTATGTGCAGCCTCATGGTGGTTTCCAGCACTCCAAACATAAGCTTCCCTGCCCATAAAGCCATTTCTTTCTGTCCAATTTCTTCCGGCTCTTGGATCATTGGAGTGAAAGAAGGACAGAAGGACACTGGGGTGGTTTCTGCTGTTCTTGCCGGGGCAAGCGTGCAACGAGTGAAAACAGGACAACCCTGAGTATTTCCAACAGAGGGACTTTAATGCCAAGAATTGCTTATGGAGGTCAAGGAATGGCTGAGAAGCCAAACAAGGGACATCCAGGCAACCAAAGAGGTTAGCTCCAGCAGGAAGCCACCACCGCCTCAGGCTGGAGGGACATAAGAAGGAGGTGGCATTTCTTGCATGTAGAATCTGGGGTCATCTGGTAGAAGAGGGATTTGCAGGAGGTCTGTCATGCAGGAGGTCTGTCATGCAGGAGCTGGAGCTGGAGGAGATGTATGCTCTATTTGCAGAGAAGAAGAGGAAGAGAAATGCTCTTTCTTCTCCTCATGTCCTATGGGAATCTCTCATTGCCCATTGAAGGTTCCCATTGTCACCAAAACCTGGATAGACTGGATAGAAGTCGGTGACAAAGACCCTGGGAACAGCCTGCAGTGGTCAGCCACTCTCTCTCCACCCTTAAGCTTTAAAGCAAAGCAGGGAAGATTGATAAGCTTCTCTGGTCCCAAGTGTCTAGAAACCTGCTTTGGGACTTCCTTCTCTGAAAACCAGGAAGCCACAAGAGGAGGGAAGGCCAGGGTACTGGAAAGAGAATGGTATGAAATTCTGCCACGCCTGTGCTAAGTGCAGACAGAGCCATGCTCCCGGGGGGGATGCTCACCAGGCACCCCTGTTCTCAGAGAAACACTCATCCCCAAATAACTTCTGGAGCTTCCTCACCAGTGACTGTGATCCATGCCTCTGTTCTCAGAAGGGCTGGCTTAGGCAGGTGGCATTTCCAAGAATGCTCTGGCTGGGATTAGCAGGTTATGAATTCCCCCAGGGGGTCACTGAGAAATGTGACATGCCTTGATAACTAGGAGGCACAGCTGTTTGGCTTCTTATGGTAAATGCTGGCTTGTGGTGACATTTGGGGTATGAGGACACCGTTGATTCTGGGAATCTGCAGTCTATTCCACATCTTTTACTTGATTGCTCTCATAGAGCATTACGAACACTGCCTACTTTCTTATCTAGATGTGTCCCATGTTTTGATGTGTGAGAATATACTTATTGAGAGGTTGGGGGGTGGGGCACAGGTTGCCAAGCAACTCTCTGGAAATGCAAGGCTATAGAGTTTACACTTCTGGGTCACCTTGGGAAAGATGTTTGGCTGCCCTGGGCCTCAGTTTTCTCTCTTTGGCAAATGGAAGTTATAGGCACTTCCAAATCACCCTGCCACTCTCAAACATGCCCCTTAAACACCCACTTTTTGATGGTGTTTAATATATTTTTTTCCCAGGGACGTCTGGGTGGCTCAATTGTTTAAAAGTCCAACTCTGACTCAGGTCATGATCTTGTGGTTTGTGGGTTCGAGCCCCACGACAAGCTCTGTGCTGAAGCTCAGATCCTGGATGCTGCTTTGTATTCTGTGTCTCCCTCTCTCTGCCCCTCCCCTGTTCACACTCTGTCACTTCCTCTCTCTCAAAAATAAACTAAAAAAAGATTTTTTAAAACAACATATTTTTCCATCTTTGTAAATACATGCTCATCATAGAAGATTTGGAAAACAGAAATATCTAGAGGAGAAATTAAAGATTATCTATAATTCCATAACCCAAAAGTAACCATTGCTAATCATTTTGTGAATTTACCTTCAACTTTTTTTTCCTAATGGACTATATATTTTAAATTGGGGCCATACTGTACATATAGTTATTCTCATCTATATACAATATTCTATATCGTATATCTATATACAATATTCTCATCTAATATTCAGTAGAAGGTATAAAAGTATTTTACTTTTATTAAAAAGCATGTTTTTTTAAATCAATGAATAACATGCTGGTTGCATGGATGTACTGCATTTTGTTTAGTTATTCCTTAATATTGGATGTTTATATCATTTCCAGTTTTTTTTCTTATAGTGCGATCAACACTTCTCCCATAAACTTCAAAGTTGGTACATCTAAAAATATAAATACAATTGGGCCGCCTGGCTGGCTCAGTCAGAAGAGTTTGTGACTCTTGATCTTGGGGTCTGTGAGTTTGAGCCCCATGTTTAGTGTAGCGATTATATAAAAATAAACTTTAAAAAACTAAAAATTATATAAATACAATGAAGAGATGTTGAACTATGAAGAAAATATTTGCAAAAAAGTTACAAAGGATCAATGTTCTTAATATATGAAAAGCTCTTTTCAGTCATTATGAAAATCACTATTGCCTTCATGAAAAATGGACAGGGAAATGAAATAGAAAAATTATCCAGTACCAGTAAATACATGAAAAATGTTCAAAGACACTAGTAATCAAGAGACACAAATTAAGACAACAATGTGACCTTGTTTTTGCCTGTAGAGTTGGCAAAGATAAAAGTGAAACAAAACAAAGAAAGTGTAATGTTGGTGGCTGAAATCACTTAGGTGAGAGAGATGTTAGGATCACAAAATTCTTCGTGGAATAGTAAATTGATATGTCCTTTTTGTTTTAGAGAGATTTTGTTTGTTCATTTATTAGTCAATGGTTATCAATAAAAGTATCCCTATTATACTTAAGCATGCTTTTAGCTGCTGGGAGTTCTATAAAAATATGTGGGATATAGCCCCTGTCTTTATGGAGGCTATGATCAAGTAAGACATCACAGATGTCCAAATAAAGATAACACAAGGTCAAGTGGACTGATAGAGCACTGGATTTGTAATCAGAAGACTTGGGTTCGAATCTTGGTTTGGGCCTCTTATTAGCTGTGTAACTTTGGAAAAGTCACTTTACTGTCTCGGGCTTTGATTTCTCCATTTGCAAAATAGAGCTATAGGAGAACCAAATAAAACGAGAAATCTCAAAATAATTTGTAGATTGCACATGCTTTTCACATGTGAAGCTGGTAGCTCTGTGATTTCAAAGGAAGAAGTCATTATTTTCTGCTGGGGAGACTTGGAAGGCCAGCGGTTAAGGACAAATCATCCCGTGGTTTGGGGGCAGATTTTGACTGTGAGTCTGTAGAGAAAGGATGAGCCAAGTAGCAGGAATTGTGTAAGAAAAGCTGGGGAGGCAGGAGAGGGTTAGGAGAGTTTAGGACTCTGTGAGTATAAGGTATCTGGCTGAGGTGTAAGAGACCTCTGGGGGTTGAGATAAGACTGGGGAAGCTGGACTGGGAGCTAATTGCGAGAGAGCATTGATACTAGGCCAAGGAGCCTGGACTTTGTTCTGCAGATAATCAGAGCTACAGAAATGTTTCAGCAGAGGAGTTACTGAGAGTTAAGGTTGATGCCTGGAGTAGGAAGAAAATGTTAGGTGAGCCCAGCATGTAGATTTAATACCATTCTCCAGTAAAAGGAACAAGAGCTCCTTGGAGAAAGGCCAATGCTCAGGCTACGGCAGGGAAACACAGGATAAGCCTGAAGCACCTCGTAGCATTGAAAAGTAAGGAAGTGCTAAAGCAAAGCAAACCCAAACAAAAGAATGGAGGCATGTCAAAGGGACACAGGAGCCAAACTGAAAGAGGTCTTAACAGCCAAAACTGGAACAATTTGAGCAACAAAATAAATAATGTAGTATAGGATTATCACCCAAAGTATAAAATAAATATCCATGTGTCCATACTGATCTAAATAAATAAGGGGAGAAAAAGCAAATCTTTCTTGTCAAGAATTCCAAATACAGCAAAACATTGGATTGCGAGTAACTTGTTCTGTGAGTGTTCTTCAAGACGAACAAACATTTCTAATAAATTTTAACTTGATAAATGAGTGATGTCTTACAATATGAGTAGTACATGATGCCGAATGTCACATGATCACAACTGAGCCAATGGTTCTTTTCTCTCTCTCTCTCTTTGGGGTATTGTGTGTGATTGTCTCCCATGCTCGGATGCTTGGTCACAGGCTGTGATGTTTGGCAGAAAGCAGGGATTTTTCAGAAGGTTGGAACGTGCTCACAACTGGTACTCATGTATTTTTTGTCACTTCAAAGCACCTATGGACAGTCCTTTGCTTCTCCATTCAAGAGTAAACTTGGGCATGTTTTGCTTCATTCTAGGTCAGGCTGCCTGCAGATGTAGACCCTTTCCTCTGTTGCCTCATTGCCAGTTACATTAAATGTAGTATATGACAAGAGTTTATTAATATTGTACTGTAGTCAACATCCGTGTGAGCATATACAATGGACCCTAAGCGAAAAAAGTTGTAAAGAAAGGCAGTAAGAAGAAAGAGATGGTTACAGTGGAAGTTAAGAAGGAAATCATCGAGAAGTATAAATGAGGTGTGTGAGTGGCTGAAACTGCAAGATTTTATAAGAAGTCTACATCTGCATCTCGTCTGCAGAGGAGGAGAAAAAGGCAGAGGAATCCCTCACTTCAAATGAGATTTGGGAGATGTATAAAATGTGGGAAACAGTGCAAAATGTTGTAGAAAATCACCACCCGAATAAGGCGGTAGCAGTGCGAAGCAAAGAATCTGTTTCATGACAACGCAATGTCACATTTCCACGAAATCCTCAAAAGGAGGCAAAAGCAGGTGTCATTGGGTAGGTTCCTTGTTAAAGTTGTACAAAAAGAATAAGATTCCATTGAGCCAATAGATAGCAGTGATTCCATTAGTGATAGTGAAATTCGTCCTACACAATAACTCTTCTCTCTTTTGTCTCCTTCACACCCTTCACACCAAGCCACGAAGGTTATCAAAAGTTAGTGCAGGTTAATTTGTTTATTTTTCTTTATATTTTGTATTTTCTTTATTATTTTATATTACAGTACTATAATCACTTTTATATCAATATTTTTGTCTTATGGAACAAATCATCTGAGTCTCCATTATTTCTTTAAATGATCTTTTACATTGTTTTCTCAAAATCAAATTTTTCTCTGAAGTGAGTAGTTTGACATTTTATATCATCTAATAGGTTGGGGCTATCAAGAGGAACTGGCAGATAATCCCACATCAATTGTTATAAATTCATTTGGCTTACCAGGGTGCCCAGACACACAACAGATCAGAATGGTCATCTCTCAGGCTGTGGTGCCCAAGTTTTCCCAATCTAAAATTGATAATGATGATGTTGTAATTGATAATCATCTGATAATGACAAGCACACTCATAGGGCCAATAACTCAGAGGATTTAAAGGCAAGACCATTGTTCACATGCAGAGTTTCTCCTGCCTTCATAGCGGGGGTCACTCGAGATACTCACCAGTCTTCTCCCCTGTGGCTGTCCCTATGCCCTTCCCTGATCTGACGGAGGCCCACTGGGTGACATAGCAATACTGTCTAAGAAGTCAGGTTCAACCCCATCTCCTCATCTCTGTGCCTTGTAGGTGCCTGACACATGTTTCATCTCCATGAAACCCTGACTGAATGCATAATTTAATGATTCCCACTTTTTTTGTTTTTTTCTTGCAAACAGCTTTGGAAGCACTCTCTTATTAAATCTTGCAAGGGCTTTGAGTTGTGGGAGGCAGAAAGTCCATTTTGCATGAAGAAAGGAGACCCAATAAGCTAAGTGAATCACTCACAGACTGAGCAGACTGAGCTGCTGCCGGGGCCACCGACCCAGGCTCCTGGTGCTTCCCCATCACTCTGGTTCACAGACCAGAACCATTGACTCAAATTGTAGAGACAAACAGCGAGAGCAACAAATGTTGGCTATAAACTCTCCCTGATACATTGGTTAACTATGGAACTTGCTAACTAAGAGTAGCATCAAAAGCATTTGACAATTTACTGTGAACCTCTCTTGAGAACACATTTTTGGAAACAAGATGTTAAAACCCTCAATGGGATAGAAAAGAGAAATGCCAGCTGAAACCTGATCTATGCTTAAGTATCGAAATTTCTTTTCCTACCTGTCCCCTCTCCACTTTTCTTTTTTTAATAAACAAGACATAAAGACTAGGAACAGTATGTCTAGGATCATAAGCCAATATTCTATGATTTAAGAAGTATTTTAAAAAGAAACAAAAACTCTGGAAGATAGTTTGAGGAAATAAAAGTCTTAACCTCACGACAAAAGAGGTCACTGGTAGTTCTAGGTGTCTACAAAAGGGGAACTAATACATCCTTGTTATTAGGAAAAGCAAAAGGAGAACCAAGCTGTGACTGTACCCTACAGGGCAGCATAAAGGCCACAGCTTGTGAAAAAGAAGAGTTAGCAGAATAAAGCAGTCTTCATGGGGAAATGTACTGGGAGAAAAAAAAAGGGAAAAGAAGGAAAATCTGATGTTTAAATTTTTTTCTGATATTTTTTTGTTTAGTAGGCTCCATGCCCAGTGCAGAGACCAACTCATGGCCCTGAGATTAAGACCTGAGCTGAGATTTAGATTATGATGCTTAACTAGCTGAACCACCTAGAGCCCCTGAAATATCATGGTTTTTAAATGTTATTTATTTATTTATTTATTTATTTATTTAGGGAGTGCATGCACATTGGTGAGCAGGGGAGGGGCTGAGAGAGAGAGGGAGAGAGAGTATCCCAAGCAGGCTCCGCACTGTCAATGCAGAGCCCGAGGCGGGCTTGATCTCCCAAAGTGTGAGATCATGATCTGAGCCTAAATCAAGAGTCTGATGCCTAATCGACTGAGCCACCCAGGTGCCCCATGAAATATCATTTTTAAGTAATACCACTTTCCCTGTCTTCTATACACACACATAGATAGACAGATGGATAGATAGATAAATAAATAGATAGATGATAGAAAATTTTGGTTTTTGTTTGGTGGTAGAAAAGTAAGTGGCAATAGAAAAATATATACATATGAACAACTCAGAGTTTTGGAAAAGAATCAAAAGGCAGCCTCTTCTCTGGTAGAGGATGGATAACCAATTGCCTAGAAAGGTTGACTTGCTCATTCGCTCAACAACAGAGCACACTGTTCTTGGCCACTGTGGGAGTAGGCAGACAGCATGATTCTACGTGGTAACCAGTTGTTATGTGGCTGTGGGTACTTCATCATTTTTTATCATTGTTTTCCTTCTTATTATCAGGTAATATTACAGTTCTCATTCTGGAATAGGATTTGGCTCTCAGATCTAATAACTGCTTTTTTTGTGCAAAATATTTAATATCTCTTTATGGGCAGGGCCGCGAAATGAACTTTCAATCGAAATGAACTTTCAATCGGGGGTTAAAATACGGAAAAGCCGATACACTTTGTCATGTGGTTTGGAAGGTAAACCTTTCATTCTGCCTTTCTGTCTGCCATTTTGCTTCTCATATCTCAGCCTCTGTCAGATAGGCAAAACAGACAGAGGTTTACCTATGGGCTCACTTGTGGTGGTCTAAGGAGCCAAGGCCTGAACGAAAGCCACTGGAGAAATAAATATTAAACGTAAAAGGTATTAGAAGAAAATCAGAGTGGTTTAGTGAAATACTGACTCAGACTAAGGACACAGACCACCACCCCCTTCCCTCCTTTCATCTTGGAGCCATGTCTCGGGTGATGTCAACACTTTTCTCAGTGAGGTTTGGTTGGGGGAAATTAGCACCTCCTTCCTCTCCCACCCATCCTCCACCCTGGTTTGCTGGAGGGGAAAGGCTCTGAGGGCAACACCCTTCTCATGAAATGACGTTCAGCTCCAAGACCACTTTTTTTTAAATTGAGATATAATTGACATGTAACATTGGATGATTTGGGAGTGTGCAACATAAAGATTTGATATAGGTTAGCACAGCAAAATGATCACCACAATTTGTTTAGTTAACATCCATTACCATACACAGTTACGATATTTTTCTTCTGATGAGATCTTTTAAGATCTACTCTCTTAGCAACTTTCAAATATACAATGTAATACTGTTCACTATAGTCACCATGCTGGACGTTACATCCCTACGACATCTTCATCTTATAACTGGAAGGCCAAATCCATATTTTACAACGGATTTATTTCCATTCTAATCCAATACCTCTTCTCAGGGGTCCTGACTGCTGTTGGTGCCTCTGTGTGTTTGTGTGTTGGAATGTGAATGGGGGCTAGAGATCACCATCGTGGAAAGTGGAAGCCTCTTTAGGCTTGAATCATTCTTGACTCAGGAGTCTTTATACAATGAGGTGACCATCACTCTGCTTTTTGAGCTACTCACACAGGCTGGAAAAGGCTTTGAAGGAAAAGATTCTTTTCTAATCAGAAGTCTGAGAACTTTCGTAGGCAGGACCTTATACAACTTTCTTTGACTCAGAACTTTGGAAAAGTGCCTCTAGACCAAAGTACCTGGGTCATGGTGGGCTGACACACTGATTTTATCCTGGGCTGCTCATGATGCATCTAACGTTATGTTCCAGAATTAAAATTTAAAAATGAGTGTTTATCATATTCTTCCAACAAAATGGGGGAAGGGGGAACAAGGCTTCTTTTCTTGAGTTAGTTTTTATTGTCTTGTATCTTTTTTTGTCTGGAGGTATGAAGTATCTTTTGTGGGATCCAGTTTTGAGGAAAGGTGTTCTTCAATGGAAAAAGTGGAAAATAATGCTAGGAATCCCCCCACTTCTACAGATATTTTTGACTAAGTCTTTCTGAGCTTTCTGGGCTTTCAAAAAACCAAAAGCCACAAGAAGAAAACAACTATGAATCTCTTGTTTCTTGACATTTAAACCTGTTCTGTCCTTGGAGTAATTCATGTAGGGTTTCATAGCCTAATTCAAGACATGGATTTCCTTCTTTCCTTCCTTCCTTTTCCTTTTCCTTCCTTCCTTCCTTCCTTCCTTCCTTCCTTCAAGTTTTTTCTTTCTTTCTTTCTTTCTTTCTTTCTTTCTTTCTTTCTTTCTTTCTTTCTTTTCTCTTTCTTTCTTTTCCTTCCTTCCTTCCTTCCTTCCTTCCTTCCTTCCTTCCTTCCTTCCTTCCTTTTAAAAAATGTTTATTTATTTTGAATGAGAGAGTGCATACATGTGTGCATGCAAGTTTGCACTTGAGCTTGCGTATGAGCAGGGGAAGGGCAGAGAGAGAGGGAGAGAGAAAATCCCAACCAGGCTCTACACTGAGCTGAAATCTCACAACTGTGAGATCATGACCTGAACCAAAATCAAGAGCTGGATGCTTAACCAATGAGACACCCCAGCGCCCCGAGATCTGGTTTTTCTGTAAGTCTCATGGCACAACAGGAATGGATGGGGCTGTTGAAACACATGCCAAAGCACTGTCATGACAAGTTGGGTTGAAACTTGTCATAAAAAATGCTAGAGATTTTAATCCTCTTTTCCTAGTCATAGAATGGGGAGGAGGTGGAGGGTGGGGGAATGAACAGCATTTCCATGAGTAAGTTTAATTTGACCTTTAGGAGTTTATTAACTTGTTATTGGGTTGAAGTTCTACCCTGACATCTAAGGTTCCCATTCAACAATATGCATGATTTGGGGTGGGTGGGTAGGAGGTGCATTAGTCAAGGATTCAGTTATCAAGAAAGCTCAGAACTGGGACAAAGTGTGGCTCTGTATGCAAGTGTCTCCCGATATCCGTCGGCCTGATATTCAAATTTCCCATTGTTCTCCTTGTGAGGTTACACCTTCCAACCCACCACCTGATCCCCTTTTGAGTTTCTTTGTTCTCAAACGCCTTTGAAAATAAGGCTACCAGAGGGGCAGGCAGGCAGCTATGGTGTCTGGACAGCTTACCCCCAGGTTCTCTGAGCCAGAAGGTAGTAGAGTAACAGCAGTGGCCCCCTGGCCAGCCCTGCCCTGATGCTGCTGACCTGACTTTGATGGTCGAGGGGACAGTTGGCCTGTGTATGGAAAGAACACTAAGGAAGGGGAACACAGAGGTAGATCAATCAGGTCATGCAAGCTCTGGCCAGCAGGACTCTGCCAATTACTCAACTCTTCCTTTTCTTCCACTCCAACGGACAAAAAGTTCAGGATTTCATGGCAGAATACTGCTCCTGTCCTTCTCCACTCCTGGACTCCCTTCACTACAGCCTCATGGTCTCAACAAAGACCCAGTTTGGGAGCTCTATGACTTTCGTAGGAACTGGAGAGGCTGTTCCCTTGTTGACTAGTCTAGTGTCCATGCTGTGTGGAGGTGAGAGGTGAAGATAACAGGACGGGAGAGAGTCCCGCAGAGCCCTAAGAGCTTGCACCCGCCCGCTCTGCGAAGGAGGCCGTCGCTGGGCAGAAGAAAGAACTTTCTCCACTGGAGCCCGGTGAGATGCCTGCGCAAGACGAAATATTGTGAAGTTGAAAAGGATTTCATCCTCAAGAAGAAAGCATTTAGCAGATGTCTGAACCATCATTTGGAGAAATGGGAGATATTATGCCAATTAAATCAAGACAATAGCATCTTGTTCCCCCTGCAGTGAACCCTGATAAAATTGCCTGTCCAGGGGAAGGAAAGTATTTCATTATTGCACCTTTGAAAAAGGATAATCCTTTCTGCATTTCCTCTCTGGGGGGGATGGTGTCCTTTGTTCTTGCACCTCTGACTCACAGCTGGTCTCTACCTTTAGTTTCGGGGGAAAAACTTGGTAGTTAAAAAAAAAAAAAGAGTGTGTGATTAAATGACCAAGTTGTTAGACAAGTGAGGGTCCATCTCAGGATTCTCATCAATAAACCAAGGGTGATGCCACAGTAATTGTAGAGCATCCTTGGGGGAGGAGGGCAGGCATGAACACTCAGGCAGCCCTCCTCCCTGGGGGGTCAGGGGCCTCCACTGGGCCCTGCAGAGCTGACGCCTGTGGGGCAGGCATTCTGAGCCTGGTGGACATGCAACTCTGGAGAAGACTATTAGAACCCGGGGGCCACGGGTTACCACTCTGATGACCTCACTCCAGAACAGAAAGCCTAACAGGGGAAGGAACTTCTCTTGAGGAATCACAAAACTTTGAAGCAGGAGGGGATTCTAAAGCCCATCAAGCCCAGTCTCCATTTTACAGCAGGGGACACAGAGTCTGGAGACGGTTGAAAGACATTCCCAGGTCTACTGAATGAGTCTAATGTGCTTTGTGGTGGTCGGGGCTCATCCCCAAAATGTTATATGTTCCAGGAGCATTAGGGAATGCAAGGGAAAATTAGAAGTTCTGCCTAGCATAAGTTCTCCAAGTCACTGCATTCTTAGCATGATCAGAAAGTTTCAAGCATCCTTTTATCAGTTTTAAAAGTTGTTTTAATCATAAAGTGTCTCTTGGGGCACCTGGGTGGCTCAGTTGGTTAAGCATCTGATTTTTGATTTTGGCTCAGGTCACGATCTTTCAGTTAGTGAGTTTGAGCCCCTTATCGGGCTCTGTGCTGACAACATGGAGCCTGCTTGGAATTTTCTCTCTCCCTCTCTCTCTGCCCCTCCCCTGCTCATGCTCTCTCTCTCAAAATAAATAAACAGACTTCAAAAAAAAATTTTAAAAACTGTCTCTCACTGAGGGACAAGAGCCTTCCCAGCATGAGCAAGCAATGTCTATTTCTCAGAGTGTCTTGCTTCTTCAGGGTGACCTTCTCTTTCAGATGAAATGCAAAGTTCTGGCCTTTGCTTAGAAGGGCAAGTGACTAGTTTTTTCAGACTTTGGTTATCACCTTAGTGTGGTCCTAACTCCAAAGAAGTGGTGGCAATCAGGTTTCAGACCACAAAACTGGTCCTCATCCCATCCTGGGGATGGTGGGGACCCTTTCTGGGAACAGTCTGGTATCTTTAGGGAGATTCACTAATTGATAGTGTGTGTGGACAGTGGCTTTCCTGTGGGGCTTGATCCAGGTATCTGCACCCATCCTTACTGTGTGTAAAGACCCTGAAATCTTGATTTTTGGATGAGCAGTCTGTTGGAGAGGTATGATGACACCAGCAGTGGTAGAATGTGTGCTGGGGGTTGGGGGAACTGCTGGCCTGGTCCTGGACTTAATTTTTAGGGAGGGACATTTACTGGAAATGGCAGTGGGGGGGGGTGGAGCTTGTGGAAATACCTAACAGTAGCTGTTCTTTGATGGCGACACACAAAAATCTCCAAGTACCAAGAGCTAACCCTACTTAGCCTTAGGTACTGTAGTCACACCATGCCTGTTACTTATGATTTGGAGAATATTTTGAACCCTCCTAGGGTACCTATCCTTGAACATTTCCCATCACAAATCCTGCCAAATTCTCTTCTTAAAAAAAAAGAAATCTGAGATCCTAGTTTTACTTTTATTTGGAGTTAATAGGAATTTTGATACTTTTGATAGTAAGAGGATAGTAAACTATAAGAGAGCAAGAAACCTTCACTGCCTAACAACTCCCTGATCCCCCGGTCAGCTCAGAAATAAGCCAGAAGGACCCCAGGACAAGGAAGTGCATGCATGAATGTGTAGTGGCACTGCTAGACAGAATTACAGTGCTGGTAAGGGACATATGAATGACCACCCTTCCATTGTTTTCGCCATGACCTCTACATTCATTAGACTTTTCCAGTATGGAAGATAGCAGTACTAGGAGGGATGGGAGAGCACAAGGGGCAGCCAGAGGGGGTTTATTAGGGCCATTTGTCAGCTGCTTGTAGCACAGACGGGGGGCAGAGCACCAAACTCCTCTGAATTATGGACAATTTCATTACCACTCATGAGATGCCTACATCAGCATCCAAACAGCCCACTCAGAGTTGATGGCTTCCCCCAGCAGATGAGAACCACTCCCATTTTCTGAATCGTACAGAACTTCAGGTTGTGGTAACCCCCCCCCCCCGAAAAAGCTGCTTTAAAATCCTGACACATCAGTGCAGTGTTCCACCACACCCCAACCATCCAAAACCCTCTGCCTTCTGGCACATGACTGGCTTTCGAGAAGTGAAAGATCAGTCTTTTATTATTTGTTAAAGCCCTCAGCAACCCAGAAATAAACATGGATGCTGATGGTGATTTGAGAACTAAGGGATATCTTTCAAGTCTAATAAATGTGATAAAAATAAACAACATCCTTTCATCAATTTTGTGGAGCATGGCTCGGTGTTTATCTTGTGTCATGTACTTGAGATTACCCCACTGGAAGAAGAAAACACTTGATTAATGCAAGGAGTCTAATTTGTAATCTGCAGTGGTTGGAAAATATTTTTCTACTTCCTGCGATGCCCTTTTTTGCTTCTCTAAGGAAGTTATTGATGGGGTACTTTATAGTAATGAGAACGCAGTAACTTCCAGTGAGAAATCCATCGGGCTCCTTTGTTGCGGCCACTCTTCCATTTGGTAATTAGTTCAAAAAAGATTCTCTGCTCTCTTGCTTTCCCTCTGTGGCTGAAGTTTTTCTCTGGGGATTTATGACATCTGCGAATAATAATAACAGCAAATATATCTAGCACTTTTGAGGTACTGGACAAAGCACTTTTCATAAATTGCTCGTCCACACAATCCTATGAGGTGAATACTGGTATCATTCTTATTTTACTGATGAGAAGCTAAGGCTTTGAGGTTAGGTGTTTTGCTCAAGGTGGTACAGCTAGTAGATGGGAGATGATGGGCTTCAAGACCAGTTCTGTCTGATTCCCATCCTCACTGGAATGACTATGTCTGTCCTGCACAAGACCAAGGCATTGAATGAAGGGCATTCATCTTATTCATTCATTTGTTGTGCTCAAATATGATTGCAGCATCTATTAGGTACCAGGCCTTGTTCTAGGTCCTAGAGCTACTGGACCAAAGCAGACAGAACGCCTGCACTCGTGGAGCTTATATTCCACTGGGGTCCAGTGAAGTGAGATATAAAGTCAACAAAATAAATGAGCAAACATATACTAGTTAAATGGTAACTTATGATATGGAGAAAAATAAATCAGAAAATGAATATATAAGATGTGAGAGCAGGAGTTACAGTTTTAAATAGAGCAGTCAGGGAAGGCTTCATTAAGATGACATTTCAAGAAAGAGCTGAAGGATGGGGCGCCTGGGTGGCTCAGTTGGTTAAGCATCCAATTTCGGCTCAGGTCATGATCTCATGGTTTGTGGGTTTGAGCCCCGCGTTGGGCTCTGTTCTGAAAGCTAGCTCAGAGCCTGGAGCCTGTCTTCTGAGTCTCTGTCTCCTTCTCTCTCTGACCCTCCCCTGCTTACACTCTCTCTCTCTCTCTCTCTCAAAAATAAATTTAAAAAAAAAATTAAAAAAAAAAAGAAAGAGGTGAAGGAGGTGAGGGAGTAAGCCCCACAGCTATCTGGTGAAAGAACAATCTAGGCAGTTGGAAAGCGCAAAGACCCTGAGGTAGGGCTATTCTTGGCATGTTTCAGGAGTGAAAAGGAGACTAGTCTGGTTGCAGAAGTACTGGGCAAGGTGAGGAAACACTGATGAGATGTGAGAGGTACATGGAGGCTGTGTGGTGAGAGCCTGGTGAGCCACAAAGGGACTTCACCATTTATGAAGACTGAGATGGGGAGCCATTGGAAGGTTTTGAGCAGAGAAATGACATGATATGACTTAGTGTCAAAAGGATTCTTCTGGCTGCTGTGTGAAGACAGACTCAAGAGGGCAGGGTAGAAGCTGGGAACCCCGTTAGGAGACACTTACAGGAAACCAGTGAGAGAGGGTGGTGGCTCAGACCAGGGGGACAGCTAGGGAGGGGATAGTGGATGAGTCGTGGAAATAAATGGAGCAAACTGGAGTTTGCAGATGGACTGTGGGGTATGAGATAAAGGGAAGGGTTAGGATGCCTCTGAGGTTTTCATCTTGGGCAAATCCCATGAGAAGAATTGTGAAGCAGAGACTTAAGATCATACCAGAAATGTATTTTATTTTATTTTATTTTTCTTAAAAAAGTTTTTTAATGTTTTTTTTTTTAATTTGAGAGAGAGAGAGAGAGAGAGAGAGAGAGAGAGAGAGAGAGAGACAGCATGAGCAGGGGAGGGTCAGAGAGAGAAGGAGACACAGAATCAGAAGCAGGCTCCAGGCTCTGAGCTGTCAGCACAGAGCCTGACATGGGGCTTGAACCCATGAATACGAGATCATGACCTGAGCTGAAGCTGGACGCTCAACCGACTGAGCCACCCAGGCGCCCCTATTTTATTTTTAAAGTAATCTTTACCTTCAGCATGGGGCTCAAACTCACGACCCTGAGATCAGAAGTCACATGCTCCACCAACTGAGCCAGCCAGGCACCCCCAAACATGTTAGAAGAGATCACAGAGAGGACTTTGAGGAGGGAAAAGGGGATTTACAACAGATATGAGCCATGGGCTTCTGTGAATGTCTTTTACTCCAGTCAGTCAGCTCCTTGACAAGCAGGAGACACTGAAAGGGGGCTCCCAAGAGTGCATGGTGGATGCAAATTGACAGGAGGTTATCCTGTGTGATAGAAAATTTTACAAAGATAAGGCCTTTTTCCTGTCTTTTTTTTTTCCTCTTGAGAATATATTGTCTAACCCACCCTGAGGGAAGAACATTTTGTCACAAGCCATCATCACACAGGAACCTACAATTGTGTCTGAATGGGGACAGGTCAGTTAGTGGATTATATAGGTGGATATTCTGAGGGTCAGGGTGGGTTCTGAGATATGCAAAGCCTGACTGCTCAGGGAGATATGCTTATCGGGGCAGAATCTTGCAGGTTCCTAGAGGAAGTAGGGAATAAGGAATGGGGGAAGGTTTAGGGGGAGATGGAGTAGGGCAGAAGGACCTTTATCTACTTTGGGAGGCTTAATCCAGAAGCCATTGGACTTTCTAAAAATCAAGGCATGGGGTGGGGAGAGGAAGGGGATCATTTCCGTCGATCAAGGTACTTTAGGGATTGGGAAGCTAAACGATGCTAGAATTTCCGGCAAGTGCTCTTCTATCCTCACCCCCACCCTTTCCTATCACAGTGTTCTCGACTGAGACACTGATTTTAACATTAAACCTGTTCCTTTGAGGGCACTGAAAGAATTTCTTGACACTTAGTGCATACTTGTCAAACCCTGGGGTTTCCCCAAATTGGAAAACTCTGGGAAAACCAGTGGTCTGTGGTACAATAATGACAACAGCTTACCTTGACGGAATGCTTGCTCAAAGCCGGGCTCGGTAGCAAGCAGCTAACGTGCATTTGCTCACCGCACCCTCATGCAATCTAAGCAGACTTGCGCTACTGTTATCCGTATTTTGCAAATAAAGAAATGGAGACTTGGAGGATCAGGTAATCGGCCCAATCTCCTCGAGCCAGTTAGAGGCACATCTGAAAGCCTAAGACCATCCAGTTGACTGTAAAACCTGTCCTATCACACTGAGGCCGTGCACAGGGCACATACAAGGTAGACCGAAGGGCTATTTGCGGGGAGGAGGAATTTCTTTTCCGTGCTGTCTCAGAATTGGGCCACAAAAGGCTGAAAGCCAGTTAACCTTGATCTCAAATTGAGAAATCATTAGTGTTCTCAACATCTGCCTCCAAAAGAAACACCTCCTTTCTTCCTTCTTGAAGTAATTTAATTTTCACATTATACTTTAAGGGATATCCTCTATTTACCTAATGCTTTCCTGTTCAGTCCTTTCAGACTATGAATCTTGTATATTTTATATACACAAAGGTGACTTTTCCTTCCTTGAATGACCAACGCTTATCAGCACAAGCAACCGATACTGAGCTCATAAATATGTCACTCGGAGTTCAGTCTCTGCCCTTCTCTTTTCTAAGAGTAATTCTCATATGACACTTCTTCTCCCCCTTTCTTTTCCTAACCCTGTGGAGACTGCACTTGTGCCCCCGAAGCACCCTTGGAGTCTGTTTTGGTTTCGCTCCCCACTGGCATATATAAAAATGAGTGACCGGTGCTTACACACCAAAGTCATTTCAGCAGGAGCCTGCAGACAATATAAAACAAGGCCCGTGGAGCCAGCGCCTTCCGATTCCAATTAAATATTTCCTGTAAGTCCGTGCCAATTGTGCATCTTGTAAGAACATTTGAAAGCAGAAGTTTGAACTCACAGGGACCCCGTTGCCTTAAAAACCTGTTTCCTGTTTGACAAGATTTTACTAGTAGGAGCAAAGTAGCACATTCAGCAAGAAAAGTCATTGTTAGTGGTTGAGATGTGCAAAGGTGGTGGCTTCCTCCCCGAGTGCCCCCCCCCCCGCCGCAGCATAGCCTCACTGGGTTGCAGATTTCTTTCTTCCAGATACATCTTTCTGAATATTTTAACCCTATTCCCAAGCACCCTAATGACATTTCCAGACGTAGAGAAAATATTTGCTTATCTCCCTATCTGCACATCCTACCTCTTGCTTTCTGGTAAAGTTTGAAAAAAAAAATTTTTTTTTACGCTTATTTGTTTTTGAAAGAGAGATAGACCATGAGCAAGGGAGGGGCAGAGAGAGAGGGAGATACAGAATCCAAAGCAGGCTCCAGGCTTCGAGCTGTCAGCACAGAGCCCAACGCAGGGCTTGAACCCACGAAGGGTGAGATAATGACCTGAGCTGAAGTCACACTTAACCAACTGAGCCACCCAGGCACTCCTATCTGGTAAAGTTTGAAAAGCTCTTCAGGACAACCCTTTAGATGCTATTGCCTCCATTTTACAGATTAGGAGATTGGGTTCATATGTTATTAAATTTTGTATAGACTATTGTAGATTAGCAGGGACTAGGTGTTCAAGGTGCCTCTTGTGTTACTACTTTGCACAAGTTACTAAAATGCTTGCTGTCTCAGTTTTCCAATCCATAAAATCACAGATTTTTTTTAAATGTTTATTTATTTTGAGAGAGAGACAGTGCGAGCAGGGGAGGGGCAGAGTGAGGGAGAGAGAGTATCTCAAGCAGGCTCCACTCTGTCAGCACAGAGCTGGACACGGGGCTCAATCCCACGAACCATGAGATTATGACCTGAGCCAAAATCAAGAGTCAGAAGCTTAACTGACTGAGCCACCCAGTTGCCCTTGAAATGTCTTAAGTTGGTCACAAGAAAGGCACTACAATAATCACAAAGTAGTATTATTATTGGAGTATCATTATCATTGTTAAAAAAATTTTTTTAGGAAGGAAACGCAAATTACTCCATCACCTGGCCTTACCCTAGTAACCTACCAGCCTTTTTTCCAGCCATGATTCCCTCCTGTTGTGCCCCAATAACACATGCATGTCATACCCTTTCTTTAAACGTTGTCCTCTGGGTCTCTTCCCACATGATCCGTCTATCCGCAGCCCTCATAACCGCTTCTGTGAAGCCTTCCCAGCTCACTTGGGAGCTGGCACCAGAATCGGAGAGCCATGCATTTGAAGCCCCGTGTATTATCAGTGTGGCAAGTTACTTGGGTCCTCCCAGTCTCTGTGCTCATCTCTAAAGTGGGCTAACACCCTTTACCTCACAATATTACTAAGACTCAATGAGATAAGGGCCTGGGGTAGGCACAGAATACACCTGACCCCCTACCTCCTATCTCCTCGGGTAAAATTCCTCTCTCCCTCTCTTGTGCTGTGAATGTGCTTTGCTTGTACTTCTTTTATAACATGCACCAAATTCTGCCTTGAGCTATTGTCCCTAGTGAAGTCTCTGCTGCTTACATGAAATTGTAGGCAGGTCCTTTGAGATCCAGGAAGATACTGATTTATTTTTCTGTCCACCATTGTCCTTACCTCACAGTGAGCCCTCAGTGCTCCTGATGGAACTCCAGAAATGTTATCAGCTGGCTTCCCCGGACCTGCTTGCCTTGTGGTGTGGGCCAGTGACTAACACTCACGGCTAATTTGTAGAGCATGGGAAGTTGAGCCAAAGCGGGATGAGGTGAGTCAGACCTGAGGTCTTAGCTTTCCAGAACTCATTCCTAGGCTCTGCTCCAAACTGCATTCTCTTACCACATCAGCTTTGCACAAATTTAAACACCTGAACTTCTCTCTTGACCATGTGAGTATAATTTGGTAAAGTAAGATTCAAACATTCATTTATCACATACGTAATATTAATACTTTTAATGGGTGGGTACTACATTCTAGGCAACTAGACCTCTTACTCATATGATATTAATCCTATGGAAATCCTGAGAGGTGATGTTTCCCCCCCCCACATTGCAGCAACAACGATGCTTAGACAATACTAGTGATATCCTGTGTTAGGTTCTAGAGGTATCCATTAGTGAATATCAAGCTCCTGATTGTTAAGACCACAATACTGTCAGAGACAGGCAAACAAATCATTGAAAGTATTAGAAGGCACACACACTAAGCTATAAGGTGGGGACACAGAAGGGAGAATAGTTGACACTGGGAATGAGAAATTATCAGGAAAACGGGCACTATTTGAACAGAATCCTGAAGGATGAGAATTCAGAGGGCGGATAAGGGAGGAAAGGCAATTCTAGGAATAGAGAACAGTATGTTGAAAGTCAAGGAAGAAAGTTTAAAAAAAATTTTAAAAAAAGGCGGGGGGGGCGCCTGGGTGGCTCAGTCGGTTAAGTGTCTGACTCTGTCGTACCAACCTGATCCACCAGGTCATGATATCGCAGTTCGTGAATTCGAGTCCCATGTCTGGCTCTGTGCTGGCAGCTCAGAGCCTGGAGCCTGCTTCAGATTCTTTTTCTCCCTGTCTCTATGCCATTCCCCGGCTCTCACTCTGTCTCTCTCTTTCAAAAATAAACATTAAAAAAAATTAAAAAAAAAAAAAAAAGAAAGTCAAAGAAGAAAGAACAGAGCCTATTTCAGCCATAGTGGAAAGAGGATGTGAAAGCCAGCTTGGGGCAGGAGTATGGGCCAGGTCAAAGAGCTTGGCCTTTTTCCTGTAGGCACTGGGCAGCCATTGAAGGTTGTACACAGGAGGAATTACTCTGGTGTTTTCTGACGATCACTTAGGTAGTCTTGGAGGAGACAGTGAAGATGTCCTAAGCATGTTAGCTATAAAGTTATATCAATGTTAAGAGCTATTCTAATGAAAATATGTATGAGTTACTATCATTATTATGCCTGGATATTAGCAAAGTTAAGTGTTTCCTATTTCAACGCTTATTTCTTCTTTGGATCAAATTGAGAGAAAATGTGCTGTATACCTAAAACACTCTTTTACGCAGACGAAAGATTTTGAACAAGTTTCATTTTGTGGGGGAAAATGGGTGATGGGCATTGAGGAGGGCACTTGTTGGGATGAGCACTGGGTGTTGTACATAAGTGATGAATCACAGGAATCTACCCCCAAAACCAAGAGCACATTGTATACACTGTAAGTTAGCTAACTTGACAATAAATTCTATTTTTAAAAAGTTTCATTTTATGCAATGTTATGACCCACAAGATGGTAATTGTTAATCTTTTTTAAAAAATGTTTATTTATTTTTGAGAGAAAGAGACAGAGTGCAAGTGGGAAAGGGGGCAGAGAGAGAGGGGGAGACACAGAATCCGAAGCAGGCTCCAGGCTCTGAGCTGTCAGCACAGAGCCCGGTGGAGGACTTGAACTCATAAATAGTGAGATCATCTCACTAAGCATCTGAGCCAAACTCAGACACTTAACTGACTGAGCCACCCAGGCGCCCCAGTAATTGTTAATCTTCTGAATGATTGTATTTCTTTCATCAATAGAAACACATTTAGTCTGAAGGTGTCTCTCAGGAAACTTTCCTCGACAGGCATTCTCTTTCCAGAGCTGGCCATCTCCAGCACCGTGGCAGACACATTTCTTGTAGCATTGGACCTTCCTGGCCCAGCCCCCTTCACCCAAAATGAACAAAATCTTCAGACACATACTACATATGTAATTATATATTTTTAAGTAGGGATGGACAAGAACATGTAGGGTATGGGGAAAGATTATCCAGAAACTTTCAGAGAGCCCAAAGTTTCCAAAGATTTCCCTGTGCTGGCTGGTCACTTTCTGTCAAGCAAAGCCCTGGGCTGCAGAGATCTGTGTCTGCAGCCCATGCAGCTCTAGGCTGGGCCCCAGGGAGGCCCCGGGGCTCCTGTCCCTATTGCTCCCTTGTAGCTGCCTTATGTGACCAATCCTGCACAGAAAATGTCTTTGAACACCTTTTTCCTTCCTCCCTTCCTTCCCTCCTTCCTTCTTTCCTCTCTCCTCCCTCTTTCCTTTCTTTTCCTTTCCTTTCCTTTCCTTTCCTTTCCTTTCCTTTCCTTTCCTTTCCTTCCCTCTCTCCCTTCCTCCTCTCCCTCCTTCCTTCCTTCCTCCCTCCCTCCTTTTTCTTTCTTTCTTTCTTTCTTTCTTTCTTTCTTTCTTTCTTCCTTTTCTTTCTTTCTTCTTCCTTCCTTCCTTTCTTTTTTCTTTCTTCCTTCCTTCCTTTCTTTCTTTCTTTCTTTCTTTCTTTCTTTCTTTTTTTCTTTCTTTCTTTCTTTCTTTCTTTCTTTTTCCTTTTTTCTTTCTTAACAACACCTGACTAATCTCATGTGAAATGTTCTCAATGAAGTGAGCTCACCAACAGATGGTGCTGCTGGGACCCCTCCTGCTTCAAACAGCATCCTCACCCCTTGGCCGGCCTGGCTCCTCCTGGCTTTCCATACCAGGCTTTTCACATTCCTTCCATTTTCAAGCAATGGAGCTCTTGCAGTGGTCTTTGAGAAACGCCACTGTGTGCATTAGGGCAGGTGCTTGCTGGGAATGTGACTTTCCCACAGTCATCTGGGTGGGCTCATGCTTCCTCTGTGGTCCCTACCTCCAAACCCCACTTTCCCCATGTGTGACCTGCGCAGGCCATCATGAAGTTCTACAGGTTTCTCACAAAATCACCAGGCATTGGCTCTGGGTCAGTGGAGCTTCCTGAGCCTTGGAATTCTTCCTGCAGCCTAGTGTTGGAAACGTGCCCATCTTATGGCGATAGGCAGATCTGACGCAGGCCTGCTACCCTCTTCACATGGTGCAGAAAGCCTTTGGGGTGAGTGACCACTGGGCTGGATGTTGCCCCAGGTGTGGTTCCTGTGGGAGTGGTGAGTCACAGCCCTGGTTGCTGGCCTGCTCCTTCACCCATCTGCCTCTGGAAGCATCTCACTTCTTCCTGAAATGGAGAGAGGCAGCCCCAGAGCGCTGGGGCATAAGCTGCTTTGGCTCTGCCTAGTTACCTCTTCTTCCTCAAATCACACTGCCTTTCACCAACTACCACTATTACCACCGGAATCACCCAGAGAACAGAAGAAGGAAACAGGGGAAAGCATAAGTGTGCCATCACATCAGGCTCTGGATCTGCTCAGGTATGCTTAGAGATAGTTCAAAGAAACAACAATAGTTCAAAGTTCAAAGTTCAGGGAGCCTGAACCCAGTTCGTGGGTTGGGTGGAGGGAGCTGGGATGGGGTGGGAGAGGCATGGATGTTGGTGTCAGACAGACATACGCTAGGATCCTGGCTTTCCTCCTAATGAACCCTTTGACTTAGGCAAATTACTTGAGCTCTCTGAGCCTCCGTTTGCTCATCTGTAAAGGGAGAGGTCACAGTGTTTTCCTCATAGATATGCAGTAAAGGTGAAACATGATGGTGAATATAAGGCTCCAGGTTCTTCTGTCACCGGTCCTGTCGCCACATCAGTCACAGCCTTTGGGAGCTTGGACAAGACTGTTGGGAAGGCTACAACCACTGCGGATGATGCCAGAGCTTTCGGAGGCTGAAGGGATGTCATGGTATCTGGTAAACTCCCCGCATTCAGCGGATGCCCAACATAACCTGTGAGGGGACAGAAGCCTGTTCGAAGGGGACCTCAAAGGCAGGGTAGGAGAGTGGAGTGGACTGCGCAGGCCCGGGTGAGAGAGAGCCATGTGTGTGATGGCACCATTCCCACTGATGCCTGTTTATCCTCCTCTGTAGGATAACACTCAGAGTAATCATTCCAGTCCTCCTTCAGACTTCATTTTTCTAGTGCTCAGAGTCCTTTTTATCAACCTCGGTGCCTTATTTTGGATGGCATTTCTTAAGCTTTTAAACAACTAGAATGATAGACATAATGATAGACATTTAAATGATAGACATAATGATAGACATAAAGGATATACATAAATGATATGTCTATTTAAATGGTAGACATAAATGTGTGTGTAAAGTAAAATAATTTTTAGCTAGAAAACTGAAGTCCAGTTGACTGAATAAGGAAAATACCCAAAATTGCTTTAGATAACTCATCTGATTTCTTGGGAGCCATATTTGCTCAAGAGCAAAGCATTAGTCGTTGGCTAATTTTAATATTTTTCATAAAAGACATTAAAATTATATGCCAATTAGCTATAAATCATTAAAATATTTTTAATGTTTTATTTATTTTTGAGAGAGAGAGAGAGAAGGAGAGAGAGAGAAAGAGCAAGCATGAGTGGGGAAAGTTCAGAGAGAGAGAGGGAGACACAGAATCTGAAACAGGCTCCAGGCTCCAAGCTGTCAGCATAGAGCCCAATGCGGGGCTCGAACTCATGAACTGCAAGATCATGACCTGAGTGGAAGTCTGACCCTTAAATGCCTGAGCCACCCAGGAACCCCAACTATAAATCATATTTTAAATTAACAACAACAAAACCATTGCAATGCTCTGATTATATACACAGAAGGTGACTTAATAAACATCTAAAATATGGCACAAAAACACTGTGAAAATAAGATGTGGATCCAAGATGGCAAATGAAGATTTTTTTTTTTGCCCACTTTAGATTTTGCAGAGATATATTTATGTTAAACATTTCAATGAGCCTGGAGAAAGAGCATTTTCTAAAGTTATTAAATTTTATCTAAATATTAGAGATTGATTTATCTCATTTTTGCCAACTACTCTATCTTCTGATTATTCCAGCACTGCTTCTAGTCAACTCTGTGGAATTTCAAGCAGACATCTGGTTCTTCTGGTGACCATGTACCTGACCCCAACTCAGGATGACTTCCAGGGTCCTCACGTGACCTTCCATTGGCAGTTCACCCCTTTTGTGAGCCTGGCTTGCCTGCCCTTTCTTTCCCTGCTTGTTCTTGTTTTGTTAGGATCCTACCTCTCACTGACTCCAGACACTCACTTGCACCATGGGAGGAGGTAATGCAATGGCTCAGGCCCAGTCATCAAGAGTGTGGACTTTGTGAAACATACGTGTCCCCAGATTGAAACCAGGCACCCATTCTCCTGTCACCCTAAGAACCCTCACATCATAAGGATCAGTGGGGCCTCCATCAAGGGAGGTGGAATGGGTGGGCTCCTTCTGGTTGTGGAGGAGTGACAGGAGCAGTGATGGAGTGGGAGCCGTTACCCTCCTCCTGTGCCTTTGTGGCCAGCACTTGCCATCAGCACTTGAAAAGTTCCCACCTGGATCAAGACAGCCTTAGCAACTGGACAGCAGAAATCCCCTTCCGAGTCAGAAGCTGCTGTTCTCCTGTGCAGAACCCACACCTCTAAGACAAGGGGAACAGCAGGGTCGCCCAGACCCTACAGAATAGGGATAGGTTTCCGAGCGTCAGTGTTGTATCCCTCCACGGATAAGTGTGGTTGTTGTGAGCCTTCGATTTATTGTAAGTTTTAATATATATATTTGGTTATATTGAAAGTGCATTTTTACAAAAGTAGAGTTTTGGCTTTTCTTTCACGTATTTTTTAAAAGTTTATTTATTTATTTTGAGAGGGAAAGAGTATGTGAGCAGGGGAGGGGCAGAGAGAGAAAGAGAGAGAGAGAGAGAGAGAGAGATTCCCAAGTAGGCTCTGTGGCAGTGGCACAGAGTCTGATGTGGGGCTCAAACTCACGAACCGTGAGATCATGACCTGGGCCGAAATCAATAGTCAGATGCTTAATCAACTGAGCCACCCAGGTGCCCCTTGGCTTTTTTCTTTTAAAGTAGGTTCCATGCCCAACATGGGGCATGAACTCACCACCCTGAGATCAAGAGTCACATGCTCTGCCGACTGAGCCAGCCAGGCCCCCTTTGGCCTATTTTTAAGTAAACAAATATAGTTGGCCCTTCCATTTTACTTCTAAATACACATTAGAGATTGTATAAATCAAACTGATTTCTCTTCAGGTGTGTATTTTCAGTGGTTTCTATTTCCACTGAGGATGAACAGGCCCTCCCACCAGTGTTAAGCAATGGTTAGCATTATATGTGTGCAGGCACCTGCTTTATAAATATATTGGGAATTTCCTCAAATTTCTGAGGTACACAGCTGCTCTGCAGGGAGCATTTTCTACTCTGTGCTACGGCTTGCCTTGGATGGACTGCTGCCACACTTTATCTAGAGTTATCTGGAACATGTGGGCCTCCTTGATTTATGTAAGTGAATGAAAGAAAACCATTAATATAACCAAACAATAAAGATAGCAGGTGTGACAGCTGAACCCCATAGTGAGGAGATCAGATTCCCACAGTTTCCTGCCTGCTATGGCCACACTGGAGGTGCCCTGTGTCTAGGGGTAACTGGCATCCTGCTGGGTCATCAGGCTACAGCTCTCTGGGCATCCAGTCTGAGGGTGGGGAATCTGCTTCCACCAAAGAAGCTCCGAAAGGGCTTTGTGTGACGTGGCAGCTCATTTCCTTAAGAGATAAATGGCCTCCTTGTGGTCTAATGGATTCAGATTTAGCTGGACTTTCATCATTAAGCTTGGGTGTGTGGGAAAGGAGACATATATATACATATATGTCACTTGGTGTGAAATCCTGAGGTTTCTCTTTCTGCATTTGCCCTGATGCCCTGAGGCATCCCCAAAAGGGAAAATTATGGGGTTCCAGTGGATAGGTTCCTTGTAAAAGATCTACAGCTTATATGCACAGAATTATCCCATAATAATTAGCACCTTGATCTAGGGGACCAGGGGCAGGAGGCAAATGCCCCCATGCTCATCCACACCTCTCTGGATTTCTGAGACAGTTTCTTCCCTTTTGGCCTAAAATTAACTTGCAACAGAGTTCATCTGTATGGACATATTCGTGGTAAACAGGGAGGTTGGTACCTGGTACCCGGTCAGGAGCTGCTTCTCTGACATGCTGGCTCCAGGGCCTGGAGTGAGTTCCAGGTAGTGCCTATTTGAATACATTCCAAGCATACAGAGTGACTTAATGCACTTTCTTAGAAAGCCTTATAGAAGGGCGCCTGGGTGGTTCAGTCGGTTGAGTGTCCGACTTTGGTCTTAGCTCAGGTCTTGATCTCAGGGTCGTGAGTTCAAGCCCCACATTGGGTCCCACGCTGGGCATGGAGCCTACTTAAAAAAAAAAAAAACCTTATTGATAGACAGGTTTCTATTTGGGAGGGGGAGAGTAATGATTCTCAACACTGACTGCCTGTTAGAATCATCTGGAGAGCTCAAAATCTCAGGGATTTTATGGTTTCTTTGATGAATTGAAAACAGAGAAAAAGATGATTCTAACAGACTGTTTCTTTTGGAAACCAACCGACAATACATTGCTTACCCTTAATTAATTTATTGGAGTTGACCCAAATAGAAATGTATCTCATCTCATGTACCTCCCCTATCTGTCACTCACTGAGTAAGGAAGATAAAGGGCTTAGGAAGCAGAACTTGGCACTCTTCGTGCTGGATGACGCACAAGCCAATGTAGGATACTCTGATGAATCAAGAGCAACCCTTCCCTCATGCCGGGATTCTTCCTGCATGGTCTGCGTGGTACTAGCATTTCTATACCAGCTCGTTTCCCAATCTGCACACCTGTTTCTAGTCACTTCAATAGGAAGGAAAGTCAAGAGGAAAACAGCACCTTTCTCTTGCAGAAGGCATCTAAGTGACAGAAATGTAATTGCCTGAATGTCACTCTGCACTTAGCAACAGAGATAAAACCCCCCACCAAATCCTGGAGTTTTTCAAAGAAGAGGGTCAAATTCTCCTGGTGATGAAGACTGCATCCTGGCTGAGAAAGGATCCCCAGGGATGGACAGCTGGAGAATCAGAAGAAGGGGGAGCTAGGGACTTACTTGTTTTTCTCGACGGCGTGTCTTTCAGTGGGTTTGCCTTGTGCTTCTGTAGAGCAATACACAACAGAAAAGAAAGGGAGGGGAAATTAAGTCTTGAGAGAACCAGAGGCTCAAGCAGTTATTTTTTGTTGTTGACACTGCAGGTTGTTGCTTTCACGGTTAGTTCATAAAAGAAAATAGGAACTTAAACCCTTACTCTGCTCCTTTTCTGAGTAGCCTGGGAAGGTAGAGCCCAGATGGAATGTATGGGGAGACTCTCAGATGGGTTTGGGACTCTAGAATGTGTTTTTCACTCTAAAACATATCTGTTGTTGTCCCTCTAAGTAACTGTACGTTGTTTGACAGATGTCTCGGTGGCAATGTTGTAAAGGAAAACCAGAGAGACAAACTACTTAGCTTAATTGCTAATTAATTAATTAACTACAACTACTTAGCTTAATTAATTGCTGCCAGCATTGACATCACTTAGAGTATAGGGCGTTTAGGAGAATCTTAGTTCAAGTCACACAGAGGACAGTCACACCCTGTCATCGAGGGCTGGCTGTGGTGGATCATTGACAAGGTTTGATCTTGTCACCATTATAGAAATGTTGTAAAAGATAAAACAAATTAAAAACAAAACCACACTTCCGAGTGGACGTTAGTAAGGAATATAAAAGGGTGGCAAAGACACCATGGTCACGTGACTTCCAGCTTCCGAAGTCTGTGCTGGTGCTTTGTGAGTATTTAGGTAGGAAGGAAGGGTTTGGTCAGGTTGGAGGGGAGACTAGAGGAAAGGGGTGGGGGAGCTGCTCATTGCACTGGGAATGTGAGAGGGGAGCATGGCCAGAACCTCGAAGGCTGGGGCTGGGGAGCCAGGGCAAGATCCAGGTACCTGTATACACTGTGTTCCCTGAAGCACGAGTACAGCCCTTCAGGGAGGGTGTTCGTGCTGTGGACAGTGCCAGACAGAACCCAGGCCCCTTTGGGCTACCCCGTACCCTGCAACCTCAAACACTTTCCAGGTTCATAAGCAAACACTTTCAAAGAGCAGCTCACATATTTGGGGGACAAAATTGAACTTTGCTTTAACCCTTTAAACATGGAAGTTTAAAGAAATGTATTACTATGATCATAGATGCATGGGGACGGTATCCTTAAGGTCTCCATGCATCGTCCAAAGTTGTCTCGTGTTGCCTACTTTACAGTTGGAAACTCTATAGATTTACATGGTTGGGAAATATAAAAAGGAGATCTGTGAATGTCTTTTGAGTGTTTGCTGGGTGGGAAGGGAAAATAGAACAAAACAGAACTACTGTATTTCTTTGCAGGTACCTGCAGTTTCCAAAAACGCTCATGTCACATTAAAAAAAAAAAGAATTTTCCAGGTCAAGAATATGTTCCCAGAGTTATGAAGTAATGTGGGAAAATAATTGTGTCCCCATAAAACAAATCCATTCAAGAGAAGACATAAAAACACCCTCTGGGAATGGCAAAGGAAGGAAGCTGTGCCTTGTGCCCAAGCACAAATGGGTGAGGTTGACGTTAGTAAAAATCACTCCCGATGGAACAGTAGGGCTCACCACACATCCAAATAGCTTTCATTTCCACTGGTTTCCTCCTCAGCCATCAGATCTTCTAATTCACTTTCTGGAAAGAAGACTGAAAGTAGACTTGCATCTATATTCTTTTAAATTCATGGTCCCAACCTGAATATATAAATATATAAAGATAATAGTTTGAGCCAGTGTCCTGACAAGTGTTTCAAGTTTGACCAGGAAAGTTCTCACCCACCAGACTGCCACTTGCTTTAGGCCCTTTTTATCCCAAGAAAGACACGGTAACTTACAGGCTTGCTGAAGTGCCCTGTGTCATGTCATGTCAGGTGAGTGATGATCCAGCAGGTGCCTGCTCTTTAGTCAAGTGGAGAAAGATGAGGAGCACACAACTCCCCTTAGACAATTTGCCTTCAAGGCTCTCTCTTCCAGTGGAATTTTGAGAATCTTCTATTTTAATTCTATTTTCTAATAAGAAGAATAGAAACCCCTTCTTCATTTCAACAATAAAATCAAATTTGTTTCCCGGATTTTTTCCCCTTATGCTTTGTCATCATCATTAGTATTTAATGATTTCATCATTGGGCTCTAATATAATTATTCTTTAAAATAAGTTTTATTATTTTACAATGATAAATAAAAATGTTGGGAAAGAAGGAAAAATAAGAAGGGGAATGTCACATAGTTTTCCACCAATGAAAAAATAACAAATGAAATTTGTTTGTTTGTATTTTGAGGTTATTTATCCTGTCTTTTTTCCATGTAATGATTTTTTTTTTTGAAAACTCAATATAGACATAACATAGAGAGTGAAAAGACAAAACATAGACATCCTTGGGAAAAGATATTTGCAATAAAGTGACACAAGCCTCTTACCTAGAATATTGAAAAGTTCCTACAAATTAAAAAGGGAAAGACTTATGGAAACCAACTTGACAATAAACTATAACAAAAAATTAATTAAATTAAAAAAACAAAAATAAAAAGAAAAGACAATCTAATAAAAAAATGGATAAAAGACTTCAATGGGCACATTGCTAAAAACGATATTCAAGGGGCCCCTGGCTGGCTCAGTCGGTGGGGCATGTGACTTTTGATCTTGGGGTCATGAGTTTGAGCCCCACATTGGGTGTAGCATTTACTTTTTAAAAAGGATATTCAAATGGCTAAAAAACATATGAAACAGTGTTCAAGCTCACTAATCATAAGGGGAATCCAAATTAAAACCACAATAACATACCACTACATACCTCCTGGGATGACAAAGATTAAAATGACTGATAGTATCAAATGTTAGTGAGGAGGTAGAGTAACTGGAACTCTCATACATTTTTCATGACAGTATAAATTGGCACAACTCTTTGGAAAATTTTAGTCAGAATTTACTAAAAATGAACACACATATACCCTACAACCAACAATTTCTCTCCTAGATATATACCCAATAGAAATGTGTACATTTATGCAACAAAAGTCATGTGTAAGAAATAATGCTCATTGTAGCATCATTTGTAACAGCCTAAAACATACAAGGGGCAAAATGTCCATCAATAGTAGAATAGATTAAAATGCTAGACTTACATAAGGGAATACCACACAGCAATCAGAAAGAATTATTGCTAAATGTAGTGATGCAGATGAATTCACAAATGTAAATTAAGCAAAAGAAAAAGACACCAAGAAGTACAGCTGACCCTTGAACAACACAGGGGTTAGAGGTCCTGACCCCCCCATGCAGTGGAAAATCCACCTATGACTTTTAACTCCCCAAAAGCTTAACTATTAATAGCCTACTATTGACAGTCAATTAGCACATATTTTGTATGTTATATGCATTATACACTGTATTCTTACAATAAAGTAAACTATGGAGAAGAAAATGTTATGAAGAAAATCATAAGAAAAAGAAAATACATTTACAGTACTGTACTGTATTTATTGAAGAAAGTCCACATAGAAGTTGGACCCACACGATTCAAACCCATGTTGCTCAAGGGTCGACTTTATATATTCATGGTCCCACTTATATACCTCAAAATTAGGCAAAACTTATTTATGATGATGAAGTTTGGTTATTTTTTGTGTTGTGGTGACTGGGGGGACCTAAGGGAGGTTTTAGGGTGCTGGAAATGTTTGATTTCTTGTTCTGGTGTGTACATGTCTGTGCTCACTTAAAGAAAATTTATTGAGCAATAAATCCATGGTTTTATACTCTTCTGTGTGTAAAAATGTCACTTTATAAAATGTCATTTAACAAAGAAAAAGACACTGTTTTCAAGGTATTTGTGAAGAGTTAATTTTTTCTCCTTAAACTGAGTGGGAAAAAAGCAACATTTCAAAATTACCATATTCTATTATATGATATCTGATTTTAAACATGTGAAGCAAAATTAAAATTAAACATTATAAGTAAAACTACATAGTTTTAAGTCTTGTAAAAATAACTTCTCACTTTTTTTTACTTAACATAAAAAGCGTATTTAGTGTTAATAGAGATTCATCATAAATATAATCTCTGATGTCTATTGTTGGATCAAAATTTGTTAACCATTTTCCTCCTGTAGGACTGGGTAATTTTAAATTTAGGGATATTATTTAAAATGCTACAATGAATATCTTGGTGCATATTTTTTTTCTATAGTTCAAATCATTTGCAGATGTGGAATTACCGGGTTAGAGAGCACAGAGATTTTTAACTCTTAATGTATATTATCAAATTGCTCTTTTCAAGGGCTGCTCCAATACACACTCCAGCAAGGTATGATTGTGCTGACTTGATTAAAATTTCACTGATGCTATTTTTTTCTGCTTCTTTAATCTCTGTTAATTTGATTTGTAAAAATGCATCTCACTGCAAATATCAAAACTTATTCTGAAAATACTGCATTTGCTGAAAATTTCTTTGCATTTGTCTGCAGAATAGATTTACCAGCCACGTAAGACTGTCTTTAACCCAAATAATGTTGTCCAGCATTAAAAATGCTTATGTTGACCAGACATTTGAAGAATCATTTCAAACCTTTTTGTTGCCAGTTGTGTCTTAGAAATAAAAATTATTAGTATTTCAGTATGCATTCTAAAAGGTAAGAACTCTTTTTTAAAAACATAGGCACAATAACATAATCATACCTAAAAAGATATTCTTTAATTTCATTAATTACCCAGTCAACATTCACATTTTCCCATTGTCATAAATGTGTATGAGTGGTTTTTTTCCTTAAATTCAGATCTAAATAAGTCCAGAATTGTGATTGATTGATGTATCTCAAATTTCTCTTAATTTATGGTTTTTTGTTTAATTTCTTTTCCACTGTAGATTTATTGTTGTGGATCATGTTGAAGAGAGTAGTTTTTAGTTCTCTAGGGTTCCTATAGCCTGGATGTGCTGATTATATTCCTGTGGTATTTTTAAAACATGTTCAATATCCTCTATTTTTCCTACAAATTGATAGTCAGTACCTGAGGCTTGATAAGATGCAGATTTTAAAAATCAAGATTACATCATAGGTAGCACGTATACTTCCCTTAGGAGGTACATAATCTCTGGTTGTCTCTTCTTATGCTGTTTGTAGCCATTGATGGTCATTGCCTGACAATGAATTCATTAGGACTTGCAAAAATTGTGATGAATTCTATTATTTCTTCATTTGTTAGTTTGAATACCTCAATAAAGGGACTCTTCTCCTTCACCTATTTAGTTACCCGAGATACTGTTTATATAGGAAAAATGCACATTAAGTGTTTTGTCAACTAGTTTTCAAAATAATGATGTGGTTCCCTGCTATTTTCCACAGGTGAACAATGAATTTTGCTTATTAGTATCATGATTTCAAAGACTTAAACACATTTGCTGTGCTTCATTACGATGCAGTTACCCTTTTCCATGCACAAATGGACCATCTTTGGCTGGTAGGGGTCCCTTCAAATGGGCTCTCATGTCTTTTTGACACAACCCTAATGTTTCTTGATAGCTTTTTTTTCTTTCTGATATGAGAGGAGTTCGATGTTTTAGGGGCACCTGGCTGGCTCAGCTGGTGGTGCATGAGACTCTGGATCATAGGGCTATAAGTTCAAGTTCTATGTTGGGTGTAGAGGTTATTAAAAATACAATCTTTAAAAATTAAATTTATCCTTAAAGGATGAATACTTTCAGCCATTGAAAACACTCAACACTCTGAATACAATTCTCAAACTGGAATCCTCCCAAAATATTCTGAGCAATGGCAGCTTCCTTCAGGAGATGGAAAAGTTGTCTACTTGTATGATACAACTGTCATCAATTTATAAGTTTTTTGTATTTTTTATAAAAGCCATTTACATTCTTTCCTAGTTAGTCATAGATGGTTTACATGTCTGCCTCCCTTGCTAGCCTGTATTCTGAGAACAAAACCTTACCTTATTCATCTTTGAATCCCTACCACAACACTTATCACTCAGTAAGTACTTAGGGAACACACTTTTGTTTTCATTTTTGACTTTAGAATTAATATAAATAAATTTAAAAGAGCTATATAATATGGGGACGTATAGTAAGGGAAATCAACCCTTACATTTCCAGAACCACACACATTCACTGTTAGCATGTCATATGTCCATCTGGATGACTGGCTACGCACCAGAAAATGAGTTTATACTTTGCCTTATATAGCTTGTGATTTTTATAATAATGTTTATATGCACATTTAAAAATCTATACAATTATGTCTAGCCTTAAAATATTTTTACATTTATTACCAGTTTTTTACCCTCCAGATGATTAGCAAAATATATAACACAAATATAATTAAGACCATTTTGTTAAGTTGGGAGCTAAAGAATAGAACAGTCTAATGGTTTAACTGAGGACACAGGGGAAAGGTCAGAGCGTGCGGGGAGCACGGATGATCTTGCTCTCAACTCCATTACTGACGCCTCCCAGAGACTTTGGGGAAGAACTACTGGGATCACTCCAGCCCTTGCTGGCAGCACTGACAATACTCGGGGCTCTGGGGGGGGGGGGTATCGCTGTCCTCACCCCTTTAGGACAGTATCACCATGTCAAGGAAAAGAACAGAACGTGGGTCTTTTCAAGGGAACAGAAATGCTACCCTTTTAGGATAAATTTTGCCTACTTTTTAGCACTATTTTAGAACACAAGTTACTCATTTCACTTCAAATGAAATTACTTAGGAAAAAACACTTTCACATACATATAAAGGGCAGTTTTTGGAAACAGAGACCAGTTCCAAAAGCTGGTTCTACCACTTATTAGCCTCTCTACAGCTCAGTTTTCTTATGCGTGGAATGGAGAAAACACTCACCAGAAAAGATATGTGTTAGGATTCACTATCTGGAGGGAAGAACTGCATGAGGAAGGAGGACTTGGGGGTGCAACCTTGCAATGTTGTTGGAACAAGGTCACCTTTTGACATGAAATGAAAAAGAAGAAGGATTTGAGTCCTGAAGATTTCTGAAATGTGAGCAAAGTTATGCTCTGGATTTTCAGTTTCTCCAGTGACAAACAATTCAAGTGCTCCCAGTCTTCAAAGTGGGGTGTTCAAGGGTATGGTGGTGAGATGGCCTGATCAAAGATGTGGCTGCAGTGGGGGGAAGGTCTGGACTCACTCAGATTAGTAGCTGCTGCCTGATAGCACAGGGGTCTGACCCTGGGGAAGTGATCCCTGTGGTGGAGACCTGCGGTGCCCTGTGGAACCAGGTTAGGTGCTGATATCTCTGGAGGCCACTTCCCAGGGGCGGGGCTGCACCTGTGAGCAAGGTAGAGCGGCACTGCTCCTAGGGGCGGGGCGGGTGGAGCTCTGCAGCTCAGATTTTCGCTCCACTTACAATGTCTTTATTCAACCTTTCCTTGGGCAGATCCGAGGCTCCTGGGGGACCCCCTCCCCTGACGGAAGTTGAGATATTTTACTCCAGTAGTCCCGTCCCCACCTGGCGGCTCCTGCCCATCCCTCCCGCCCTGTCCGGTGCGCACTCACACAGAAAGAACCACCTTTACATTCAAAGGGCTTTTAGAGCCTGGTAGGGCTTGCTGCTGTGCTTTGGGAAGGGCTAAATTAATCAGACTTAATATCCTAGGTACTGTGAGTCAGAAACGTAGTGATCTTTTTTCAATTCATCTTTTTCCTTCAATCCTTTTTTCCTGGAAACATTCAAGGCTACATAAGAGTTGAAAGGATAGTGCAATGAACACCTCTTCTGCAGATTCGGAGCAGAGGGAAGCCTAGGCGCCAGATGCATCTACAATGCACAGCTGGCTCAGGGAGATACTGAAGCTGGCCGCACTCATGTTGTACACTAGAACTGCTTTTTGAAATCAGTGAGGTGATTGCCTATGCTCATTTGGGAAAGAATAATAAAGTGGCTCCAGGGCTGGTGGCTGTCAGGGATCCCACTTGAAAAGTCTATTGGTGAGTCAAGGGCACTGAATTTCCCAGACTTGCTTTGCTGCTGTGTCAGCCCTGGTATTGGTAATGCAAATGTTGGGGGCCCCTGGCCTTGGTGAGTTCTTGGGGCCTCTGCCCTCTAGCAATAACTTGCTTCCCGTTTCCTGGAATCTGCCAGAAGTGAGCCTTAGAGTATAATTACCCTAAATCGTTACAACTAAGTTTTGAATGAAAGGGAATGAACCCTCTTTACTTACTTGAAAAGAAGCAAAAGAAGACAGTTGAAATGTTAGGAAAGGTTTTAAAAGGATGCAGGACTCATTTCTTCTTCTACAGAGAACACCATCTCCTAGTTTTTCCGTATGGCTCTGAAACGGTTGCAGGTATAGGGTAGCCATATCTGCAATTTCTCATCTCTGGGGAAGATTTAATTGCCTCTGTCATATAGCAATTAAGAGGACTAAGTCCTTCCATGCAGATCAACATTTGCTTGAACTTTTTCATTCTACACTTATTAAGAAAACAACTCATCAGAGCTATGAGCTCTGACCTCTATCATCTCTCCACGGATATCCAAATTATATCATGTTATTGTGGAAAGGCCAGGCCTCGCTTGTCTAAATATACAACAGCCTTTTTTTAGTGTCTTTCAGACAGGATGGTGAAGTGATCTCACTTTACGGGGAACTGTGGTAGAGAGTGAGGCAGGCGTTGCTGGAATCCCTACTCTTTCTGCTTCTAGGAAGTCATAAAGAAATTCAGCTCTATTGGATTCACTACATACGACCTCTTCTTCGTAGCTGAAATTTGGGTCTGCAACCCAAGCGTGGGTGGGTAGGGGGGTTCTCACTTTGGCCCTCAGGCTGTGTCACAGTGTCTTGCTGGGCACAGCAGCAGATTTACTGTCACATGGCCACTCCACACCCACAGAGAAAGACTGCAAAGCATAGAATCTCTGTTTTCTGAGAGCATGGATGTTCTCTCCTACACTGGATGGTTCCAGGCTGGCAGAGTGGAGCTTACTTACCTAAAGACATGCTAACAGAGAGAAACACAGCATTGTTCCCTTGTCTTTTATCCCCGCACGCCAGGCACTGCAATACCCTGAGAAAATCAAAGTTGCCCTTTATATAATAAACAAAAAATTCCAATCGTTTTTATGATTGTTTGCACACCTTCAAATCTAATGGTATATTCAGACCGCATTAGTAGGTTTTGGATCAAGGAATTAAACAATTGACATTTTTAAGGGTCTGGTCTTTTCATTTGATTTTGATTTTTTTCCAGCTTTATTGAGATGTACTTGACATACAACAGTATATAAATTTAAGGTGTATGACATGATGATTTGATATATGTATATATTGCAAAGTGACACAATAAGGTTAGCTAAGGCCATCACCTCACATAACCACCATTTGTGTGTATGTGTGGTGACAACATTTAAGATACTCTCTTAGCAACTTTCAAGTATATAATAGAATATTGTTAACTACAGTCCCCATGAGGTACATTCAATCCTGAACTTACTCATCTGAATGAGGGTCTGTTCCATAGAAAATACAGGCATGTTCACTCTCTCCAAACAACTTAAAGTCTTACTGACACAAAGCACACAGAAATTAGAAATGATGCAGTTGGTGCTGAAGGAAGTCAGAGAGTTGAAATGGTGATGTCAGAAAGAGCCAGAGAAGGCTTCATGGACGAGGGGCAATGAACTCGCAGGCTTAAACTCGGCACATATTACAATACATAAAACATGAGAAAGATACACACCAGAGTGCTGAGTTCTGGGAAGGAGATTGGGGTTGTGTATGGTGGCTATTAAATGGGACTGTTGATTTTTATTGCACCCATGCATCACTTGTATAATCAGTGGTGTACTGGTAAATGTTTAGGAAGCAGCTCTCTCTCTCTTTCTTTTTCTCAAAAAATGTTCTTATTGTAGTGTTTTCCAAGGTG
Source organism: Cryptoprocta ferox (assembly GCA_028646485.1). Classification (NCBI taxonomy): domain Eukaryota; kingdom Metazoa; phylum Chordata; class Mammalia; order Carnivora; family Eupleridae; genus Cryptoprocta; species Cryptoprocta ferox. Next base: position 40,388,277 of record CM053566.1, read on the forward strand.
TAAATACTTCCATTATGGCTAATTTCAAGCAACCAATGTAAGAGCAATTAGCTCACAGATTCTTGGAAATGTCATAATTCAAGCTCTTATTATATGCCAGGCTATGTAGGTCAAGAGCTGGTGGAAATGGGAAAAAAATGCTGATGCAATCTTTGTCGGCCCGGTGACAGAGATATAGTGGGAGAGCTCAAAGAGGAGCTAGAGGAAGGACGATTTACCTCAGCTAAAGTGTGGAGAAGCAGGCAGACCAGAGAAGTGTCTCTGAATGAGCTTTGAAAGACGGCATAAGAGCTAGGTAATTAGAGAATGGGAAAAAGGCCCAAAGCATGGAAGTATATGATACATTCAGGGAACTGCAAGTTGCTCTCTTTGTACAAAATTATTGGCAAAAAAAGCAGGATGAAGCCTGGGGCCATATTGTCAAAGGCAATGAATTTTGCTGTGTAGTGATGAGAGCTACGGACAGTTTTTGAGAAGCATCCGGCAGTAATTCCGATGGCAGTGTGGAGACTAACCTGTAAAAGAGATCACTGCAATGTTTCAAACAGAATACAATGAGAGCTTCACTTAAGGCAATGCAGTAGACCTAGAAATGGGACAGATCCAGACAGGATATTGGGATTGGCTGAAATGAGTGAAAGAGATTGGCTGCTTTTGAAGAGAATACCCAGGATTTAGAAAAATGATCACTCTGCCCCCTGTGGAAATGAGTGACTGGGGAGCCCAGTCCATCATTTCCTTTGTATCTTACTGGTATTTGTGACTTTGAAAGCAAGTGAGACACGAGTGGCAGGTCATGAAGATGGTTTCGTTTTATGGTATTTGGATTTATAAATCTTGATTCTGGGTAGTTACGTTATAAAAATTATGGACTTCTGATTGGGGATGGAGGGCATCTCTCAAAATTGGGAAACAATGAGCCCAGGAGTTTCCTGGATAAATAATCATTTATCCATGGAGCTTGAAAAGAGAATAAGGGAAGGGAGGAAAGCACCTGGGTAGACCTGTGAATCCAGTTGCTTTGAAGAGTAATAGGCAGAGCATAGAAAGAATAAGGGAGCTGGAAGTGTTTGGTGATTCACATGAGAAAGCAATTGGGAAGGAGGCCAGAACAAGAGCTGGTACCTGAGATGTCTGTGTACAAACACACAGGGCATAGGTAACAGGCAGAGTAACTTGGAATTATAACACCAGGTGTAAATATGATGTTCTCATTGAAACCCTGTGGATGAGACTTAAGACTTACTCATACTGAGGAAATCAAGCCTGTGCGCTATTCAAAGGAAGCACATCTATGAAGTGGGGAAGGGGATTCATGTGTGTTGTAGAGGAACTAAGTAGAAGCCCAGTGAAAAGCATAAAGATGAATATTTAGGAGGAGAGAATCAGAACATTACTATATGCCATTTGGCTAAAAGGTAATGAGGCAAAATTAAATTTCGCATTTGTCTTTTTTAAAAAATGTTTATCTTTGTGAGAGAGACAGAGCACAAGTTGGGGAGGGGCAGAGAGAAAGGGAGATACAGAATTCAAAGCAGGCTCCAGGCTCTGAGCTGTCAGCACAGAGCCAGATGTGGGGCTCAAACTCACAAACCGTGAGAACATGACCAGAGCCAAAGTCATTTCACCATCTGAGCCACCCAGGTGCCCTATCATTTGTCTTTTGTTTTTAATTTTCTACATGTTTGATTTATTTTTTTAAATGTTTGTTTATTTATTTTGAGAGTGAGAGTATGCAGGGGAGGGGCAGAGAGCAGGAGAGACAAAGAATCCCAAGCAGGCTCCATGCTGTTAGTGCAGAGTTCAACACGGGGCTCAATCCCATGAACTGTGACATCATGACCTGAGCCAAAATCAAGAGTTGGATGATTAACCGACTGAGCCACCCAGGCACCCCTAAATTTCACATTCATATAAAATATCCCAATAAAATTCTTCTAAAATTTTTAATAAAAAAATCTGACCCTGATCTTATGAACATAACATTTTAATATCCATTTTTATGCTTGAAACAGCCACATGTGGTTCCTGACAGAAACTTTTTAAAAATGACCTCCTGAAATACTGAATAATCTCTATCAAGAAAAAAAAAATATTTTGTTGTATAAATGGGTAACAAAAAAATTAAAATGTATTTATAATTATTTTTAAATGTACAATTGTACTATCCATAACAATTTAAAAATGCACAATAAGACTATAGAGAATCAAACAGTACTTCCCTTTTTTCCCATTGATAAATGTAATATTGAAACTCGTATAATAAGGCAAATAGATTCTTTATCATAAACAGATACACTCGACTTACCCATGGGGATAGCTCTCTAGCCACGTTAATAACCCCCTGTAGCCAAGGATCATGAGTCTGTTCAAAGGGATCTGATAAATTCAATAGTGGAAGTCTCTAGAAAGTGTCAGGCCAGAGGCATGTTGATGCTCCCAGGTGGTCTAATCCCATGTGAAGCCATACTCTATCAGTAGCTGGGGATGTGAGTGTTATAGGTGGAGTTGTGTCTCTCCTGCCACAAATTCCGATGTGGAAGTCCTACCCCCAGTACCTCAGAGTGTGACCTTATTTGGAAATATGGCCTTTGCAGATATAATCAAGTTAAGATAAGGGTGGGCCCTAATCCAGTGACTAGTCCTTTTAAGAAGAGGGAAGCTTGGACATAGAGACACACAAAGAAGAGACAATGTGAAAAGACATGATAAAAGATACCAAGGAGAAAGGCCTGGAACAGAGACTTCCCTGTTAGCCCTCAGGAGGAAACAACCCTGCTGATATCTTGATTTTGGCCTTCTGGCCTCCACAACTATGAGATAATCCATTTCTGTTATTTATGCCACTTGATCTGTGGTGCTTTGTTACAGCAGCCTGGGCAAACTCATCCCCTGGAAATAGAGTTCAGCCCCCAAGAGTTGGGGGTGGAGGATGGGACTGGTGAGAACCAGACACTATGTTAGGGTAACAGCCAAGCAGAGGAGTGAAACTTCAGCCCCAGGGGAGGAATGAAAATGAAAAAGGAGAATGGAGACAACGTCTAGTGAATTTTGGGCAAACTCTATGAAGTTACAGCTGCTCACATGCGTTTTCCCAAAACTCATTTCCCAAACATGAAAGATCTTACATCAAATACAAGGTGGTAAGAGCCCAGAAGGCTGGTGGCATTCAGGGACAGTGGCCCAGGGGCTGGGCCACATCATCGTGTGTGAGGTCTCTAGTATCTATGGCTGAGGAGGGGACATAGACAAGACAGTTGTGTGAAAGCAGATTTAGGATTTATTATATAGAAGGATAAATTTTGGCTCAAAATTAAGAGAACTTTCACTTTTTCTCTATAAAAACATTTGTAATTTAAAATTTCATAGGAAATTTGTAAAATAGAAAAAGAAAAAACATCTCCCCATAATTCTACTTTTTTAAAAAAAGTAACCTCTACATCCAGTGTGGAACTCGAGCTCATGACCCAAGATCGAAAGTCCCATGCTCTACCGACTGAGCCAGCTAGACACCCCCACAACTCTACCATCTTAACTAAATTAACCATGCATTTCCTTTGTTTTTCTTCATGTATGTATATTTTAGTTGTAGTACACTAGGGAGTGTACATGTATTTTGCATCCTGATTTTTCATTTTTACCTTTTATTTTTATTTTTCCCTGATACCATGACCTGAGCTGAAATCAAGAGTCAGATGCTTAAACAACTGAACTACCCAGGTAGCACACATCCTGATTTTTAAAGAAATAAAATTATGATATATGCATGTTTCTATTTTGCTACATGATTTCTCACAAAGATGATTTTAATTGTTGCTTCAGTCCATGGAGTGTGTGAAGCATAATAAATGATTCCCTGTTGTTGGATGTTAAGGTTGTGGCTGGTTTCTTCCTTATCAATATTCTCTTTAAGGTTCCTTCCAGCACTGAGATTCTATAATTCTATGTTTAGCAAAGGGAAATGAAAACCACTTCTCAAATTATCTTCTCCATCTTTAATTCCTTTTAAGAAGGGGTCTTTTGAGATACCCCAACATGTTACACTAAGTAAGTCAGATTTCTGTTTATTTCCTGAGTATCACTTCACAAAAATAATTTTAAGAAATCTTTATCCAGTTGCCTATCTCGGACAGTTTCTTTTTTCAAATGTACCCCAAAAAACTAAAAAATAGAAAGTTAGTACCAAGAATTTCTATAAACCTTCATCCAGATTCCCCCAAAGTTAACATTTTACCTAACTACAGTACAATAATCAAAACTGGAAAAGACTCTTATCAAATCTACAGACCTGATTCAGAGTGCACCAATTGTTCCACTGTCTCCTTTTTCTGGTTCCACATCCAATGAGGGATCACAGGTTGCATTAACTCTCGTGTCTCCTTAGTGTTTATTAATCTAGAAAACTTCCTCAATCTTTCTTTGCTTTTCACACCTTGATACTTTTGAAAAGTACTGGCCAATTATTTTATAGAATGACCCTCAGCTGGGGTTGTCTCGTGTCTCCTCATGGATTTTTCATGGCACCATATGGATGTTGGGTCCTTCTCAAAGCATCTCTATGGGAAGCACGTGAGGTACATCTGCCCCATTACAAGCAATGTTAACTTTAATCACCTGGTTAAGGTGGTGTCAGATTCTGTTACTGTAAAGTTACTATTTTTCTCTCAATATTGTGGGGACTTGTTTCTCATTTTACTTTCACTGACAAATATTAGCTTTTGTTGATGATACTTCTCTGAACAAGTTATTACTGTTTTTCAAGTGATGATTTTCTATTTTTGTTATTCTTTCTATAGTTATTAGTTGTAATTTCCTTGGACAGATTTTATAGATTTGTTTAACCCATATAGCGCTAGATCATCCTTCCATTAGAGCAAAAGAAGAGAATATTTATCTAGTGCTCATCTGGTGTCGTTCCTGTTGTTAAGACACAAGGGATCTGCCAAAGGCTTGGAGATGACAGAGCATCTTCGTGTATCTGCATTGGCTCTTGATTTCCTGAATCTTCCTCGGCTAGTTATAGCTTGTTCTGCCAAGGAATCATACCTACATTTTCATACATTACTCTTTTTTTCAAGTTTATTTACTTATTTTGAGAGAGACAGAGACGGAGAGAGGGAAATGGAGGGGCAGAGAGAGAGGGAGAGAGAGAATCCCAAGAAGGCTCCATGCTATCAGCACAGATCCCAATGAGGGGCTTGATCCTAAGAACCATGAGATCATGACCTGACCTGAAAGCAAGAGTAGGATGTTTAACCAACTGAACCACCCAGGCATCCCTTCATATATTAGTTACTCTTAAATCATTACTGTAAAGTAATAAAGGAGTAGCAATTGCCACCTCAATTCTACAGATGATAAAAACAAACCCCAAGGAAGTAGATACACTGCCTGGGTCAGAGAGCAGCACAATTGGAACTAGTTTCCAGTTCCTGGAGGTTTTTACTTCCTATCTGGGATAGTCTAAAAAGTATATTACTTCTATTTGTGTATGGATAACATGATATGTCTTCAAGAAAAGATGTTGCTTTTGAACAAAATTATTATTAATAAGATTTTCACTCTTGGCTTTTTTGTACTATTCACCATTATAATCCAGTGTATTATTTGCAAATAACAAAAATAATAGTTATTTCAACATAATTTCTTACAGACATAAATTTCATTGACTGTTTTCACTTCAAGCTGAGTTCCTCGTGATAACCTTAAATTCTAAATAAGGAATCTTCCATTTAACCAGAATGGTTAAGAGGTTCTGGTTAACTGAACGTTACCCTATGAACATCACCATTCTTCAAAGAACCCAAGCACAAAGATGAAGAGAAAGTATTCTTTTTCTTTTTTTAATATTTTATTTTTTTAAGTAATCTCTATATCCAATGTGGGGCTCAAATGCACAACCCTGATCTCAAGAGCCAGCCAGATGCCCCTAAGGGAAAGTATTCTTTAAAATCAGACAGTATTGGGGCACCTGGGTGGCTCAGTTGGTTGAACACCCGACTTCGGCTTAGGTCATGATCTCACAGTTCGTGGGTTCAAGCCCCGCGTCGGGCTCTGTGCTGGCAGCTCAGAGCCTGGAGCCTGCTTCTGATTCTGTGTGTTCCTCTCTCTCTGTCCCTCCCTGCTCACGATCTGTCTCTCTCTCTCTCAAAAATAAATAAATGTTAAAAAAAATTTTAAATCAGACAGTATCATATGTTAGTATGAACAGCAACTCTCATTGCATGGTGGCATTAAAACACAAGGTAGGAAATAAGCTAATTAAAAAAATATATCTACGTGATCTTATTTTCTTGTCATTTATTTTTTTTCCTAAAAATAGCATGTAGGAGAAAGAAATTTTAGATTAGGTGGACTTTCTGGTGATCAGTATCTTGGATTTTAAAAACTTACTACTATGTCTGTTAAACTAGTTTCTTTTCTTTAGGGCACCAGTAACTGGAGTTTCCCAAGGGGTCAGCAACCATCTGCATTTGCTCATACAATCACGACTCACTGAACTCCGTGTCTCAGAGCAGGTACCCCTCCTGGGTGGTGGTGTTTTGTTTTATTTTTAAGTCACTGGTGTCCCGGTGTTTGTCCCTGTCCCTCGCACAAAGTAGGGACCAGATAAATATGTGCTGACTGATCTACTGACCCACTGACAGCCAGACTTCATTCACATCCAGGGTGAGTGCCCAGCCTGGGCCTTTCTGAATTCCTGGGATTTTTTTTCTTATTTCAAAAAAAACAATACGTGCTCATTATAGAAACTTGTAAAATAGAGAAACACACACACACACAGAAAATAAAGACTCTTCCTTATCTTGTCATCCATAAAGATGAGCATTTTCCCGTTTATCAAATATTCTTCAAAAACATGCTTTTTCATGGCAATAGAATGATCCATTGTGTGGATGTGCTATATGTAATAATTTCCTTGTTGTGGGTCATAAAAATTTTGTACAATTTGCCACCATTGGAGATAATGCTGTGATGTTACACAATAACCTCTCTGACTAGTAAAGCTGATTATCAAGTTACTCTCTGAAAAGATTATATCCATTTAAGTCCACTTGCTTCATAGATTTTCAATGCTGACCGTTGAGAAACAAGGGTTTCGAAACTACTCCTTTCCTTTGAGCGGCCTCCAGTGTAATGAGACTGAGCTAGCCTTTTCCTGCGGACTTAATTCTGGGCCCCTGTGAAGGGTAGGGTAAATCACAGGGGAATGGATAATTTGGAAAACATGCCTGGAAACATCAGTGTAAAGTGAAGGAAGAGCATTAGCCCTTTAAAAAAATAAAAAGCTTTTGGGATAAAGCAAAGGAGCAATAATACCCAAACTAAGTGATTAAGAACACAAACTAGTATTATGTATTATGTTGGTTGTTGTATTATGTTGGTTGTTGTCACTTATTCATGCCCCCAAATTAAAAGCTATTTTCTCTTTACAAAAGATAAAATCATGCTAGTGAAAAGGAGAAAACACTGGGCTGGAACGAGTCAAAAGATGAGAGTATTTTAAAAAACAATTAACATTCAATAAGTAAATAAAAATTTAAAAATAAAAAAATAGGGATGGCCGGGTGGCTCAGTCTGTTAAACTGTCCTACTTTTGATTTCAGCTCGATCATGATCTCATGATTCGTGGGTTTAAGCCTCGAGGCGGGATCTGCGCTGACAGTGCAGATGGAGACTGCTTGGGATTCTTTCTCTCGCCCTCTCTCTGTCCGTTTCCTGCTTGCACACCTGTGTGCACACACACTCTCTCTCTCTCAAAATAAAAACTTAAAAAAATAAAATGAGCCAGTCTTTTAAAAAAAATTAATAAATAAAAATAAATTAGAGGTGCCTGGGTGGCTCAGTCCATTAAGCGCCCGACTCTTGGTTTTGGCTTAGGTCATGATCTCACAGTCTGTGAGATCCAGCCCCATGTCAGGCTCTGTGCTCACAGTGCAGAGTCCTCTCTCTCCCTCTCTCTCTGCCTCTCTCCTGCTCTCTGTCTCTCTCTCTCAAAATAAATAAGTAAACATTTAAAAAAATAAAAAAAACTTAAAAATTAACATTTGTTTCTGAGGAACAGATTTGCTTCACTCTGAAACAAAAATTTCATTTTCAAAAATAATATATAATAAAAATTTCCAAAAACGATTTGCCATTATCATAAACAAAAATTCCATCTGGTCCTTGTCTTTTTCTGCATCTGCTTATTCCACCTTCAAGACTGGTAGATCAGGTGTCAGACCGGAAGCTTTGCTCAGTTCCTAAAGATATCCTTCAGTTCCTAAATATAGGACATACACATCTATTTATTAAGGCAGCATTTAAAATGACTGTGAGCCATTACAAACATGTAAAATATTATTATTGCAAAAGGAGAGCTTAACTACTTAAAATTTAACCCTTGGTAGGACAATTCTATTTCCAGGCATCCAGTCAGGCAAAGGCTGCAATACTCTTGGAACTCTGTGGAAAACTCTAGAGATAGAGCTCTGGGCTCTGAGCCAGTTGTGCAGTGGAAAACCACCATTTTAGAAAGTGGGATTTTTAGAATACAGTGGGAGTGAGGCTGAAATCAATCTTTATGTAGGATAATTTTACTGAGAAGCCTGAGTGATTGACCCTTTCTTTATTTTATTTTGTGTTTTCACTGATTGTCATGAATCCCATTCCAGCTTATTATCCAATCACAACCTTATTTATTACATTTTACAGCTCAATGGCTCACGAATAAACACTGTAAGCATCATTCGTCAAAAAGAGGATACTCTGTAGAGAGTTGGGGTAATGTGCTTTCATTAATGTAAGGGTTGCTGGGAATCAGTGTTGACCCCCCTTTCTTTATACCTTTCTTTAGATAGTCTCTCATGGTTAACCTTGTAATCTTAGTGCATGATTTCCAAAAGACAGACCATCAAAAGTGAACTAAAAGCCAATGTAGTTTTGTCCCAAAGCATGCTGGGAAGTCGATGGATATCAAAGCTATTTTGTCAGGAGACAAAGAATGTCATATTTCTGGGGCCCTTATGTTCCCCTTCAACAAGGAAGTGGAATGGAAATGGAAGATGAAAGACATGTAACTACTTTTAAATGATGCAAGAAAAGATACGTTTTTCTATTGACATTTTCCTTTCTAGTGGTGGTGGTTGATCCGTAAGTTCTAAGCTGGAGTGAAGGTCTAAGTAGCTGGGATTTGGGAGAGAGAGTGGGGATCTGTGGTTCAGGGATCATAAGGTAGATTGTACTTTAGGATGAAGTGAACACAAATAAAACATTTCCATTTCCATCCTCTGATCCCCACACTTGTATGCCTGCCCCTGTTCATCTAGCTTTCTTGGCTCCATAATACCCTCCCTCGGTGGCTGGGGCTGGGGGCAAGGGGAAAGATGGTTTAGTGGATATTGTTGGTATTCTGCCCATTTCTCCTCCATAGGGAATCTCAATGGACCCATATTTTCATTTTAGTTGACATCATCACCCATGCACTTTGAGGTGACATGATATTGTCTTACTCCAATCAGCCCATTCCACTTCCAAGCTAAGGGCACTGGTTTAGGTGAGGGTACATGACTTACAGGTCCTATCAAGGTGAATCTCAGGACTCAGCACTACAACTAGGGTGCTCTCTCTCCTTCTTGTTCCAGGAAGTATAGGTACCATTGCAGTCCTTTTGCCACCTGGCAAGAGTGACCTAAAGATGAAGTCAACAAATGGGAGAAGCACATACAAGGAAGTGGCAGAGAAATGGAGCAGGAGCTCCTGGGTTAAAATAACTCTGAAGCTTGCCCCACTCTGAACTTCCAGTTACATGAACACATGAATGTCCTCACTGTTCAATTCATTTAGAGAAGATGTTCTGTGTCTTGGAACCAAAAACATTCTAGCTGTTTATGGAAGGGTGGAGGCATCTTGTATCTAAGCATATTAAGGCCCACCTCTAGGGGCTGTGTCTTCCTTTTTTTTTTTTTAAGATTTTATTTTTAAGTAATCTCTCTATCCAATGTGGGTCTTGAACTTACAACCCTGAGGTCAAGAGTTGCACGCTCTACCAACTGAACCATATTGTTCATATTAACCTAGAATGTAGATCAAATGGTATGCACATGCAGTGAACAACACTAGAAGGTAATACTGTTCAGGTATACACAGTACTGTATAAAAAGAGGGAGAAGGACAGATTTGGGTTCTAATCATTACTGATCGTATTATTTCTGTGAGAATATCTGCTCCAAGTTCCAAATAAGCGACTTACACGTGAACTTTTGGGGACCCACTGGATCTCAGGTTTCTCACCAGGATTTCACATCGGAGGAAGTTTAAGGTATCTTCTAGCTTTACCATTCTCCGATTCTTTGTTACCAGTTCATTTTAAGTAAGTAAAAGTGAAACCCTGTAATAGGGCATCATTCTTGAATAGTATGGCATTTGAAGATTGTGCATTTCCCGGTCAGCAAGCTGTATCTTGCTTGTTTTCACAGCACTCGGAGATTTGTCATGATTATTTTAACCATTTTTGAAATGCTAGGATATTGCTCACATCTTGCCTTTAAATATTTATGCATAGAATACCTTATTTCCCACAGCAAACTCATTTTTTGATTTGTCAGTTTTATGGAAACCTGAGAGATCCAAACAGGCTCGCATTTCTAAGCAAAAGCTTAGTGTGTGCCAGTCATAAATCTGTGCTTTTATGTTATACCTAATGGCGAAAGGTATTGCTCTTGAGACTGAAATCTGTTCTTTATTTTTTAAAAAATGTTTAATGTTTATTAATTTTTGAGAGAGAGAGAGACAGAGAGAGAGAGAGAGAGTGTGAACAGGGGAGGGGCAGAGAGAGAGGGAGACACAGAATCTGAAGCAGGCTCCAGGCTCTGAGCTGTCAACACAGAGCCCCACGTGAGGCTTGAACTCATGAATTGTGATATCATGACCTGAACCAAAGTTGGACGATTAACCGACTGAGCCACCCAGGCACCCCTGAAATCTGTTCTTTAATATTGGCACGATGGAAACAAAAGAGGAGCGTGTGGCCAGTCTGGAAAAAGGAAGTTACATTTTTGCTTCATGTTCATGGTACTGGAGATTCCATTAATATTTAACAAATTCTTCCTGATTTGAATAATTAGCCATTAATTCTTTTTTAAAAAATTTTTAATGTTTATTTTTGAGAAAGAGAGAGAGAGAGAGAGAGACAGAGTGAGTGGGGGAAGGGCAGAGAGAGAGAGGGACACAGAATGCAAAGCAGGCTCCAGGCTCTGAGCTGTCAGCATGGAGCCCGACACAGGGCTCAAATCCACAACCCATGAGATCATGACCTGAGCCGAAGTCAGACACTTAATTGACGGACCCACCCAGACACCACACCCATTAATTCTTTAAGTATTTTTATTTATTTTGTGAGAGAGAGAGAGAGAGAGAGTACATGTGTGCATGAGTAGGGGAGGGGCAGAGAGAGAGAGAGAGTGAGAATCTCAAGCAGGCTCTGCGCTGTCAGTGCAGAGCCCCACTTGGGGTTGGATCCCACAACCCTGGGATCATGACCTGAGTCGAGATCAAGAGTCAGATGCTTAACTGACTGAGCCACCCTGGTGCCCTGTGCCATTAATTCTTTTAAAGTGCTCTTTCCAGCCCAGATGTCCATCGATGGATGAATGGATAAAGAAGATGTGGTGTATATATATATACAATGGAGTATTACTAGGCAATCAAAAACAATGAAATCTTGCCATTTGCAACTACATGGATGGAAGTAGAGGGTGGTAGGCTGAGCAAAATTAGTCAGTCAGAGAAAGACAAATATCATATGATTTCACTCATATGTGGAATTTAATATACAAAAGAGATGAACATAAGGGAAAGGAAGGAAAAATAACATAAAAACAAGGAGGGGGACAAAACATAAGAGACTCTTAAATACAGAGAACAAACTTAGGCTTGCTGGAGCGGTTGGGGATGGGGGGATGGGCTAAATGGGTGAGGGGCATTAAGGAAGACACTTGCTGGGATGAGTACTGGGTGTTATACATAGGGGATGAATCACTGGAAACTAATCCTGAAATCATTATTGTACTATATGCTAACTAACTTGGATGTAAATAAATAAATAAATAAAATTATAAAAAATAAAAATAAAAAAGTAAAGTGTTCTTTCCAATTGGCCTAATAAATTTTATTTAAAAAAAATTTTAACGTTTATTCATTTTTGAGAGACAGAGAGAGACAGAGCATGAGCGGGGGGAAGGGCAGAGAGAGACAGGGAGACACAGAATCTGAAGCAGGCTCCAGGCTCTGAGCTGTCAGCACAGAGCCCAATGTGGGGCTTAAACCCACAAACCATGAGATCATGACCTGAGACGAAGAGCTGAAGTCAGATGCTTAACTGACTGAGCCACCCAGGCGCCCCAGTAAATTATTGTCTAATACAGAATTCTGAATATAGGCAGTGTAATATTCTAAGTGGCTGAATTAGGAAGAAAAATGTGGAGAGTACTCCCGAAATTGGAAGGTAGTAGAATACTGTGAAATAGTCCATAAAAACTGAGGCAAAGCCTCAGCTGCAGTAATAGCCCCACAATAGCTTCTTTAAGGAGTAGCAAAGTTCCACAAGATATAGTCACGATTTGTTTGTATTAGGATTATTGGATCAGAAAATGACTCATATAGATATCATTTGGTAATCATCTATAGCCAATATAAATTCCCCTGCAAAAGTAGAAGTTCAAACATTCTGGTTGAGGATTCTATTTAGCAGTAGAAGAAAAAATAGAATTTTGGGAAGTCATATAAAAAGATCATTGTTTTGGGATGCCTGGGTGGCTCCGTTGGCTCTTGATTTTGGCTCAGGTCACGATCTCAAAGTTCATGGGATTGAGCCCCATGTAGGGCTCTGTGCTGACAGGGTGGAGCCTGCTTGGGATTTTCTCTCTCCCTCTCTCTCTGCCCCTCCCCTGCTCATGCTCTCTCTCTCAAAATAAATAAATAAATAAATAAATAAATTAATGAACAAATAAATAAATAAATAAAAAGATCATTGTTTTTAGTGTGAAATGATGTGGTGTTGATAATGCTGGATTTTATGCTTTGAGTTTGGAGCAGTAACTGAAATTTTCAATATTATGACACTCAAGAGTTTATTCAACAAGCTTTTAGTGAGTGCCTTGTTCTAGACACTGCATGTGTTAATGGGGAGATAAAAACGAATGAGACATAATCTGTGCCCCTCAGGTCTCACAGATTAGAGAAACACAGGGATGCAGTGAAGACAAGCCACCTGTGATTTACTATACATCACAATGACCAAAAGTGCCTGCGCAGAAAGGGGGCAGCCATAATCTTCGGGGTGCAGTGGGGTGGGTGGACGAAGAAGAGGGCCACTGTGTTTGAGACGCATTGTGGCATTCTTTGCTGGTTCGGGGATGGGGAGCTCATGAGGACAGAACAGGTGTGGAAACCCCAGGCCAAGTTGTAGCCATCATGCAGTGCTTTCTCAAGCGAGAAAGGTTATTGATCCAGCCAGAAAGAAGAGCCTTTTTCATTTGTTAGACATTCAAATATTTGCACCCTGACAGAGTTTCGTTGCCTGTGCAACCTTCACTTAGCCTCTGATTTAAGCATGCCATGCTGGGCAAAAGCCTATGACTCTATTCATAGATCAAATTGTTGGCACATCTGTCATTGTGAAGACAGCATATTGGAAGGTGCTATACATACAGAAAGGGTGAGTTTATGATCTTAAATAAGCCGCAGAAGGAAATGTCAGATATTCCCACATCTTTAGTTTTCTTTACGCCTTTGATCACCTTCCTACCTAACTTTTTGAGCTCTTAATATCTCCTCTCTTCCCCCTCATCTCCTTGCCCCTTAAGAGCTGGCCTTAGGTAGAAATTTGTGTTTTTACTTATTTATCAAACAATTCAAATCTGCCTGCTGAGCCAGGCACTCTTTATAAAAATCAACTTACTTAGTCAACTCACAATTCTTTGGGGATGGTTACTGTTACTACCACCCCTTTTTATAGATACGAAAAATGAGAAGTAGGGATATTTAAAAACTTGCTTAAGGACACACAACCAGAGAGCAAGCTGCAGAACTGGGATTTGAACCCAGAACTTCACACTCTCAACTTTCACATGGGTGCTTAATCCAACCACAGTGCTAAAGTGAGGATATATTCTGTGCTGGCCGACCAGCTCATTCTCCCTGGTAGGCTCCTTCCTATTCACCAAGGCTTTTTCACTTCTGCTCAGAGCATGCTGAGCTCTTTACCAAAGGATGCCTTTGAAATGCAAAGGTTGACAGCTTTATTTGTGGATCCACACTGTGGTTTTTGGCTGGAGTTGGCTGGGTACCAGCTCTGTAGTAGTCAGTCTTTAAAAATGGTGTAATATTCACACTGTTTTTGTTGGATAATTGCTTGCCTTTAATTTGTGGTATTATAAACAGAGCAGTAATCTGGTTTAGGAGTATCCAGAAAGTTATTTGATATCCATTAAGTCAAGTAGCTATTTTTATTCATCTCTGTAGAGGTGAATATTATTATGGTCCAGAAAAAGCAACATCATAATATATTCTAATGGATGTCTCTGACAGGTTGGGGGAATTAAAAAAAAAGAAGAAGAAGAAACTTCTGAAGAAGATAGAGAACAATTCTCCTTCCTTCCTTAACAGGTGAGCAAAATTTTCCTTTTAAATAGTATGACAGTTTAGCTTTCTTTAGAATATGAATTTTATTTTTATTTTAAAAAAATTTTTAACATTTATTTATTTTTGAGAGACAAATCAAGAGCAGGGGAGGGGCAGAGAGAGAGGGACACACAGAATCTGAAGCAGTCTCCAGGCTCTGAGCTGCCAGCACAGAGCCCGATGCGGGGCTCGAACCCACAAACTGTGAGATCATGACCTGAGCCAAAGTTGGACACTACACCAACTGAGCCACCCAGGTGCCCCTAGAATATAAATTTTAAAAGGAAAAAAAACACATCTTTTTTAGTTTATGGATTTGAAACAGTGATTTTTTTTAAAGACCTACTTAAACCACCGCTGCCTAAAATGTTTACCTTACTCAGAAAATTCTGAGAGTTCAAGACATATAAAAATATTAAATCATGTAAAAATAATTATTTAGTAAATGTGAAGTCCCCATCCAGTAACCATATGGGAAATAAGAATATTGATCATCAGTGGTTACTTTTCATCATTTTCCTGTGATTTAAAGTTACTTATTATGCACTTATAGACAACGAATAGGTTATTTAGATAGCATCTTCCAGACAGACATTTCAGTGGTTTGCAAACTTGAGCCTGAGTTAACTGTTAAGTCTTTGGAGATGAATCATTCCTTTTGTTTAGCCCATTGGTATAGTATTTAGATTAACTTGTAGGTTTGTATTTAACCTGACAGAATCCAAAGAGCCAGATCAGACATATGCTAGCAGTGTTTCCTGGAGCTCTGACAGAGCTACATGCAGGGAGGAGGGCTCAAGTCATTAGTTTGTGATTAATGTTTGTGGAAAGTAATATTTCTACCATTTTATGGATGGAGCAACTGAGGCACCGAGAGGTTAAGTGGATTGCCCTTGATCACAAAGCTGTTTAGTAGATCCAGGCAAATCAGGCACTGATGCAAGCTCACCATGATTTTGCACCCAATTCTCACCAATTTTAAATTTTGCAAGTTACAGTTCCTGTACCTGCCCATGGGCAGGTTACAAAACGGAAGTTGAAACTCACATGAGAATGTTGACCATCATTTTCTATGGGAAGGAAGCCACCAAAGTTTGCTTTGGCTAATGGAGCTGGCATGGGGGCTATCGTCCCCATGGACCCAGCCCTCTTGGACTGGCTGGCTCTCTGCTGATCCCCCAAGGCTTCTGTCCATGAGGATTCAATCAGCCTCAGGGCTGCTGGCCGGGGTGGGGGGCAGGAGGACTGTAAATCTGCAAAAGCTGCAAGTATTCAGGGTCTTGAACTTTATCAGGTTTGAATGTGTGATTGTGAAAGTAAAGAGCAGAGAAATGACAGCACTCAGTAAATCAAACGTAGAGAAGATCAGGACTGTCAGAGACAAGAGAAAAACAGGCTTTGGGCACAAACCCCACTGAAAACCTGCAGGCCAGAGGAGACTTTTATGTTCCCTCCAGACTGTGCTTTCTGAAAAACAAATCTCTTTCTCTGTCATTTATCTAGAGAACGGTATTCTTTGTTTTGTCCCATGGATTTCTCTCTTTAAGTTTTCATTATTGAAGTTTAGATCTTATTTTAGAAGATGGGGTGCTATACGGAGGGAAAAAAACCCAACAACAGAAAGAAAACGAGTTGAAAAATGTCTGAAATGGCCTCGATTTTCCTCTATAAATAATGTGTTCCATAGCTTGTGAGTGATCTTTAATATTCTATTCCTTAACAAAATATGACTGCAAATAAGTCTCCTGCATAAATAGTGATATCAGACTGAAAGGGGAAAAGTGTGAGATGACCTAGTCAGATGACCAGGTCAATTTAATTAGTCCCCCCAACCCTTTTATCTAATGCCAGTCCACAGGTTACTCTCCTTCATGGCCCCATCTGTTAACTCACTCCTATCTGCTGCCAGAGGGGGAAAAGGCGGGGGGCGGGGGGGGGGGGATGTGCTGTTGCAGACCAGGATACTTTTCTCAGGGATGAGCCTCAAGATTACTATCTTCCTCCTGGAGAAGGCCCTGGAGTCTGCTGCTGGCATTTGCAAGGGGGAACAACAGGAATGTTTCTTCTTCAAAGGAATCAAAAGCAAGTAAAGAAGTATGTTTGTCTCACCCCACCCCTTCCTACCATAATGCAATAAATAAAATCCTCACTGCTGGTACCTAGAAAAAGCCTGAGCCCTCTAATAAATGGCAGGACTCAAAGTTGAATGGGTGCTGAAAGAAGTTCTTTCTTGGAAATCAATGAGCTCCAGGGAACAGTTGGGTCACACAAGAAATTGAAATTTGGTGTGGTATATGTGAGTCTACTACAATATAGATGTTGATAATAATAGTTCACACTTACATAGTGCTTACTATGTGCCAGGTACTGTTAGTACTTTCCATTTAAGAAATCTTTTAATCCCCTTAATAGTCCTGCCAGGGAGGTACTTTTATCATCCTCATGTTACAGATGAGAAAACTGAGGCACAGAGAGGTTAGACAATTTGTCCTGGTCACACAGTTAGAAAGTGGTGGAATCAGGATTCCAACCCAGGCAATTGCCTTAGTCTGTGAGCCAGAGTGACTCCGTTCTTTACAAACTCACCGTGAAGCCCAGAAGACAATATGAGCCTGTGTAAACTCTTCTAGAGAAAGGCTCAAACATCTCCCTCCATCTTTGAAATTGTCTGTGGTACTTTGCCTAACCGGCTCCACAGAAGTCCCAAACTTCTAGACTGTAAACACTTCAAAACCAGGAGCTAACTCTTCTAGTTCTCTTTGTGCAGTATATACTCAGTGGTGTTGGGCAAGCGCAGGAAACTGGAGGGCTGCATATGGGTAGACAACTCTTGGTCCTGATTCTCTGCATATTTGCAACATAACTGAGTGCAGAGGTCATAGTTCTGGGTGGTAAAATGCAGAAATTTTTTATTTTGGGGGCATTTCCCTCCCCTTTAATTGACTCAAGGAGGAGCATTAGTTACTTAGCAAATCTCCAAAAGCTTATCACCTCCTTTTCTGCTTCACCTTAGCAACGTTACCTGCCCCCCCGCCCCCGCAACTATGAAAAGAGAAACAGAAAGGTCTCTGAGCTGAGACAGCTCTGGGGCAGTGGCATCTGGACTCTGACCCTAGAATTGGCATTATCTGCACATCTAGCGATACTAGCAAAATCCAGGAAAAGCCTGGGTCTTGCATGTCTAGCGTGTTGGAAATTTCTGTATCTCTTTCACCTTTTGGGGAGCAGAAATGATCCCTTTCCTTCTGATGCTCTGATTTTTCCTACTCCCCCTACCTGGGAGGGGCAGCTGGATGAGGGGGAAGGATTAGACGAGGTGGAGAGCTTTGGAGTTCACCTTATTTGGAGGAAGGCAATGAGAAAAGAGAGTCATCTTTAACTTCTAGGACCCAGCATGAGGTGACAGACAGAAACCGAAGATGTTGGATTGCCCTTTGGAATTCAGAGTCCTGTTTCCAGCTTCACCATGGAACAGAAGGAGACAGCAGAAGATCTAAGAAGAATCCCCATTGCAAGAAAGCCAACACAGTCTCTCTAACTTGCCACCTGGAAGGTTCTTAACTACCCATATTGCAAAGCAGTAGAAAAGGCTTGCTTAGGTGAGACTAGAGTATGGGGGAATGCTACACCTACTTAAGGGAAGAAGAAATGACTCAGTAAGGAAACCCCCAGAACGTGGCACCTGACTCCCCAAGCCCACTTTCCAGTCCTGGTCAGGAAAGTGGATAGTCCCTGCCTCGCCTTTAGTGAAAAGGATCACCTCAGGGGCAGGGCCTCGGCCCAGCTGGCAGCCCTAGGCTTTGTGTAGGTATGCCAGTAGTAATTAATAATGATAATAAACACTGCATTTCATAACCAAACCCAACCTGGGGATGACTGAGGGATTGGATCTCTGCCTCCCACCTGCACGCTCTTAATTTGCGAGTCCACACCCTCCGTATTGGCCTCAGTGTAACTCCCACCCATCGGATTCTGACCGGGGTTCAAAAAAAGAGCTGCTCCATAAAACCGGAGATGTGGAGTCACACCCCCTCTCGGCAAAACCGCAGGGAGTGGGGGTGGGAAGGTAGAATTATTCAACATCAGAAAATAATCAAAATGGGACGGTAATTCAGGCCCCAGTGAGCTCGGTTTAGTTTTTCTGGCAAGTGCAGGGTGTCTGTTTTGGGAGCCCATCTCTGTCTGGCCTGGAGTTCCATGGCTCCCCGGACCCCGGCAGCCTGGGGACCTTCACATTCCCGGTGCAACGGACACCGGTTCCGCCGGGCCCGTGGAGATGTGGGCCAGTGAGGCGGCGATCTCAGGGTGTCAGGGCGCAACCAGGCTGCTGGGAGGGAGGCCGGCGCCGGGTGGAATGTCTTTATCGGGATCAGAGAGCCACAAGCCTCTCCTCCGCTTCTTTAAGCGATCACGGATAGACACCTTTCGATCTTTTGTCAGGCATTTTGGCCCTTAATAGCCAAATTTATTTGGTTTAAAGCGGCCTTGGGAGAAGCAGGGAGGGAAGATCTTTCGTCGGTCATGGGTGGCCTAGATAACAAGCTTTAAAAGAGAGAGGGAAGAAGAAAGTAAAAAGGTTAATGGATGAGGGGAGGGCTAGGAGGCGCCCAGCGTGGGGCTTTTACAGCTACCCTCCTCCGGCCGCTCGCTTATCGCGGCCCTAACTTACCCGCTGCGTATGAAGTACATTAAGTCACGTAAACAGCGCGCGGGGAGGAATGCCACAGCGGTGACCTCTCCGCGCCGCGCTGGCGGCCGGGGGCGGCACGCGGGGGGCGGCCCGGGTCTGCCGGGCGAGGGGCCGCCGGGCCCGGCCTGCAGCCGCCGCGCGCGCGCCGGGACTCGGTGCCAATCGTCCGGGCCCGGCGTTGGCGCTGCGAGTTCCTGACTCCCAGTGACCGGCGGGCCGAGGGGGCGGAGAGCCGGGCCGGAGGGTGGGGGCGACCGGCATGCTAGGCCGCGCAGTTCTCGCGCTCCCGCCGCCACCACCTGACTTTCCTAAAGAGCGGTTTGGGGCTACCGAGAATTAAAAAAAAAAAGACAACCCATTCTTTCCCCACCCCCCCAAACACCGCCTGGACTCTCTGGACGTGCTAGCATTGGATTGGCAGCCGCTGAGTCGGGGGACAGGGCGCCTCGACCTGACTACTGGGGTAGGATGCTGGCTGGCTTGGGGGCACCGGGGTGACCCGTGTTCTTCTGCAAAAGCGTCCCAGGGACAGGAAGAAATACGGTATCGGCGAGAAGGCCCCAGAGATCCGGCTTTTTTAAAAGTCTCAATTTAAAACTACATTTTAAGTCAGAAATGGCATTCTTTCTGAAACCTCGCTGGAGCAGCCGGGAGCTTTGTGAACTGACAACTTAATGAGCTTAAGTTTGCAGGGGGTGGCGGTTGGGGGACGGGTAAAGGCGTGTCGTTACTCGGGTCCTCGCCCGGGTCTCGCTGCTCCTCTGGAAGCAGAGCACGACTGGGTCCCCAAACACCCCTTCTCATTTGGCAACAAAGCCCCCGCCCCTGCCCAATTGGCTGCTCTATTTCAGCTGGATTCGAATTGCGAATAGTAGTGTGGCGCGGCCCAAATAAATCAGCCCTGGGGACAGGTCGCGTTTTGGAGCCAGCACCTCTCGGAGGGCGAGAAGGGCGGCTTGAGGACGGAAGGCTCGCTCCAGAGGGGCCACTCATTGAGTCTAAATAGTCCGGGGAGAAATAATTTCGTTTCAGTTTAGTAAATCTCCGCAAAAAGCAGACAGGCGGAAGGGAAAGGAAAGGAACGAGATAAAGAGAGAAAAAACCGTGAAGAAAATAGAACTTCTATGAGCCTATTTACTGGGGAATTATGGGGTTCTCCAGCTCTCGGGCTCCTCCATAGTTTGGGGTGCACATCTTCCCTCCTTATCCCTATTTTGCCCTTCTTTCTGGACCAGCTGGTGTGCTCAAAGGAAGCGCGGGACCCGGGGTCCCTGAGGGGGTGGCTTTGAAAATGTGCCACTACTTCCGGGGGTGTTTCTCCCTGGGCCAAATCTAACACAGTGGGGAAATGGTAAACTGGATGGGTCAGGCAGCCTTAGTTTGCTGTCTGAATAAACTCTACGGGTTAAACGGTTTTGTTTTATTTTTAAGTTAACTGAAAAGAAAAAAAAACATTTTACTACCCCTTCTCTCCTTTAGTTGAAAAATCATTCTAAAAATTGTGACCGTGCAAAGGAGCAAATTACAACCTCCCACCCTTGTTTTAGGCAATGTTAAAAAGAGATTGGGAATCTGGAAGGTAAAATGCCGGTCCCTTCTCGAGCCCTTAGAAACCGCACGCTTGTGGAGTTGGTCATTGTTTGTCCCGCCGCTCACCTCTGTCCCAGCGGTGCCAGGGCCGGTGCACCTTCTCACAGCTGCTGCGGAACTGTAGGGAAAGCAGGTCCCTGGGGGTTTAGCTATTGTCCAAGGAAATTCACAGACACCTTCATATTTGCTAATATAAAGAAACACACACAACAGGAATCAGGTTCGTGTCTGGGTCTTCTTAGGGCTCAGGCTTGGAGGCCATTCACATCCTGGAATCTAACTTAGCCAGAGGATTTTTAAAAACTCCTCCGCATTAGAAATAACCTCAATGAGACACGAATTAAGAAAAAAAAAAACTTTGCTTTTAAGAGTAAAACTGAGAAGCACTTCACAACAGTTGGACTCAAAGAAAATCAAATGTCCACGAGGTTTCTGTAACTGCTTACAGATGACCTTCTGAAAAACTCAGTCTACTTAAAAACTTGGTCGGAACTCACGTAAAACCCAAAAGAAAGGCGCTGGCAGCCCTGGTTGGAGTTAAGTGGCAGGTGGACACCAGGTCAGCTCTTCTGCTAGTCCCATTCGATCGAACTCAGGTTAAATTTTAAAGCCCCTGAAACCTGCTCCGGTTGCCGGTCTCTGTTCCAGAGTTTTCTACCTTCACTCCTTCTCAATTGTGGCCACATTGAAACTGGGAACCGGCACAGTGATTGGGGGAAGCAAAGAGGAATGTAATAAAAGTGACTAAATTGGATGAGAACGGTTTATGGACCGTATTAGTAGCAATTTAAAAGTCAGAAGTGTTTAGCAGCAATTTACAACGAAGAACAGAAAAAAAAAAAGAATTCTCTTCGACTTTCTGGATTCCGCGTCCTTCTCCCCCTCATTGACAAGGTCTGTCCCCTTCTCCCCCTACAATACACAAGTTCACAGCTCACTATTATATTGAGAGGAAACATACTTTCAGCAACTCGGTCTCACAATCTCTCGAAACCATATTTTACAATGCCCCTTGCCTATCCCTGTTCAACCCTCTTAGCCTCCTCTCCCTTTTCCGACTGGAAAAACACAAAATTAAGAAAAAAAAAAAAGAGCCCAAATGCTTTCAGGGAGACTGACCTTTAGAAAATCATTTACTTCGATTTACCTGGAAAAAAATTGTAAAATCCATTCTCACAAAGCAACTCCTCCTGCCCTAGTTAAAACTCTCTCTCTGCAGTCTTCTAGGGTCATGTCTGTCGGAAGAAATCTTTTTGTGAGCTCAAGGGAGCGAGACATATATCACAGCTCCTGCAGCAGACCAACCTGCGGCCGCGCGCCTCGCTGCTGACAGATCGGCACTGATAACCCTGCGACGTTCATTTCCAGTCCCTTTGCCGGCTCAAGACCGTATCAGTTTGTACACAGTTGTGATAACCATTTGGAGGGAGCGAAGAAGGGGTGTGTATGTGAGGGTGGGGGTGGGGAAGCGGGATTTCCCGCTGGGTCCAGGTTAGTTGACCCCCCCCCCTTCCCAATGACTTATCCGAGACTTACCTGAAATTCTCCAGGATAAGCTCAGAGCAAACGGGACACCAAAACTTGGAGAGCATCTTGGGGCGCGACCGGGGTGGAATCCTTTTTTTTTTTTTTTCCATTACGCGCACCTTCAGGGACTAGCCTTTAAGTACACCACGACCCCGAATCAAAAGTTCCCAAAGGTTAGCTGGTGAGTGCAGACGTCAACTTCTGAAATCTCCTAGGAATTTGGTCTGTTTCTAAAAAGCAGGGTAGAGATAGGGAGCTGGACACTCGAGTTCTTTAATTTCCATAAATTTGGATCCTCGATCCCCGATAGCCACCACGACCCGAGCCCCAGAGTCTCGAGAAGAGGTCGGGGAAAGTTTAAGGTCAGTCACATATAGCTGCAGAACAACAAGAAGCTCTTCTAACGTGGACAGAAGAGCGGGGAAGGCCCGAGGAGCAAAGCACTTCCCCGTCATTCTGGGGGGCACGTGGACCCGAAAGCTGGAGCATCCCTCCCGCCGCGGTGGCAGCGCTGGGCTTTGCACAGCCAACTGCTTCCCGCCCCCCGCCCCCGTCCGCGTGAGTGCGTGTGTAACTGGGGGCGGAGGAAAGTGCTGCGCCGCCGGATGGGTGTGGGTCGCCAGCCAGGTCAAGCGTTTCTCCACCTCCGCCCCTCCCCGGGCGTCCCAGGGCTCTGCGCCCCCTCCAAGGACTTGCCCTACTCCCGGGATGGTACTCGCAGCTCGGCCCACACCCGCAGTCTGCGCTCCGCTCATTGTCTGCCCTGGCGGCGCGCTCCCCTCCCCCCTCCGCCCGCGGTCCCCTCCCCACCCTCTTTTCTCTCCTCCCCTCACGCCCTCCTCCTCCTTCTCCTCCTCCTCTTCACCTCTCGCGCCCAGCTGCTCGCGCAGCGCAGTTCCGACCCACAGCCTGGCACCCTTCGGCGAGCGCTGTTTGTTTAGGGCTCGGTGAGTCCAATCAGGAGCGCAGGCTGCAGTTTTCCGGCAGAGCAGTAAGAGGCGCCTCCTCTCTCCTTTTTATTCACCAGCAGCGCCGCGCAGACCCCGGACTCGAGCTTGCCTGCCGGCGCCCTCAGCCTCTCTCCGCGCTCAAGAGCGGTCTCCGCCGTGGCGGTTCTCCAGGCGCAGCGCGCACCCGAGGTTCGGCTGCTTCCTCTCTTGCTCGCGCTCCCCTCTTTCCTCCCCCCTACCCCCCACCCGTCACGGGCCCCTCAGCCCCGGACTCTCTGGCCCTATGCGGGCCGCGATCAGCTCTGAGGGTGTCTCCCTTCTCCTGTCGCTGTCGGCCGTAGCGGCTCCCAGGTTCCCGGGACACCGCGGACCAACTTCTGTTGTCTCTTCCTCCCTCTGAAGCGTTTATCTGCGCGCAGCCTTATCTCCGAGTTATCTGGCGCAAAGGGGCGGGAGCCAGGCGGGCAGAGAGACTTCTTTCTTGCTATCTAGACCGGGTCTGTGTGTGGACGTTAATTTTAGTATGGTTATCTCCGATGAGCCGAAGCGATTTGGAAAAACAGCTCGGAGGAGGCCCTGCCGGCCGCAGTTCGCCTCCCTTCCCTACTCCCTCTGAGTCTCACCGTCTTTCTTCCTGCTCTCCCCTTTGGGGTGGCCTTGGCGCCAGGGAGGTCGCACGCCCCCCCCCCCCCCCGCAACCCAGCATTCCCCCCTCCTCTCCTCTGCTCCGCTCCACCCCGCTACGTCCGATTCCGGAACGGTCTGGCCTTTCCGCGGTTGGGGATGACCACTGGGTGGGAGGGGGTGGTTCAGCCGGCGTGAGCGCACGAGCTGGTGGTGCAAACTCGAGCCGTGTCTGAGGTGTGCGGTGCCACGGGGACTAGTTTTGGGCGTGAGACTCGGGCCCCGCGGGCAGCCAGCAGTGCCTGGGCCCGGAAGGTCAGAGACTGTCGTCTCCGCCCCGGCGCCCCACCTTCCCTGGGCTGAATTGCACTTCTCTCTGGAGCTCGCGTTGCGTCCCGTCAAGCGTAGTCCGGGAAGCTCTGGGAAAGCCAGTGTGAGGGAAGGCGGCGGTTTCGTTTTCGGGGACAGGTTGCCTTCCTTACGCTACTGATTTTCACGCGGGTAGCCCTCACACTGAGGCATTCCGGGCGAGGGGCACGCGTAGCCAGGCGGGACGGGGCAGCGCCGACAAACACAACTACTTAAAAAGTTCTTTTGTGTGTCATCGGCCCAGACGGAACCACTTTGGGGTGGAAAGGAATCCTCGGCCAGCCTCACCGCCACCCCGGGGATCTTGCGCGCGCGGATGAAGGATGCTGCGGCGGGGGTGGGCGGGAGGACGAGGGGACCGGAGCGGTGCAGGCAAGGGAGGGCGGATCTCCCGGTCTTGGGAGGACCCGGCGGAGGCTGCCCAGGCTCCGTTCCCCTCTCCTTACCCAAACCCCGCGCCCAGGGCAGAAACGGGATATTTGAGAAATCTCATTAGCTAGAAAAAGTAGCGGGAGTGAGATGTGTGGCCTGCCCGTTTGTAACCCTTTTTGATTTCTCCTCCCGTTCCTGCCTCCCCTCACCCCGCCTCAGGAACTAGAAGTTAGCTTGGAGAGGCGCCGGACCGTGGATGGCCTTGACTGACGGCGGCTGGTGCCTGCCGAAGCGCTTCGGGGCCGCGGCTGCGGACGCCAGGGACTCCGGAGCCTTTCCAGCGCGGGAGCCCTCCACGCCGCCTTCCCCCATCTCCTCCTCTTCCTCCTCCTGCTGCTCCCGGGGTGGGGAGCGTGGCCCCGGCGGCGCCAGCAACTGCAGGACGCCGCAGCTCGACACGGAGGCAGCGACGGGACCCCCGGCCCGCTCGCTGCTGCTCAGCCCTTACGCCTCCCATCCCTTCGGGGCTCCCCACGGACCTTCGGCGCCCGGGGTCGCAGGCCCCGGGAGCGCCCTGTCGAGCTGGGAGGACCTACTGCTCTTCACTGACCTCGACCAGGCCGCGACCGCCAGCAAGCTGCTGTGGTCCAGCCGAGGCGCCAAGCTGAGCCCCTTCGCACCCGAGCAGCCCGAGGAGATGTACCAGACCCTCGCCGCCCTCTCCAGCCAGGGGCCGGCCGCTTACGACGGCGCCCCCGGCGGCTTCGTGCACTCGGCAGCCGCCGCCGCAGCAGCCGCCGCCGCGGCCAGCTCCCCAGTCTACGTGCCCACCACCCGCGTGGGCTCCATGCTACCGGGCCTGCCGTACCTGCAGGGGGCGGGCAGCGGGCCCGCCAACCACGCGGGCGGCGCCGGCGCGCACCCCGGCTGGCCTCAAGCCTCGGCCGACAGCCCCCCATACGGCAGTGCAGGCGGCGCGGCCGGCGGCGGGGCCGCAGGGCCCGGCAGCGCCGGCTCGGCCGCTGCTCACGTCTCTGCGCGCTTCCCGTACTCGCCCAGCCCGCCAGTGGCCAACGGCGCGGCGCGGGACCCCGGGGGCTACGCGGCGGCCGGTGGCGGGGGCGCTGGCGGTGTGGGCGGCGGCGGCGGCGGCAGCCTGGCGGCCATGGGCGGCCGCGAGCACCAATACAGCTCGCTGTCGGCCGCGCGGCCGCTGAACGGGACCTACCACCATCACCACCACCACCACCCGAACCCCTACTCGCCCTACGTGGGTGCGCCGCTGACTCCCGCCTGGCCCGCAGGACCCTTCGAGACCCCAGTGCTGCACAGCCTGCAGAGCCGCGCCGGAGCCCCGCTCCCGGTGCCGCGGGGCCCCAGTGCAGGTAAGAGGCGCGCCGCGGTCCGGCGGCCTGAAGCGCTGGGGCCTGTGGGGGTGTGGAGCAGCTTGTTGACTTGGGCCTTGTTTTTAGAGCTTATCTGTCTGGGTGCCTAGA
This sequence comes from Cryptoprocta ferox, assembly GCA_028646485.1. Lineage (NCBI taxonomy): Eukaryota > Metazoa > Chordata > Mammalia > Carnivora > Eupleridae > Cryptoprocta > Cryptoprocta ferox. Next base: position 40,414,559 of record CM053566.1, read on the forward strand.
GGTCTGCCTGGCCCCAGGCAGGATTTGCAGAACTTTGGCAGGGCCACGCAAGAGTCTGGCAGTGTTGAGGTGCTTCTATTTTGTGGATTGTTTCAGTTCGTTTCCACGAAGGAGACTAGGTGCGCGTATACATCTCAGTGCCTTGGAGAAGCTCGAGGGACTTTAACCGTGAATGGGGTGGGCAATCGGGGGGAAAAAAAGGACGGGGAAGGAACTGACGGCCTGAGACCTGCCACAGACCCTAATTTTTACCAAAGTGGAAGAATGAGACTCTATGGGGTGGGTAAGTTGAGGAGAGTGTCCGGCACAGTTTAGCTCCGCCGAGGTAACGAATTGTGTCTTCCTCAAGGAGAGTGTTTAAGAGCTCCACAGTGGAAAAGGACCTAAGGACCAAGCTGGCTTTCCTCTCAGTGGAAGGGAGAGAAGACAGGTTACCTGGACTGACCGGTCAGCCTCTGACTATCCCGAGGGAAAGCTGGTGGAGGGGTCTCTTTGCTTGACATCACCTGGGCCACCCTGTTTGGGGCTGCTCCCCTGTCTACCAGGCAGTGACCCAGGAATCCTGGCGCTCCAACATCTGTTCTTCCTCCAGAGTTCAGCCCATTGACTTTTCACCAGTTTTCCATGCCACCCATACTTTCGTTCCAATGTCTGGGGGCAATTTGGGGTGAACTGGGAAAACACAGTTGTCAAAATACCTGGAAACACCCCATTTTGAGAAGTTTTCTGCTCAAGCAGAGGTTATGAACTGTGTTGCCCGGCTTCTGTTCTCAGCTGCTGCAGTGTTCTGGGTCCATTGTGGTGTGTTTACAGGTCTCTCTTTCTGTATTTAACCTGTTTGATAAACTGACAAACTCCTAAAACAAAACTTTTGCGGGGGGGGGGAGGCTATTGTTTGTTTGAGGGGAGGTGTGGGAGTCACTGAGGTGGCAAAAAGGCAGGAGGCATGTCAGCTTAAATTGTCCTATCTGGTGTCCTCACACCCCAGGTCTGGGCTTTTCCTGGGAGCCTCAGTGCTCGGTTTTGGGACAAGTCTTTTGGGGTCCCTACTTAGTTAGCATCAAGTGAGGAATTGCCAACTTTGTAATCAAAAGACATACTGGAACTGGCAGTGTCCTGAAAGTGAAGGATCTGACTTGAACAGCCCTCCTGGTAACACTGGGAGGGGGCAACGGGCTTTTTGGTAACAGGCCCTCCCTCTCTTTCTCTACCTCCTCTAAGACGCTGTTCTCAAAATTCCCTCTTCTTTCCTCTGGGAAGCTGGCCCTGGCGACTGTCCTCACCATGGTGTAGAGTGGGTAGGGAGGGCCCTGTTGAGTAGAGACTTGAGACAGAGCGCTGTCACCCTTTCTGCGGCATAGGGACCCATGACTGGCTCCCTGGGGGAGCTGAGAGACTGGGAGGTGAGGAATCTTCAAAGCACGGGAAGAGGGTGGTGGTTAGAGTGAGGCTTTTGTCTGTCGGGAATTCAGCAGGGAATCCGAAAGTGTGTGCTGAGTTGGATAGGGGGGCAACGCAGTGGGAGCTAGATCCTGCAGCTCTACTTACATCCTGACACACCTTAGCGTGCTCTCCATGTCCCTCTCCCCTAGTCTTCCAGCATTTCACAGGACTGAGAAAGAGACGTAGTCCAAAAGACATCATCGGAGTCTTCGGATGTTAAAAGAAACTTATTTTGTATAGAAAAGCTTTTCAGAGGCAGTAGGGTGCAATAGCAGGCGAGTTACAATTTTCATTTTAAACCTAGCTTATCCTTTCACTAAGTTTTCACCTTCTGGATAGGACATTGCAAAGTTAGAAAAATCTTCCATAGATCCAGAGTATGTTAAAAACAACAACCAAAAACTAGAAAGGGGCTTGGGAACACCCAGCTTTTGCACAGAGTCTTTAAGTCAGGAAGCTACTGAGAATCAGCCAGTCTGGGGTTGCAGGAGGCAAAAGACCTAATTTTGTTGTCTTCACAGGTGTTCTCTTGCTAGAGAAACCTTGACCTCCAATACCTCTCCTCCCAGCTTCTTAGCTAGATTCCCTGCCTCTCCGCTTTGATTTTTTTTTTAACAGACCATTTTTGAAGGCGTTCTTTATTAGATTTAGGCAAACAGCAGGGCTAAAACCTGAGCGCTGAGCGCTTTCAACCTACAGAGCGTGGAGGCCTCTGGGAACCTTCTCCATACACCTCTTCCTGATTTTGCTGGTGGGTGGGTGGTAGGGAGTCCTGGGGTGAGTCTTCACAATGCTTTAGTCCTGGAGCCTAGTGCCCTGCTAGGCTCCCGAATCATCTTCCATTCTCAGGGTCCTGGGACCACATTCACTGGTTGTGCCCTTCTCCCCAGAGCCTTTTTTTCTCCAGGGTATCCCAAAGCCATCGTATTGGGAGACAATGATGAGGGGTGATGGTGGTGGGGGCAGTGGGGAAACTGATGAATGAATGTCTAGCACAATCAGATTTTGTAATTGTTAAAACTTTTCTTATTTTAGTCGTAGGATTGTAGCTGCTGGGTAAGGGGAAGGGAGAAAATGGGATCTGTAGATTTGATTTAATTAAAAATAAACAAACTTTGGAAATTTTATTTATCCAAAGTGTACTTTAAGTTTTGTCTTTGGGTTTTCAGATGAGTAAAGAGATTTACCTGGAGTGTTCACGCTGTCTTCTCCTGGGAGTTTATTGTTTCCAGCCAGGGGGAAGGAGGCCAAGCGTAGGGCTGGGTTCTCCAGGGAATGCCCCACTCCTCTATCGAGAGGGTCTCTGATAGGTAACATTTTAAAGTCAACAACTAAGACAACTAAGACAAATACCTTGTTTAACTTCAGTGTCCTTGAAGTCCTGAGCATTTTACTGATTCCCGTAGTCAATAGTGGCTTTTAGGGTGGAGAAGAATAAATCTTTGTGATGTATTGTAAGTTGCTGTATCCCCATGACAACTTTGAACTCCAGTTATGTAGGATGCTAGTTTCTTTTAGACTTCTTTCTTGAGGAGGAAGGAGACTTGTTTCATAGGGTGAATAGTATTAATGGAATTAAAAAGTATTCAAGTCAAAGACACATTTAAATATCTTTACAAGTAGAGTGGTAGAAACAAGCTGTAAACTGCTTGGGAATGAGAACGAATAGAAGGGTTTGTTAGCACACCAACCACTTCAAGTAAAGCTTTAAAATGTAATGTTTGTTTATTTTAAACATTGATTCAGAAATGCTTCTTAAAGAGCCAAATTCGGACATTTATACCCTCTATAAATGACCCTAAACAGAAGGCTATTTTTATTTTTTACAGTCTATTTTAAAAGTACTAAGTACCTATCTGATTATATGTTTTTGTATCTATCCCATTTTAGATAGTACTTATACATTCATATTTAATCAGTTGAAGCCATAGTAATAAATGTTACAACCATTTATTTTCAAGATTTTTTTTTTTGTTATTAACAGGTTTAGGTTAGTTGTAAACACCGGAAACCACCCAAATAACAAAATGACGTAAACACAATTTAGATAGATTACATAAATTGAAGTTTTAGCGTCGGAAAATAGGAAACAGTTTTATTTAGCACTGAAACGGTTTTAATGTTTGAATTGATAAAATTTATCAACCATTTGTAGAAATTTTTCAGATAGACACAGTTAGACCCACGTGAAACTCAGGATATTTTAGTGTTCGATCCTTGTGGCATGAACATAAAACTTAACATTTATCTCTGTGTGTTAATGGTGTCTTTTTTTTCCCCGTTAAGAGACCTGAGTCACTTTCTAATTGATAAAGTGCTCAAGAACAGTATTTCACATTTCACTTGGCTAATTTTTTTTTTTTTGAGAAAAGGAAGGGCAGCAGATACAGTAAATACTTTAAATACAAATGACTTGGCATATATAGAAATAAAAAAATTACTTGGGCCCTGCTGTGTCCCAGGGCATTTGTGGGTTGGTGCAGGGGTCAGTGATCCGTGTTGATATTGTATAGCTTGCTCGGGTTTGACAAGTGGCACACTGTAATTATGATAGATTTCAGTTTTGAAACGCTTGGGAACAGCCGGAAAGGAGGGGTCAGGGGACCCAAGCTGACTTCCCCACAGCTCATCTCAATTCTGAGGTCCTTGGAGACGGAAAGCGGATGATTCGGGCTCGGCCGTCAGCACCATCTCCTGCTACTTTTCCTGGTCACTCCCAGGGCTGCAGAAGTATTAGACAAATGCTGAACCCGATCAGTAGTGACCACAGCCGGCTCCTGGCTTGGCTGCTAAGCAGAAAGATCCGTGGAGAAGGGCGCGGGCAGGGAGGCGGGCAGCGCGTCGCCAACATGGGGCCAGGGGTCCTGGGGGTCTTCCCGGGACCCCGGGGAGGGGAGGGCGTAGCGCGGCCTCACCCGGCCTCTTGTCCCCGCTTTCGTCGCAGACCTGCTGGAGGACCTGCCTGAAAGCCGCGAGTGCGTGAACTGCGGCTCCATCCAGACGCCGCTTTGGCGGCGGGACGGTACCGGCCACTACTTGTGCAACGCCTGCGGCCTCTACAGCAAGATGAACGGCCTCAGCCGGCCCCTCATCAAGCCGCAGAAGCGCGTGGTGAGTGTGAGCGCCGCCCTCCCCTGCGGCCCGGCCCGAGCGGAGCTCCTCCCGCGGCCCCGGCGTCCCCCGCGGGCACAGGTGCGGCGCGGCCCGGGGCCACCCGGGTCTGCCCGAGCGCGGGAAGCCAGCTGTCCCCTTCCTTCCTCGGCCCCTTCAGCGCTCGCCCGCGGGAGCCCGAGTGGAGGTTGTCCCGAAACCAGCGTCTTGGGAACGAAGACAGCCTTTCCCCACATTTACACCTAGGAAATGATATCTATAAATGCGGGAGGGGGAAGGTGTAGGGAGCTACTATTTTTAAAATATACAAAAGGCAATATTTATATAAATCTAGATGTACATGCACTAGAATAATTCTGGAGGGAGACACAAGAAATTGGTAATGACGGTAACCTTTGGGGAGAAAAACCGAGTATATCAACCAGGTCAGATGAAGGAAGATCTTTTTCTCTTGTGTACCCTTTGGTATGGGTTGGATTTTATTATGGAAAAACCGTGTTCGTTTATACCCCCTCACCCACGCCCCCATAGAATATGACAATGGCAGCCTCATTCTGGGTTCCTTTGATTCTATTCCTTATACCTTTGGGTCCCTTCTACCTCTTCTACTGGGAGTGAGACAGATTTTAGCCCCCATTTCCATCCCTCTTTTGGATTGTCTTTGAGTTTGATGAAAATTTACTCTAACCTTTATTATTTTGAAATCTGGCTGTTCAGAAAACTACATAGAACTTGAGAGAAAAATGCAGTTTTATGTTCTTCTCAAGTTGGGGATTTTCACCAATCCAAACACAATTTTTAACTATGTTTTAAATTATGGGAATTCTGATTTTCTTCAGGGAAGAATCCCTTATTGTTAGGTGTGGTTTTTAGGAGAGGGCATTTACTGCTTTTAGAGAGAATAAATATAAGTGTTCACAGGTCCCACTGTAAGGCTAACATTTGTTTAACCCAGCACTGAGGCTCTTAATACCTTTTAGAGTAAAATATTTTACAGTGAGATGCCAGACATCTTAAGTATCCAAGTAATTTATTTAATTGTTATACTCTAATTAGCAGGAACAAATGCTACACATGTTGTTTGTGTTAAATAGATTAGGGTGAAATTGCATCACAATGGAAGTCTGACACCTTCAACAGAAGCAATTAGTTTTATGGTTGTTTTGTTTTTAATGCATTTAAAATAAAGTGGCTGAGGTTAATTTAATGTGAGAATGTACCTTAAACTTGTCACAACCTCCTGCAGTTTACAATCTCGTCTTCAAAGGGCATCCTTAACTTTATAGCGTCTGATTCCCTATGGTTTTCATTTCTTACAGATTATATTAAAAAAAGAAAAAGTGGTGGCCAGAAAATATTCCAGGGAAGTTCCCTGTTTCCGTGTATGAACAGTGAAACTGATTTTTTTTTTCCTGAAAGGCGCACTGAGCTGAGTACTAGCTGAGTTGAGCAAGATGACATTTTCTTGAGATTGAAGGAAATATTAGGTAGAATAGTAGCCATTTGAGTTCTAGCTTCATTCTAAATTTGCTATAATAATGTCCATATTTAGATAGTGCCATGTATTTTGCTTACTCACTGATAAAAATGACTGTTAGCAGAAGAGTTTTTTAACATCTCTGAATCTGTTAGTTTTTCTTCTGTGTGGCAGGTGTCTTGGCAGTGACCAAGGTCAGCCATTGTGCTTTGTAAATGGGTTATAAATGATACCAGTGGAAGGGCGTGTTCATCAATTAGTTCTCGTGGGTTTCTTATTTATGGTTTTGATGGATCTAGTTTAGTTCCCAGAATGTTGAACCCAAGTTTGTTTAGCCAGCAGTACAGAACCAATCACTGTGAATTCGAACTTGTAATATATTGCAAAATAAGAGATTTATGGTGTAACTTGAATTCGTTGTCAGTGATGAATATAACTGAGATCATTTGTTACAAGGAACTTTTATAACTCATTCACCTTCATTTCACATGTTTATGGAGACTGGCTTCACTTATGATTTGCAGTTGACAGTCATAAAGTTCTTTGTTATAATGGCAAATTTTGATAACAAGTTTACTTCACGTTGGCTTCAAATTCCACTGGAAACTGTCATAAATGACCTGTTTATAAAATGAACCTTCTTGTCCTTAGTTTACTGATTTCACATTTACACAGAGGAAGGGGGTGCTCTTCTAGGAAATTATTTTATTTTAACCATGAGAGAAAAAAGAAAGGTTTTCTGTGTTTTTATCGTTTTAGCAAAGCAATTCCCCAAATAGAGTGCCTGTCAGCCAAGCGTATTCATTTCACCCAAAGGCAAATCTATTTTTTCTCAGCGTTGACTTTTTAAAAATGTTGTAGTGGCAAGAGGCTTACCAATGTCTCTTTGTTTTTATGACTTGTCTGTAAAGAATAATATCAAAGTAATACAATAGGACGTGAATTGTAAATGCAAAATTCAGGTTTATCTTTCAAATTTGCTGGAAAAGGATTCAAAGAATCTGTCCTTTCATCTGAATATTCAGTACACCGTCAATTCATATTTTTGCTATACATTCTTTAAAACTATTCCTTTCTGAAATTAATCAATGTAGCTAACTTCCCAAATTCTGTTAACTTTCAACTTATTTTGGTTCTTGGATTTTCCCTCACAGCTTTTTTACCAAAGTCATGGCACTGTTTTTTAGTTGCCTGTCTAGGTAATTTAGTAACAAATTTAGATTTTGGCATTTTGGAGAGGAACTTATACTAGCTTAAACTCTCTTTATAACTCACACATAATAATTTAGACGAGATATATTCCCTTTAAGGGTGTCGTGGGCATAAAGGGAACATGGAAATCAGAATGACAGTGCCCTTTCTGATAATACCATTTAATCCTTTGTATGAACAAAAGTTGCGTGTTGTAAAGAAAATATATCCCTATCACTGTATGTAAGATAATGCCAACATTAAAACAATGCCATAAAATTTGCTTATCCTTTGTTATATGAATAATACAAAAACTCAGGCAGCAGGCAACCAGGATAATTGTAAGATGTATTAAAATATATTTCTTTATACAAATATTGTACACTTTCCAAGATCCATTCCTATCAGTATAATGTATGTAGGCCCTTCTACAGTTTTTGGGTTATTTCTCTGTCTATATCCGAGAAATAGAGCTGGTTATCTCTAGTTTCCAGGAGATGTGGAGACTGCACAAAGCCACCTGAGAACACCGGCAGGCATTTGTGATCTGTGATTGCATTTCATGACTCTTCTATCTCAGACCTCTGACAACAGTGAGCACAGTTATTGGCCAACATTGTGACTGCGTTCTGGTTATTCTATAATCTACGCTAATATGCTGGAGCAAACCAACCAGACACGTGGGATGGAGCACTGCACCTATAACTCCAGTTTCTTGGTCCAATTACTCTTCAAATTCTTTTCCCAAGGGACCTTTTATGTATAATAAAAGTACCTTTTGTTGATGACAGGGACACGATACATAGATGTATGTAATATATACATAAAATTACTTACATCTGTACACTTACTGTCTTGTGCTACTTTTTAGCCTTCCTCCCGGCGGCTTGGATTGTCCTGTGCCAACTGCCACACCACAACCACCACTTTGTGGCGCAGAAATGCCGAGGGCGAACCTGTGTGCAATGCTTGTGGACTCTACATGAAACTCCACGGGGTATGCCGTGTATTCTGCTCATATATATACGTGTTTAGGGTCTTATTTGTACATGGTTTTAGTCATGAAAAAAAATCAGCCAAGGAGAGGGGATGAAAGTGAAAAATCTGATTTCCTATATACACGTTACTGAATTTAGGATATTATTATAGTGTGAACTATTATCTCACATACCAGTAAGAAACAAAAAATACTACCAATTGAACTGTCACACACATCCATTGTAAGACATCCCAATTTTAGAAATACTAAAATGTGAAAAGTGTGCATTTTAGAGTCAATAACATGGTAGTAACCTTTAAAAAAAAACTGTATACTCAGAGGAAAAAAAAGCACGGAACCAACTAGAAATGCACAATAACTGTATCTTTAAAATTTTGGAATGTAATCAAGTACATTCATGCAAAGGAGCAATAATATATTTGATAGTTATAGTTAGCAACATTCTGTTACTCATTTAAGGATAGCACGAAATATTATAAACACATTAATTTTAAAAAGGAAATTAACCTTATATGTGTAGGAGGAAGAGAACACATGATCTCTTTGAAATAAAAATATATACTCCTTGGTTTTACTCTGTAATTGAAGTTGTTGAAAACAATAAACAGTAAGTTGAAGGAATAAATTTTCCCTGGCAAGTCACCCCATTTTCTCTGAGGGAATCCGCATTTGATGGGGAAAGTGTAGTCTTTGTCCAAGTTGGAATATGGTGAGCATGTATAAAAATGGGACTGAAATTCATGCCAGCTTCTTTTATAAATGAGGGCTTTCAGTACTGATATTGAGTCTTTAGTTAAAGTTGGGTTTACTTCCATATGATGTTAAACTTAAGGCCTATATGAAAATTTTTTTAGGTGCCTCGACCGCTTGCTATGAAAAAAGAGGGAATTCAAACCAGGAAAAGAAAACCTAAGAACATAAATAAGTCAAAGGCTTGCTCTGGTAAATACAATAAAATGCTATTTGATTGTAAAGTATCTGCTAACTTGAACAGTAGAGTATGTGTATATTTATGAGGTTAATTTTGACTTGCAGGTAGTAGCAATAACTCTGTTCCTATGACTCCAACTTCCACGTCTTCTAATTCAGATGATTGCAGCAAAAATACTTCCCCTGCAACACAACCGACAGCCTCAGGGGTAAGTGTTAACGCAGTATAGATTCTTTCTAAGCTAGTGGGTTGCTCTTGCTCTCTAGGCTATTATCTCAAATTTTATCTTATCTGGTAGTACAATAATCTAAACCAACAGTTCGGTTTAGTTAGCTGATACCTAAGAATAGTTTTTAGAGGAGATTACATTTGAATGTCAACAGAATGACAAACTTAAGTACTTTACAAACCTCTTAATTAAGATCTATATCATTTTTTATGGTTAAATTAACCCAAGTAAAAGCAAGAAGTTTTGGTTTGAAGTGCTTTCCTGGGTTTTACTTCCAGGTTTCCAGCTGCCATATATACGTATTTCTAATGTAGACCAGGAGAACCAGGAGTCAGAGGTTTTCTACATCTCAGTGGCAATGACACTTAAATTGCTTTTACTTACCATAGCAACTCCATTTTTTTCCCTTTCTCTCTTCTCTTCCTTCCCCCACCTTTTTTTTTTTTTTTTTAAATAAAATCATTTCCCCAAAGCAAAGGTCATCATACTGTGTGCTCTGCTGCTGCTGTGTTCATCGAACTTCCTTTACCCACCGCCCTCCTGCCTTGCCTTCTTCTAACCCACCTTCATTGAGCCCAGGCTTGTTTCAGCCTTGCCAGCAGCCAGGGCTCAATTCTGTTTGTGAGTAATTCCTGCCCCTGAGGATAGGGATGCGAGGGTCTTCGTGAAGGTCACAGTTTCTGTAAAGCTGTGACCGAAGCTCCGTTTTTCTCAAGTGTTGCGCGCCTACCCACCCCGGTGTTTCCCACATTTACCCGTAGACCTCAGTGGGCGAGATATGGGCCACAGGACTGTACATCGAGCGTGCCCCAGTGATTTTAAGGATTGCACCGAGAGTAGTTGAAGTCAAAATACCAGCATCAAAATCCCTTTTTACTTAGTAATTGTTTTTTACATTTAGCTTCGCCCTATTTGGGGTCCTTTGAAATGCTGCAGATTCCTGGGCCCCACCCTGGATTTTCTGAGTCAGAGTCTCTGGGGGTGGGGCTTGGAAAGTTGTGTTTTTGAGTGAGCGCCCCAGGTGAAATTGAAACTGCTGCCCTCGAGGTGTCTTCTGACCGGGGGTTTGGGAACCACAGAGCAGTTTTCTTTTCGTTGTATTTTGAATGGCTTAAACAAGCAAACACGAAACATGAAAAATGTTTTTTAGGCAGCTTAAAATTTTATTTGATATTTCTCGTTGTCCTCCATCCCAAATTCTTTTAGGCTTTTGCTTTTTGCTTTCATCGCACAAGAAGTCTGTTGAGTTTCACAAGGCAAAAAGCCTTTCCGTTGCTTTTTGTTTGTTGTAGACAGATGTTAAAGAATGTTTCTAGACTTTATGAAGGTGGACTCTGGTGTATGATTTTTTTTAACAGAAGGATTACGTGTAATTTTAAGAGTCTAAACTGGTAAACAGAACAGTTACCTGTGTGGAAATGAAAAGACAAAGATTATTTAAGAATGTTCTTTGTTACTCCCTAAGTCCTCAGCCACACTTAACGTGGTAGCTACCTGGGGCAAAACGACGTCGGGTTTTGAAAGCACTGGGGTAGCAACCGGGTGTTCGGCTGGCTTTGGAGTGGTGTCAGCCCCTCCCAGTTGAAATGAAGATCGCTGCCCCCTTCGGGTCACTTGTTTGTTAAGGTGTGCTTAAGCATGGAAAAAGTCAAACGTGAATGATAAATGGCACAGAAATACAGGTGTTTGCCCCGTGTCGGGCTTTGGGGGCTTGAGACCACAGTGAGAGGAGTTCGTTTTGTGACGTGAAATTTCAAAATTGGCCATTTGCAAGTCTGATCAGTCGTCCTCCAGGGGAGGAGCAGTGGGAAGTCAGTGGCCTGCCCTGAAGAGGGACCTCGGGAGCTCTGCCACTGTTCTCTGGCCGCTTCAGCGGGCATCCCTCACGTGGGACCCAGCAGGCTGCTTGCCGGCCAGTGCCCTTGAGAGGGACACTCCGTTCTCTGCTAGAGGCCAGAAGGCAGAGCAGTAAGGATTGTGGAGGTCAGTGGGGTGTGAGAGCAGTTCCCTGCAAAGTCTTGCGCAGGAAGCCCCCAGAGCTCCCTTAGCCAGTGCAGCCTCTGTGGCTCCTCTGTGGGAGCCGGCTGTGTGAGCTTCGGACCTGACCTGGGGGCAGCTTGCAGACCCCACGCAGCCTCACAGCCTCCCTGACACCTTTGACACCTTTCTTCCCTCCCCCTCCCCCCAGCAGGGATACAGCTGGCCTGGCCTGCCCTCCTCCCTTCCCCCTGTAGGGATTCACTCCCCCTGGCCTGGACTCCACAGGCACCTGTCCCTCACGGATGTCTCTAGCAACCCCTACCTTAGGTGGCTGTTGTGGGGAACCAGGCCTAGGGGACAGAAGCCAATCTGCTGGCTGCCTTTGGAAACTGTCCCTCTCCGGGAATAATAGTTGTAGACCAGAGTAGTCTCCCCAGTTTACTGCCGAGGAGTGCCAGTGTGTGTGCTCAGTGATCCCTTAGAACCTTCAGAGCCTTCCCTGGGTGGGCTGAGGCTTGTGTGGGGCTGGGGGAGCTGTGAGGAGGACCACACCGGGGGAGCATCTTTGAGCATCTTTGAGCAACTGGCAGAAGCATGTAATAATGTGTCCTTTTCCCATTTTGGTCATGGTTTATGATGTTGGAGGGAGCTGATGTTGTGATTGGATGCTTCTAGGAGTTGGGGAAGTGCCACAGGTGAGGGAAATGTTACATCAGCATAGCGGGGTTGTGCCGGGTACTAGTACACAGCACCCTGGCGGGCTTCTTTAATGATGGGTCCTTCTCATTGATCTCCAGTGGCCCCTGTGGCCCACAAGTGGTGGAAGTTAGTAGTTCAGGGTTATTTCACTTTAATAGGGACAACAGAACTACAAAACAAAGGGCAATCTTAAGCATACTCCCAGTGGAAGACAGGAACTGGGGGTCACCAGAGATGTAAGTGGCAACATAACTAACATAACTGCTTGTCCATCTTAATGACTGTAACAGCAAGGAAGTCAGAGAGCGTTGGCAAAGGCCCACATCAAACCTGCTGTTCCTTTTAATTCCTCCCTGGAAAAGTGTAGGACATGATCAGTACACATTCCCAGCAGGCTCCTTTTATTTTATTTTTTAAGTGTTTTTTTTTTTAAGTTTATTTATTTATTTTGAGAGAGCTTCCATAAGCAAGGGAGGGGCAGAGAGAGGTGGGAGAGAGAGAATCCCATGCAGATTTCTTGCTGTCAGGGCAGAGGAGCCAAATGTGGGACTCAAACTCACAAAGTGTGACATCATGACCAGAACTGAAATCAGGAGTCAGACATTTAACCAACTGAGTCACACAGGCGTCCCTAACAGGCTCCTTTTAAGTCCTGGTGTTCCTGCCCTGTCCTGCATGTGGGCATGTTCAAGTCCCCATGGCTTCTTCCTGAGCTAGCCTGACAGGAGCTGAGTATTCTGGAGGGAGGGAAGTTGTCTGCAAGCAGAGGCTCCAGGGTTTCCTCCCCAGCAGCAGTGAAGGGGAGTGGACAGGATTTTCCTAGCACACAGCATTTGGCGTTCTTCCTTGACAAGAGTCTAAGTGCCACAGAAATCATTTTTGGGGTGCTCTGAAGCCTCATTTCTTTCCTTATTTGTCATACAGCTACAATGTCTTAGCTTTTTATGTACTTGTTGCTAATTTGTGTTTTAGCTAGACCTCTCGGAAAAAGGAGACGTTCCTTCTGATGGTCATCAGATCTTTGACGCAGCTACCTTAATGCCTCATTCTCTTGATGTAGGTTTTGTATGTGTGGTGTGTATGTATTAGAGGTAGAGGGAGGGCAGTGTGTTTCTTCTCTGAGATCAGGAAGGCTGGCTGCCGTGCGGCCTAGCATTAAAATAGTCTCTGTTTTGTTCCTTTTGGAATTCTTGTTTGTTAAGAAATGCGTTAAATTTTGATAGACAATGATTTTGTGCCTTTTGAACTTAAAGATACATTTTCCAAGAAAAGTCTTTCATGGTAAAATTTTTTTACGATAGGTTTATAAGTGTATATTTTTCAATATGTATTTAGTTGATTTAAATAGATAATAGATTTTCTTTGGCGTTTATGTTCTCTGGATTGTAAGAATATTTAAATCTTTCACTGAATTCCATTTATTGACTAAATTACATTTTATAGTTCTGTTTTTTATTATTTAGGAGAGAAATAGGGGAACATGTTCTATTTTAGCAATTCCCAAATAAAATTTAATAAGTCTATAAATATTCTTATCCTACCATGACTTGTAGCTAAAAATTAGCAAAAGTGGAAAATGCTTTATATATATGTAAAACATATATGATGTATATGTAATAGGTATATATTAAATATATATTTACTTTGTACATATAAACTTTATATCTCTCCTCAAGTTTTATAGATCAAAAGCATTTCTCTTAATTTCCTTTGGTATAGGAAGGATTAATTTGGGGATGAAATTAGCAATAAGACTTAATGTCTGGGAATAAGAAATCACTGAACATATTTGCCTGCCTAGAGGTAGTTCTGTAAATAATTACTTAAAAAAATTAAAAGCTACTTAAGTTTATATTAAAACTCAATGTTAAAGTCATCATTAATTCTATAATGTCAGAATAAATGGAGATGAGCTATATCTCACTAATCTTTGCTTTATGGTCATTATTCCATTTCACCGGTATTGTGCTCTGAGAGGCTCTGTTCACAATTGAGTAAAATAAGGTATCTGACCTCAGATTGTTTAGAATGTGGTGGTAGTGGTGGGGAGCAGGTGTAGCCAGATCTCACTGCTCGTTAGATGTGGAAATGCGTTAGATGTGGAAATGCGTTAGATGTGGAAATGCGTTAAAGGAACAGTAGGGTAGGTAGGAAGGAGCCGTTAATTCAACCTCAGAGTTGGAAATGGCTTCCTAGAGTACATTTGAATTAGTTGGGTAGGATTATTGCAGGGGAAAACCTGGGATGGAGCTTTCCAGAAGGAAGAGCATGGGTATCTGGTACTTCAAGGACATAGTTTTAGTGCCCGGTGTCGCAGAGTGTAGGGTGTGGAGCCAAAGGCAGGAGATGGGGCTGGTGAAGTGAGGGCAAGTACACCTTTGAAACTGGCTCAAATCAATATAAAGTCTGCCTTTAGTAGGGCCCGAAGTGCCTTCACTTCCAAATGATGGACTTTCTCTAGCCCCCAGCTGTAGTGACAAATGTTTCTTTTTCTGGATGTTGGCTGCTGGAGTCCAACAATTAAAGCATTCGTAATGAAGTATTTTGATAATCGTTGTAAGTAAACAAACGCTAGCGTGCTCCTGCTTGTACATTTTACAAGCAGGGTTTCCTTTCGTAATTAGGAAAATCCTCCCTTGGAGCTAGTGACATGCACTGGCCTCATGGCATATGATGTAGTCCTGGAGTTTAGTTTCTCTGTCCCCAGGGCTTCTCGGGGCAAGACTGTTTGTGGTGGTGAATCTTACTCTGAATGGAGACATATTAGGCATGGGGTGTTGGGGATAGGAAATGTTTCCTCACCTCTGTGGTTTGTGGCTGGTAATAGACAACTTCCATGATGAGAGGCACACCTCCTTAGACTGAGGCAAGGACCTCATCTCAGATTTGATGCTGGCTGGTTCTGTGCCTTTTGGGGTGGGCCTTACTCACTGTTTGGTCATTTCCTTGATACAAAATAGGTGTCTTCATTCCTGCCTCATTTATTCTTCTGGGACGCTAGGTGCCTAGCTAGACCTGTTTCCCGACTGCAGTCGCTCCTTGGTAATAACTTTATTCAACAGCCTTGTCCGAAGAAGTACTTCTTCTGAGCTGCATCATGCTAAATCTTGGATTACAAGTGGTTTAAAAGGAATCGGTTAATGAAGTAGAAGGGAAATCAGAAGAGTGAGGTCTCTTGGGAGCCAATTTGAGTAAAGTATTTCAAGGAGGTAGTTATTATATAGAACTCAGAGGTCTACTGAGAGATCTTGTAAGATGAAGACTGAATTTAACTGTGGGGTTCGTGACAATGGAGGAAATTTCTAACCTTGAGTAATTGCATGTATGCATGTACCTTGTTGTTGGCTGTGTCTCTGAGGAAAGAGAGAGCTAGGATCCCGAATTGCTTAATCCTTGACACCTTCCTCTGCTAGTGATACATGTTATAGCCAGAGGGCATACAACACAGATTACACTTGACCTGGGGCTTTGGTCCTAGATCCCCATCTTATTAGCTTCCGTGATGAGGGATGTTGTGCTGAACTACAAGTGAGTCTTGGTGTTGTTGCCTTGAACACAATCTAGGCTAGTGGATCTCAAAACCTGAAAATATGGACCTATATATTATCTTTTAAAGAAAACCTATTCTTGTATTCCCAAGGATTGAGTTAAATCATTTTTATCATGTTACTTAGATATATTTATAAATATAGCAAAGTATAAAATCATTATGCTTATAGCTCTTATACAACCATAAATCCTAACAGATATATAAATTAAATACAAGATTATAAAAAACACTGAAATTCTAATTAATAATACTTATTTAATGGGACAAACTAATAGTGTTTGGCTAAAACTAAATTTTCATTTTCTTATGAATATTCCATTGATTGGTACATTTGTTTGAGTTAAACATTCTGAAATTATCATGTGTTTGCTCAGTTCTCCCCCATTCTTTTTTTATTTGAATACTGTGAAAACTGTTATTCATATGTGGGCTCTGATGTCAACTGGATTTTACTTAATAAAAAATGCATTATGGTCTATGGAAAAAAAAAAAAAGAAAAAAAAAAAAAAAAAAAAAAAAAAAAAAAAAAAAAAAAAAAAAAAAAAAAAAAAAAAAAAAAAAAAAAAAAAAAAGAAAAGAAAGAGTTAATGTGCCCCCTAGTGCTTGTGGCTACAGCAGCGATTTAGGGACTGACACTCTTAGGATATCTGGATGTCCTTCTGAAGAACATCTTAAGGCAACAATTAACATCTTTAAGGCCTTCTGGAGAAAGGTTATGTACTTTGTAGGTTAATGGTTAATATTTAAAATTCTATTTGTAGATATTATGTATTAATATTTGCATCCTATGCCGCAAATCGGAACACACCACGTTAGTCACGTAGCTTCTTTATTACCAATTTATACTCCACTGCCTTTTTCTCCAAGTAATTAGGTCACACTGGATTCACTAAGGCACTATGATTGGTCATAAAGTAATAGTTCCTGCATTATTAACTTCCTACAGTAGTTCAGTAGCTGAAAGGTACATTCATGAAGGACGTGCAAAACGGTAGGGGTTGCTTTGCCTAGAAGAACTGGACTTGGCAGAGGAGTTCTGGTTCCAGAGGCTTCTGGAGCAGACAAAAAATTACTGCTCACCTTTGTGTGTGTGTGATGTTTATTTTTGAGAGACAGAGAGACAGCATGAGCAGAGAGATTGGGAGATACAGAATCTGAAGCAGGCTCCAGGTTCTGAGCTGTCAGCACAGAGCTGGACGCAGGGCTTGAACTCCTACTAAACTGCGAGATCATGACCTGAGCCCAAGCTGGATGCTCAACCAACTGTGCCACCCAGGCTCCCCTACTCACTCATCTCTGAAGCTGAATATTTTACAGGTGTCCTTATGTTGCAGGAGAGCTGGGCATTAGTGTTAGTGTTGCATTTTATCATTGAACTCTTGCCTCTGAGAAGATCTCTTCCTTTTCCATGCTTCATCATTTATAAGATACTGGACATAGCAAAGCAGAAGCCTGCTTCCAAGTACTTGTTACGTGTCAGGTGTTTTAGGTACCTTTTCTCTTTCATTCATAATTATCACTCTATATATGGTGTTTTATCTCCATTTTCGATTGGGGGCGGGGGAGGTGAGACTCTGAGCAAAGTAACAGCCCCTAGGTTGTGTACATGTTAAGAGGCAGGGCTTGGCTTTGGACCCGGGTCTCGTTATTATTATGGCACGCTAGATTAATACGTGATATTATGTGATACTGAAATCTTCAGAGAGAAGAAATATTACGAATTATCATTAGTAATTTGAGCATCAGAAATCATCCTGTAGAAACGGGTGGGGAAACGGGTGTCAGAGAAGTGATTTGCTTGTGACCAAATATGTAAGGCACACTATACAAATTTTCTTGTCAATATCATACTTCTAAATAAAAAATGTATTATAGTACTAAGACTATGTATGTTACCTGGGTAATAAAAGAATAACAGGTAGTGAAATTTACTGTGGTTGATGTCCCTAATGTGATTATAAAAAGCTCTCTTAAAAATATCAAACACAAGATTGCAGTACTAACATCCTTCTAAGGGTGTGATTTCAATCTAATAGTGCCAAGTTAGGTGGAACTTTTCAGAATGTCCCAATTGCCTTCAGTTAGTTTTTATGAAATCATTGAAAAAGCGTTTAATAGGTAAGTGTCTATTTCCCTCAGAGTTTATTAGTCCATGATACTTTTTTCTAAATGAATAAAAAGAAAGTTAAAAAGTCATTAATCTCCCGCAAGCGTCTGTGAGAGCGTTGCAGATAGGTATTATTATTGCCTCATTTATAAGCCAGGATCTGGAGTGACTCCGTAAGGTCACAAAACTAGCCGGTGTGGAAGCCGGGACTGGAACCGAGGTCTCCGGCCTGCTACCACTCCCAGGGAGCTGACCAATCACACAGTTATTAACATTCCCACTTGCCTCTTGCTACAAGCCATAAACGTAAATATTTTGTTGGCATTTTATCTTCACGCTCCCTATGTGCCAGGCTCCCTTTCTTCTTTCAGTTCCTTCTAATAACTCACGTTCCTGTCTGACCACATTGGCCTTTGCTGTGAAAGTCACACGCCAACCTGGCAAGGAACATGTAAGCATGTGGAGCTTACATACTCTCATTTTGATCTTAAGGCCTTTTCCAGACTTACCTCTTTTTGTGTTGTGTATGTGTGTGTGTGTGCACGTGTGCACAGGCCTATGTGTTATGGGGAGGATGGTGAGGAAGAGTACTTAGAAATGCATTGCACTACACTAATATCTAGTGCCTTTATGTGTATATTAGGATACAGCGTAACTGTATCATTCTTTAAATAGTTTTATAATATATTTGTCCACCCAATTTATCACAGGACTGTGGTTTATTTAATAAGTGACTCATTATCAACCTGAAAGCCAGAATACTAGGTAGGGCAGCGTCGTTCGCCTTCTCATATAGCCTCAGGTTAGAAGGCTTCATCTCAGAACACAACGTTTCTGTAGATTACAGATCCTTTGCAGTCTCCCCCACACTCCCAGTGCCTCTGTAAGAATATACAAATTGTCACAAAACATGAAATAATGTTACGGGAAAACATGGCCAAATTTAAGAAATCTGGCTTAGAATGCTCTGAAATGTTATTTCTAAATGAATCTTCGAAGAAAATGAATTCCTTTACTGGAATAAAAGTAATTTATTATGCATTTCATGGGTGTCTGCCAAAAGGGTTACTAGCGATATGAAGATCTAATGGATATGAATTAAATACAATCTGTTAGCTTTGTTCATGTTTAGACCTACCTGTAAATTTTTTCTGAAATTTTAAAAACTTTAAAAAGCATCTACAAAGACAGGTATTGGCCTATGTGATAATTCATAATTCAGCTATCTATCACAGCAGACCCGGCACTCGGAATTTGTGGGACTGAGCACAGAGTATTTTACTGACCTCAGATTTTAAGAAAGATTTGAACAAATAAATGACAGGTATTGATCTAGGTGTACTGTTGTAGTCCTGTGAAAGTAAAGAGTTTCGAGTCAGTATCTGAGGATGTTTAAATGCCCATTTACTTGCTGTGCTGCTGTTTTAGGTGTTGTTCACATGGCATGGTTTCACCAGCACTGGGGCACACACGCCAGAATCATATTTTTATCTTATTAAGCACAGATACTTTTAATTTAAAGCTCTGATTAAGCTTATTTGCTTGATTCATGGTGAAGCCTCAGTCTGGTCTGCAGTTTATTCTGGGGGTTCACGGATTAGCAGCTGGAAGGAAGCACATTCAGGCATCCAGGCACTAGCTCCAGCTCTGTGTGAGACTGTAAGAAAGCTGCCAAGGTTTTGTAAAGCCTCTGTGTTCCTCCTACTAAAAGGGAAAAGGAATCCCTACCATCTGGTCCTTAAAAGCGTTGTGTAGCATAAGTGGGAGATGCTTTCAGACCTCTTTGAAGCTCAAGGAGAACAGCACTATTTAAATATAGTCTTGGAAGTTATTAGTGATGTGCTTTATTTGCATGGCATTTTTTTTTCATCCCAAGACATTAGAAATAAATCCTTACTTTTCTGATGGGGAAATTAAGAGATATAGAGCTATTGTGTTAACAAAGTAACCACATTTTAAATATTTTTACTCTGATCGCCACAATTTTTCATTCCTTGTGACACTTAGCGCTTTCATAATGCTTTCTTGTAAATGCTGCTTGGTTCTCAGACCATGGTCTGCTTTCTCTGATTGAGATGGTGAGAGTAGGATACTCATCCAATCTGAAAAGTCAGGTTTTTTTTTTTTTTATAAAAGATCATAATTTACCAGGCTTTAAATCTTTCCTCAGGATCCTTTACCACCTAATTTGACAACTAGAATAGAGTCATCGATTTTGATTCATTGTAGAAGGTGAACTTTTTCTTTAGAATGCTGGTGACTTCAAGTGGTGGGACACCCCCCACCTTCCATTTATGTTTGTACATTAGCATTTTACTGATAGTCCCGGGTCACTCATAAACTTTGGGCTGCGCCTTTCATCACTGTGACAAACCTGGTATGTGTGTATAGTTGGATGAAACAATGAAACAATGGGCTCCTTTGCCCAGGGAAGATTGTATAGAATTGTCCTTCCCTGCTTGAAAAGGGCAACGTCCTGGGGGCTGGATATAACCTGGCCTATTCAGGCCCAGAGGCAGCGAGAGGGCCCAAGGGGATGGCCAGTGAGCTCTCCATTAAAGAATTTGCTTGTTAAATTACAAGAAAATAAGGAAAATATTCTGCTAAAAATTGAATTAGGTCCCTGGTTGCAGTGATTGTGACTCTCCCTTTTTGTGAGAGAAGATGCTGTGTTCTCTTGCTTTGAGTTGTTACGGGAGACTTAAAGGGTGTTGTGATTGATGGGTTTCATGGGTCCTGAGGGAGACAGAATCCTTGTGTGTTTCTGTATCTTCTTGTGCCACTTCCTAAACTATTAGTGAGTCATTTTTGTGTCTGGTCCTATGACCTCCTTCCAAACTGAAATGAGTGTAGGTTTTAGAGTGGAAGTTAAGATTTATCTGAAAGTGTTTCTCTTTTGTTGGAATTTATGCTTTTTTTTTTTTTTTTTTTTTTTTTTTTTTACTTGAGGCAGGCTGCTATAAAGCACTGCAAGAGCCTAACCTAGAGGTTACAAAAGCAGAGAAGAGAGCATTGGCAGTGAGGGATGGCTGGCTTCCCCTCACACAAGAAAAAGCCGTAACCACAAGCTTACTTAGATGTGTAGGAAGGACAGATCAGAGGCCATGGAAGCCGACAGTCTGAATTTGAGCTAATGAGGCAGTGTGATCATCATCAAAGTCTCATGCTCTGGGAATGATCACACGCTCACCCTCAACCTGCCTGGGGTGCAGGGTTTTGTTTCTTCAGATCAAGGCTCCATTGAGAGAGATTACGGCATGGAGGACTGAACACACCCCAGTTGACTCCTTTTTGGGTTCCTTCCTCAAAAATGAAATTTATGTTTATAATTCACAAACTAGAGGACCTATGTTATTCTTATGTGGGGTGGCTGTGTCCTGTGAGGGTTTCCTTCGCTCTGATGAGTTGCCCAGCCCCAGCCACCTTAGGAGTGGTCTCTGGGCCTGCCTGTAAGGGGGTGTGTGAAGTAGAGGTGGAGAAAGAACTGACAGAGCGGGTGAGCCCTCTGTGAGCCAGACACTGTTGGCCACTGACTCTATGAGTTTATCAGATCAGAAATCCTTGACTTTTCAGACATATGTCCGAAAATTATTCTCACAGGGAAAAAAATAAGAAGCCCGTGTGATCTACAGATGAATTGTGCCTGTTTCACAGGCTAGTGGATATTTTCCTGTGTCCTGGCTGCAGCAGCCTGGTTGTCCCTGACGTCATTTATTCCTTTAAGAGGGAGATTTCCAGCCCAGCTATTCTGCCAGGCCTCCTACCTAGCCTGGGCTGTGTTCAGTGCTGAGCCCAGGCTGAGTCTGGTGCTGATAACACATTCTTTCAACAGGAAGTGCCTCCATTTTCAGTTGTCTGTGGGAGGGTGGAGGGCAGATAAGCTGTGAATGGAAACATAGAACAGATTTCTGCCCCACCCTTATAATGTTCTTTGATCAGAGAAAGAGCAAGGACCTCCGCCTTCCTGAACTGCCCACCAAAAGGAGGAAGGATGGTTCAGCTGTGGGCAATCTGAGGTGTTCCCCTCTGCTTCTGTCCAGGAACACTGGCTGGGTTAGGTGGGTGTAGGTTAGTGAAGCACCTGCTTTTGCTGAACTAAAGTCTTTTCAAGGTTTTAACTAGATGTGGGAAAACATTAACCAATTGAAATTTATACTTGTAATTTTGTGTGCGTGTACTTGGGTCTAGGGTCGTAAGTTTCCTCTGATTTCCCCCCCAGATTGTACTGATTCTCAATAGGTAGCTTTTGAACATCACTAAAGAGGGAAAGACACTTCACATGAACAATGATGTGATAAGCCAGGTTTCTTAAGGAGAGTTGTGCCAATTTTAGATTTCTTATGGTTAGAATACTGGTTTCGAGTGTTTGGTGTCTTAATTTATGTGGAACTATGTTTCACGTATACATGGCTGGCTAGGTTCCAGCCGATGCCAGGTGGCATGGAAGAGGTGATCTCAGGGGTGTGTGGGGGCCCCTTCCGGCCCTGCTTTGTTAGTTCCTCCACTCTGGTTCCTCCCTATTTTTTCCCTGCTACTTTAGGACCCTTTCCTGGCTGGCTCCTCCCTCAAGTGATTTTGTGTCATATATCTTAAAAAAAAATTTTTTTTTAATGCTTATTTATTTTTGAAGGAGAGAGAGTGTGAGCTGGGGAAGGGCAGAGAGAGAGGGAGACACAGAATCTGAAGCAGGCTCTAGGCTCTGAGCTGTCAGCACAGAGCCTTATGCAGGGCTCAAATTCATGGGCTATGAGATCATGACCTGAGCTGAAGTTGGATGCTTAACCGACTGAGCCACCCAGGCGCCCCATTTTGCATCATCTTTCTGGTGCTAATGTCTTTAACCTTCCCAAAAGTTAGACAGCACTATTCTGTTCAGTTAAAATATTCAAAGGAAGGTATAGATGGCTGGTAGATGGTCCCCTGGCCCCACACTCTCTTGGGTTCCCCTGAAACACTTTTGCATGTGCATAAATTGTACTGATGACATAGTTATATCCTGCTGTTTTTCATTTAACATTGCATTACGAGATTTTTTTCCACTCTGCCACATGATCTTATTTTTAATAATT
Source organism: Cryptoprocta ferox (assembly GCA_028646485.1). NCBI lineage: Eukaryota > Metazoa > Chordata > Mammalia > Carnivora > Eupleridae > Cryptoprocta > Cryptoprocta ferox. The sequence goes on from CM053566.1 coordinate 40,437,346, forward strand.
GCATAATAGTTCACTGAGTGGATGTACCTTGCTTTTCCAAACCATCTCGTATTATTAGGCATTAGATTATATCCATGATTCCCACTATTATAAGTAACTGTGCAATGAATGTCTTTCTTCCCTTGTGTATCCTTTCCCTTCCTTTGAATTCTTTCCTTATAAACACAACTCCAGAAATGCAATTACAGAGTTCAGTAGGATATAAAGTTCTTGATGGCTCTGCTAAGGCATGTACCAGAATATAGCCCCACTGGCCATGGATAAGGGGACTGGGGTTATCACAGTCTCCTCAGATCTTATCACTGTGATCTCATTATGTATCATTACATGAAAGTTTTTATTTTATTTTTATTTTATTTAAGTAAGCTGCACTCCCAACATGGGGCTTGAACCCATGACCCCATGATCAAGAGTCTCATGTTCTACTGACTAAGCCAGCCAGGTGCCCCATAAAAATTTGATTTTTTATTGAGGTACGATTGATATACAAAAGAAGCTATATGCTGCAGTATTTCCTGTTGAAATAGTATATCCATCCCCATCTATAAATAAGATTCTCAGGTGTTGGGCACAAGCACTTGTTCCTTTTTTTTTTTTTTTTTTTTTTTTTTTTTTTTTTTGAGAAAGTCAGATGTCACTTTTGATTTCAAATGAGCTGGTGTTTTTCAGGTACTCATCACTCATGTAATTTGGGATTTGCCTGCACTTTGACATAGTAGTTATTTTTGACTGAACAAAGAGGACAATAGGTATTTCAGTTGGTAGCTTTTAGGATTATTGCTCAGGTGTTAAGAATAATGTTCAAGGTATTAGGATTTCTTTAATGTGGTTTATTTGAAGAAGGCCCATGAGCCTTTTGAAGGGCTAAAGAAGAACCTTGGTTTTTTTTTTTTTGTTTTTTTTTTGTTTTTTTTTTTTTTCCTGAAGAGTTGTCAGTAACAGAAGAAGGTCACTGCTGAGGCACCTGGGTGGCTCAGTCGGTTGAGTGTCCAACTTCAGCTCAGGTCATGATCTCACAGTTCATGAGTTTGAGCCCCTCATTAAGCTAGATGATATCAGTGCAGAGCCAGCTTTGGATCCTTTGTCCACCCACCCACCCTTCCCCCCAGCTCACGTTCTTTCTCAAAAATAAAACAAACATTTGAAAAAAAATAAAAAAGACGGTCACTGTTGAGGTGGTTTTCACTTAGCTCTGAATGAGTTCCACCTCTGCTCCCACCAAGTGATGGTGGTAAGTCACCTGGTGAAGGGTGGAATTGGGGAGATTAAATTAGGTCTGTGCTCCTTAACAATAATAAAATACTAACAGTGCTGTTTGCTTCTGTTGTTTTCCTGTTGTCAGATACTGTTGTAAAGGCGTTATGTGTGTTAACGAATTGAATTCTTGCAATAATCTCAGGAGATAGATGCGTCTTTTAAAACTTCCATTTTCTAGGTGAGGAACCTGCGGCATAGAGAGTTTTAGGTGAGGTCTTCTTGGTTACTTTTCCCACATTGTGTCCCTGCCTCTTTTGCTTAATCCTTCCGTTTCAGCTGCCTTTGCTTGCGAATGTGTCCTGCATGGCTCCCCTTCCGAACACCCTTTCCTCACCAGTAATAATAACAGCTTCCCTTGATGCTTACGATGACAAGGCGCCATGCTGATGCTTTTACAAATGTTGAGTTGTCACAACCCTACTTGATGGGTGATATGAGGGCTAGTTTCTAGTTTACCCAGGAGGAGGCTCGGAGAGGTGGCCTCACTCAGTAGGTGGCTGAACCAGGGTGATGCTTGGAAGTTCGTCCACACATCCACATTGGTCCCCACCGTTGCAGGCTGTGTGTGGCCTGTCCCGAGGAATCCTTTCCCCGCTGTGGTTCCTTTTTTGACCTATTGCTCCAGCTCCTTGTCTCAGCCACTCATTTATCATTCGTGATAGGCCGTTGATCATTCTTACTTTCTAGTATGTATGTGGCCTGGGAGCTCACCCAGGGAACGTCTGTCTCTCTGGGGCTCATAGACCCAGTGCCTGGCCCTCCTAAACATCTTGCTAATGTTTCTTGTTGCTGACTTGTGGGGGTGACCACCCCTCTGCTATCTCAGCATGTCTGGCCACGTGAAGCAGGCTGCTTCCTGGGCCAATCCGGGTACCCTTTTTGTTTCAGAAGGTCTTGCTGTGGGGAAGCCAGATTTAGTCAGAGAAATGCACATGTGCTTTTTTCTGGGAATAGGTAGATCAATATGAAATTGGGTGTGACGTGTCACTTATAATTGTACTCACTCTGTTAGTTGTATGATAGCTCCTTTCTAAAATGAGGAATAATGAAGAATCACCCTTTTGTTTATTTTGGCGGGGGATTTAAAACTGGGTCCATGTTGGGTTTGGTCATAGTGGAGTTTCTGGAATTAATGGCCAAAGTTAGTTACCATATTTATATAGGTAACCAAATCTGTAGCTGCTTTAGTGTGTTTGACAGGATTATTTCAGCAATTTTGAAATATAAGTTTTCAACATCTCAGTGACTTTGTGAAATTTGTTTTATGTACCCAAAGCCCTCAGTTTAAGTCTTATGCTAAAGTGTTAATTAATTAAAAATGTTTGTTTATTTTTGAGAGAGTTTGAGCACACAAGAGTCAGGGGTGGGACAAAGAGAGAGGGGGGGACAAAGGATCCAAAGTAGGCTCTGCGCTGACAGCAATGACCCCAATGTGGGACTTGAACTCACCAACTGTGAGATAATGACTTGAGCTGAAGTCAGTTACTTAACTGACTGAGCCACCCAGGTGCTCCTAAGTTTATGTTGATTTAAAAAGAAGTTTGAGTGTGGTAGTACTGTTGTTGCTGGAGTTTTACAAACTCACATTTTTGCCAGGAAAGGGATGGATTGGTTAGCTGTGAGGGGCTGGCTTTGGTCTGTCCAGTTGGGAGGAAGTAGGGATGGGTAGATAGGAAGTCCCATGGCCAGACCCTCCTTTCCAGCCTCACGCGGTCATTGTGAAGATTAGAGAGAAAAATGAGACTTTTTGCTCCAGAAAGAGCAGAACCACACTGACTTCCAGGCCCCCGGGTGGAGCCACGGGGGCTCAGCATACCTTTCAGTTCAGCCTGTGTCTGGTGCCCTGTGTTTCTCTGAAGGAGATGTAACATCAGCTCAGCCAGACAAATGGATGTTTTGAAAAGCACAAAACATTCTAGCTGTGTCAAAAAAACAAATATCCAGTAGTTTATGGAATTAAACCCTGAAAGCTAGGAAGGAATAATGAGCTTCAGAGCTTTTTAAAAGGAAAAAGCCATGATTTAAGTATGGGATCATGGCTAGATTTTGATTTTTTATTATTTTTATCTTTATTTTTTAATAAACTTTTTGCTTTGAAGCGATTTTAGGTTTACAGAGAAATTGCAGAGGTCATGCAGAGGGGTCCTGTACCCCTTGCTCAGTTTCCTCAGATGCCAGCCTTGGGTTTCCACGATGCTTTCATCCAGACCATGGAAGCAGGATTGGTTCGTTGACTGATGCGAAGCTCTGTCCCCCAAGTGTCTTTCAGCAGTTCTTCTGAGCTTGCTCTGGGCTCTGATGGTTTCTCAGTGAGCCTCATTCAGCATCTGGCTGACAGTAAGGCCAAGTTCCAGGCTATCAGGCCTAAGACCAAAGAGGTGACTGCCCTTCTCAGTGGAGCCATGCCACATCTTGTCACAGCGATACCGGCCCATGGCCCTTCTGCAGCCACAGTGGCTTCCATTCTTTCTCCAAAAAGGTGTGGGCTTGCTTGAGAGAGTGGTGGTCTTTCCTCTTGTCTTTTTCTCTTTGGAAGCAAAGGAGGGACCTGCTGACGGGGTGGTTAGCAGTCAGTTGGAAGGAAGGCTGGTTCGTGCAGACTTCTAAGCTATGCCAGCTGCCATTGCACTCTGTTCTTTCCCGAGACCCTGCCTGTTCACTCGTGTTCTTCTTATAGACCCTGTAAGTCCTTATCCGAGCGTAGCATGCATACAAATCCCGAGGGAAACATTGCCACGTTTCCTGTACCTGACAAGAGGGGGCGGTGGAATGTTCTGCAGGTCAAAGTTGTGGCTGAGGCGTGTGTGTGGGCCGAGTTCTGACACCGGAGGTGGCATGTGCGAGGCAGGGAGACGTGTTGTGTTGACATGTTGGGGCTTCTTCAACCTCTGGGGGCACTGTGTGGACGGGGCATTGTCTCTCTGGGTGTTGTTGATATCACTGACCCCTGTCCTTTATTTACTTATTTGGGGAGGGCGGCAGAGAGAGAGAGGGAGAGAGGGAGGAGAAAATTCCGAGCAGGCTCTATCCATGCTCAGCACAGACCCGACATGGGGCTCAATAACACAAACTGAGATCATGACCTGAGCAGAAGTCAAGAGTCAGACGCTCAACCGACTGAACCACCCAGGTGCCCCATGGTTAGGTTTTTTTTTTTTTTAAAGTCAAATGCAAGTTTTTTCTCAAACTGTAGTCTAAACATGATTTTAGTTATTTTGATTTGATTCTACTAAATTATACCATGTTTTCTATTTGGCCTTTCTCATTTCGATGGGAGGAATGGATGAAACAAGAGAAGAGTGATCTTTTGTTTCAACAAATGATTGCCACCACCATGACAGATATAAGATGTTAGCATTTTCTTTATAATGAGGTCTGCCTTCAAAATGGCTGGTTCTCCTTGAAAAGAATTCAGGTAAATGCAGTAGATATTAAAACCCGTGTACACGTGGGTTTACTTTCCATGAAGTCAGTGCTCAAAAATTTCATTTGTCATGCCTTGCTGAGCTATGTGACTTTCCATGTTAGACTTTGGCATAACTGCTAAGGTTGTAGCTCTGCTGTGTGTGTGTGTGTGTGTGGTGCTCTGCATTTTCTCTTTTGAAGTGATTAGATTGTGTGGGCATCATTAAGACCTATTTACCTAGGCGGTGTGGTCTGTTTCACTGCCAGAGAGCTGAAGAGTTCGGCACTTTTTACAAATCGGCCTCCTGCAGTTTCCTTTTCCTACCTTTGTCCAGCTGCGCATCTTGCCGGGTAGTTACTGCCATGAGTTCTCAAGTTCAGGAGAACGTTTCTAAGAGTTTACATGGCTAGGGCTAGGTCAGTAGCACTGCGCAACATGGTGGGCAGCTCTTGCCTGAGCCCCCCTGCCCATCTCCTTTGTCCCCACGTGCTGACCTTGCGGATAGTGCCGCCTGACAGATTTATCAATAACTGTCTCTCCCCTTCTCTTTCTCCTCTCCCTCTCTTCCGCCAGGCGGGCGCTTCAGTGATGTCTGGCTCGGGAGAGAGCACTAATCCCGAGAACAGCGAGCTCAAGTACTCAGGTCAAGATGGTTTGTACATAGGCGTCAGCCTGGCCTCGCCGGCTGAAGTCACATCGTCGGTGAGACAGGATTCCTGGTGCGCCCTCGCCCTGGCCTGAGCCCTCGGGGATTTTGTCAAGTCGTCCAAACCAGGGCGAGTATGCTGACAGAACATTCCTCTGACGCGTTATTTCCGTGCCTTTAATTTGAAAGAGATGTATTTCCCAAGAGGCTTGCTCTGCCTTACCACCGTGCCCCTGACTCTGAAGAGCCAGAGCGAAGATGGAGGGCTTCCAGAGAAGGGCCAGTGCAGCCCAGAGCACGTCGCCTCCTCCCTGGCCACAGCCACTTCCAGCCAGCCTGCCTCTGGGTCTGCCAGGGGATCTGACGTCCGCTGTGCCTCTTCCAGAAACTGGGACTAGGACCGGGGCCTTGCCTGCTAAGGAATATTGAGAGAATTTTTTTAAAAAAGGGTTTTATGTGTATTGCCCCAAATCATGTGCTTCTTCTGATTGGTTTTGGTTATTCCAGAATTTCTTCATGCCTTTTCCACACCTGAATTTCACACGCTTTCATGGAGAAGACCATTTGAGGCCATTTGGTACACACCTCTGGAGGCTGAGTCAGTTCATGAGGTTTCTCGTCAAAAATATTACTCCGTGTGCAAGACTGCATTGTAACTGTAACGTACACTGTGACTGACGTCTCTCAAAGTTCATATTGTGGAACTGACCTGAGGTCAGTCGGGATTTGTAAACAGGGTAGCAAACAAGATATTTTTCTTCCATGTAAACAATAATTTTTTTAAAAAGTGCAATTTGCGTTGCAGCAATCAGTGTTAAATCATTTGCATAAGATTTAACAACATTTTTTATAATGAATGTAAACATTTTAACTTAATGGTACTTAAATAATTTAAAAGAAAAATGTTAACTTAGACATTCTTATGCTTCTTTTACAACTACATCCCATTTCTATATTTCCAGTTGTTAAAGAGAAATATTTCAAGAACAAATCTTCTCTCAGGAAAATTGCCTTTATCCATCTGTTAAGAATTTTTATACGAGAACACCAATATCCCTCTTTATTTTACTGTGGAATTTGTGCTGGAAAAATTGCAACAGAATTTTACTACCTAACAGATAACATTTGTAAATACTCTAGGCATCTGTATACACTACGATGAAGTCTACGGTGTGACTAACCCACAGGCAGGTTGGTTTACATTAAATTTTTTTAAGAATGGGATGTCCTATGGAAACCTATTTCACCAGAGTTTTAAAAATAAAAAGGGTATTGTTTTGTCTTCTGTACAATGAGTTCCTTCCCTTATAGTTTCATTTCGATACTGTATGTGGCTAGAGATACACCTATAAAACAAGCGCATGTGATGTTTGCAAATTGCCTTTTGGCTTTCCTTTCAATGAATTGTCCTTTTGGAGCTGCTTTTTACCTTGGTTTATTTGAAGTTGGCACATGGAGTCAGTTATCACCTTCAATTTGCACTGGGGACAACTTTTATAAGTGAAAAGGACCCAGTATTATATGACTATCCGAGATTATAAGCATTCTGTTTACGGCTAATCCCTAAAAACATTTTAAAAAGTCCAGTGTTTCTTTCCTTCTGAAATATACTCTAAGACCCAGAAACAGAACGGTTTGCCTTTCTAGTTCCTCCTTTTGCAAAGTGCCACCAAGCCTCCACGTTCATATGAGGTTGAAGTCTTTGACACTCAGCAGAAGACAGAAAAGAATCTGAACAGTCTTGGATTTCAGAAAACCAGGGGACTGTTTCATAACACAATGGTGGCATTTCATTTTGGCTCCTTAGGTATGGGGCATTTCTTAACTTATTTTCGTGTATGATTATAGTCATTCTGTGGGGGCCAGTGTGAGACTTTCAAGAGAGGGGAAGTCTTGCTTTGTGGTGGGTTGTATTGCCAGTGAGACTCAAGGCTGGGGAGTGTGTGTGTCTGGGGAGGTGCCTGAAGTCCACACATACCATACAGTGGGCTAGAGCAGTGGTCTGGATGTAGAGTCAGACCCCTAGGTTGGAGGTCCCTGCTCTGCAAACAGGAGCTCTATGGCCTTGGGCAAGTTATCCCATTCTCATCTTGCTCGTCTGTAAAATAAGGCCAATTAACATATAACTCTTAGGATAATCCGTGTGAAGTGCCTAGAGCAGTGCCTGGCACATAGTAAGCACTAGTGTTGACTTTGAAGGAGGGTGGCAGGAGCTCTTACCACATGGGGGTTTTGAATGTCTTACTCCCTGTGGGGTGTTTAAATAGTGTATGGTGTGTGAGGGTCTGGTGCCCCTTGGCTCACTTGTACTTCTTGAACAAGACTGGGGTGAATGAAATGAGGGATTCCCCCCCAGCTCAAGGGATGGCAGAGATGAGGGGAGGGAGTACCCTTGGGAGACACCAGTCTGAGTTTGGCTTTTACAGAACAAGGTTGGTGTGACAGAAGAAAATCATTATCCCATTGGACTCCTTTTTTCCCCCTCCCTCTTACGGTTCTCAGTTTTCATTCTTTGAGTGCTTTCTGGTGGGTTGGGAGTTGTTAAGAGTTAACATTCTCTGGAAAATGAATTTTTATTCTTGGGGCTTCCAAATCTTTTTTCTGCGGGTGGTCTCAGATGTTGCTCTTTCCCAACTTAAGACAACATTGGATCCTAAGGCTCTTTCTCTCTCTCTTTTTTTTTTTTTTTGTAGAATTCTTTCTCCTCTGTGTTCTAGCTTTCATGAAATAAATTACAAGGAGCAGAACAAGGGGAATGGGGCTTCTTGTCCTAACACAATGAACTCCCTTAATCTGGGGCCTTTTCAGTGAGAACTTTCTCACCTGTGATTGTGTAAAGAAGTTTGATAATTTTTTTATTTCTTAATTTTTTAAAATTTATTTTTGAGAGACAGAGACAGAGAATGAGTGGGGGAGGGGCAGAGAGAGACAGAGACACAGAATCCGAAGCAGGCTCCAGGCTCTGAGCTGTCAGCACAGACCCTGACGCGGGGCTTGAACTCACCAACCAGGAGATCGTGACCTGACCTGAGGTTGGACATTCAACTGACTGAGGCCACCCAGGCACCCCTCCAAAGGGGATGCATTTAAATAGATGGTGCACTTCAGCTTAGAGTCCTCAGACCCATTACTGTGGGTTGCAGAATTCCTGTCCTCTGTCACCCATGGCTGATTTTAGGTCATCTTACATAACTGAAGGCTCTGTCTGGGGTCTTTCTTCGGGGTCACGTTGTGTTGTTTCCTGGTGCCTACTGGAGGGTCAGGAAAGCAAAAGGAGCAATTCATTTCCCCCTGCAAATAAATTAACTTCTTGCTCATGGGAAATGTTTTCCCCTGTCCTTGGGAATTTGATGTAATTTCAGGTCATAGATAAATTGGCTGCTAGGAGGGCAATACAACATGTCTTTGGTGGCTATGCCAGATTCCAGGCTGCTTTTACTTTTGGGGCAGTGTGGTAGCTTTGATGCCCTAAGTTCTATATACTGGCATTTTCAATGGGGTCTTCAGATCTTGTGACTCTGAGAAGGAAATAATAGGTATGTACACGTGTAGGCGAGGCAAGATGGGGGAGCAGGGATCAAACATTCATGCAGGGTAAGGGAGCTCTTGCTAGTCAAAATACATGTTGTTTCTGGGTTGAAAAATCAAGTCAGCTTGGCAATACTATTCTATTACATACTATATATCTATCCTCTGTTATTTGGAAGCTCTAATGGGCAGTCAGGTATGAATCTGATTATTTTAAATGAGAAACAATTATTAATAAATTTGCTAGATGAAATCTTTCAAAACAGGGTCTGTGGTAAAAATTCAGTACCTACAGCTCTGGCCACTTGAGGCTTCGAAATGGATTCTGTGCAGCTGAACCTTTAGCTGCAGCTGAAGCAGACCCTTCTGCTGTGGTCCCTGGAAGTGGTGGAGGGGGTGTTGGGGGGTCAGGGACAAGGTGGTAGCCATCTGTAGGACCTGCAGAGGAAAAGAAGCACATGATGCCTTCAGTTGGTTCAAATATAAGATATTAGTAGGCTGAAAGCCTAAGTAAACTCATAGGGACTTTGGATGAAATAAATTATGGTTGATACTTACAAATAGCTTCTAAAGGAAAAAGTTAGGATGTTGCAGGTGCACTTTGAACCTCTGAGTTAGACGTTAGAGCAAGCAACCATGCTCCCACTGAGGACTCTGGAACCTCCTATATCTGCACTGGAGAACTGGTGGGTCAGGGGGTCTGCACAGCTCTTCCTGCCCAGTACCCGGCACAGGGAAGCCAGCGTTCGACAGCTGATGTCACTGTTTTGGTTCAAGAAATACTTATTTTGCTTGGAAGCTTTTTTTTTTTTTTTTTTTGGCTTGTTTGTTTTTAAAGAATGAACTTTTTAAAAAATGGCTAAAATAATTAAAGGTGAAATAATGTTTAATTAGTAGAAGGGCTTATATTTCAGTCATCAGTGGTTCCCTGAGATCTCTTCACTTTGGCCAAGACATTTCCTCTCTCCGGGCCTCAGTCTCCAGATCAGCCATAAAATGGAGAAATCAGGCAGCAACGTTGCTCACACAGGTCCCTTCCATCTGCATTTGCTGCCCACGGTCTCACGAGAAGATTATATGCAGGGGCGATGGTGGGTCTGTGGGAAGCTGATGGACCTAGACTGTCCTAGCTCTCTCCTGGTTCCCTTGCCACCTCGAGTCTTGATCTATGGAGGCCATGTCCTCCTGTTGCCTCAGACCCACAGGGGGGAGAATCCTGGTCATATTCGCGAATTTAGGGGCTTTGTAAGAGGTGCTGCCCCACCCCCTGATGCCAAACCTGCTTGGTCTGGGGCCCCTGATTCAAAACTTACACAGCGATACAGACCCAGACCGGAAAATGGAAATGTCTGGCAGCTGAGCAGCCCACAGAACAAGGAAAAAACAGCTTTGCTTTGCTTGGCCCATTGCTTCAGTATCTTGTAGTTGGTTTTTTATTTCTTGGAAACAACCAACTTTTCATTGTTGTTTGCCTTCTGTGTCTTCTCTTTAGCCATTAAGAGTTTTCCTCCCTGTCTCTCCACCCCTTCCCTGGGTTTTACTCTTATTTTTGTGAACTCAGTTCCTTTAACACTACAAGACTTGTCTAAAATAATAAGAGCAAATATTTATCTAGCACTATGTACCAGTTTCTGTACAACGTGCCGCACATATGTCGATTTATATAATCCTCATACCAGGTGTGTGAAGTGGTGCTATCCCCATTTTACAGATGTTGTCTACAGAGGCACAGAGACGTTAAGTAACTTACCCAAAGTTACGCCGTGGCACAGCTGGAATGTCAGCCCTGGCAGTCTGGTAGTCCGGTAGTCTGGCTCCAGGGCAAATGTTCTTAATCTTAATCTCTCCGCCATGTTGTCTTTTCATCTTGATTTAAAGGAGAAGAAATTGAAGAATGCAGAAGGGAAGCCGGAACTGCCTGAGGCTAGGTCCTTCCTGTCTCCCCTAGCATCTCAGAAATAGGTAATTGTGATTTGCAACACAGGTATGCCTAGCTTGAATACCGCTTGTCTATGTTTCTTGCAATTACAGGTTTCTTTAGAACACGGAAGGCAATGTGGAGTTGTTAGCTGTAAAGTAATGAGTTCGGAGGGGTTGTGCGGTGTAGTAGCAATTCACTTGCCTTCTTTTCACACAACTTCAGGTGAAGCTTCTTATGCTCTTACCTAGCTTGAAAGATGAGGGTAAAGCATTTTGCAAAGTATAAAAAGCTGGAAAAATTATTAATTGTGGTTAAAATTGCACATGAGAGAACAAGGAATACTTCATTGTGGTGTCAAATCTTTCTATGCTTGGTTATGCCAAAGAATTTTTTTTTTTAGAAAAAAAAACTTGTGCAAGATGTTGGCAGTGATGCCTTAGGCTTTATCTTTTTAAATAAGTGTTCATAGTACTTACGTCATTGTTGCTATTATTATTTTGATAAGTGTGCATTACTAATGATGCTCTCTGTCATGGGTTCTCAAACTTCTGTTTACTTGAGAATCACGCATAATGTTTGTTAAAATTGCAGTCTTTGACTCCTTCCCCAGAGAATCTGATTCTGCAGGTCTTGTGTAAGGCTGAAGAATGCTTTTTTTTTTTTTTTGGCCTTGCATTAATTAAAATTTCTTGAATAGTACAAACTTTGAAAATTATTAATCGCCCTCCTAATCCCTGGTCCTGAGCCACTCTGTTCTTCTCCCAGATGTAACTTCTTATTTCTTGTATTATATGCATTGACTATCGGTGCATACACAAGCATATACAAGTATATATACTCAATTTTTTTTTTACACATGTGGTAGCGTACTACATACATTGCATTTTGCTGTTTTCACTTAGTATATCTGGGTTTGCTGTTTTCACTTAGTATATCTGGGTATACCAAACCTGATGCCAATTGATTATTTAATCAATGCCCTATTGAAGAACATTTGTTTCCAATCTTTTGCTGTTCAAGTACTGCTGCGATTATTATCCTTTATCTGTGTCATTTCACTTATATGTAAATATACCAATGAGATGAGTTTCTAGAAGTGGTATTACTGAGTCAAGGGCTATCTCTACTTTCAATTTTGAAAGATAGTGCCAAATTGGTCTTACAGAGGTTGATCCAATTTGCACTCTCATAGGCAATGTGCAAGAGTGCATGTTTTCTCTTAGGCAAATGATTTTGTTATCCTTCTGATCTTTGTCATTTTTGCATCCGAGTTTTGTTTTGCATTTATCTTGTTGTGAATGAGGTTGAACATCTTTTCCTATGATTAAGAGCCATGTGTAGTTCCATGTATGTGAACTCTTTGCCTGATTCTGTTCATATTCTTTACCTATTTTTTTTCTATTGAGTTATTGGTTTCATTGATTTGAGAAGCTCTTTGCATATGAAGGACATTAGCCTTTTGTCTGAAATATACTTTAAAGATATTTATTCCTGGTTTTTCATTTGACTTGTTTATACTTTTGAAAAATCATGATGATCTTTTCTTTTGTAAAGGTATTTCAGTTTATCAAACTTTTCTTTTACGGCTTTGGAGTTTTGTATAATATTTAGGAAAGCCTTCTCCACTGTTAAGATTATTTTTTTAATCCCATGTTTTATTCTCGTACTTTCATGGTTTTGCTTTTGAGGTTTACATTTTGCTCCCATCTGGAATTTTTGTTTTTGGTGGTTGTAACATGTAGAGTATATATTTAACCTTATATTTTTCCAAATGGCAACCAAATTGTCCTAACATCATTTCCCAATAATCCGTTTACCTCCCACTGATTCAAAATGGGAATTTAAAAATATGTAAATTCTCATATGTATATGTATTCTTGTATAAATTCTTATGTGGATATATATAATATAAATTTTTATATATATTTGGCTCTATTTCTCGATTTTTCTATTTTGTACCAATGATCTGTTTATTCATGCTTTGATACCAAATTTCTTTTACTATTCAATATTTAGAGGGCTAACCCCTTCTCATTAATCTTCTAAAAAATGAGAAATTGATCACGTTTTCACTTATTTTCCATATAAACTTTAGAATTGACTTGTGTAGTTTAAAAAAATCCTATTGGTGTTTCTATTGGGATAATATTAAATTTTTGAATTAATTTAGGGAGAATTAATATCTTAATTTTGTTAAGTCTTCCTGTCCAAGATGAAGTATCTTTTCATTTGTTTAGATATTTTTTGTGTCCCTCAGCATTTTAAACTTTTCACTTAGATCCTGTGCATATTTCCAGTTATGTTTATTCCTGGGTTTTTCATACTTTCTGATGTTAGTCTAATTTTTCAAATTGGTTGTTATATCTGCTAAGCGTATATTAATCTTGTTTCCCAGAATCATCCTGAATTTTCATTTTTTTTTGGCTGATTCTCTTGTGCTTTCTGGGGTGATATGCAGTTTCTGTTTGCACTGCTAGTGGTTTGGGTGTTGGTGGGAAACCCTGCTCTTGGTGTTGCTCGGATGAGGAAATACATATTTTCTAATGTATTTGTTCATTTAAACCATGGATTCATTTAACTTTAGAGATGGAAGAGACCTTGCTAAGGTCCAGTGGAGGAAATTGAATCTTAAGAGGTTTAAGTCCTGCTGGCCAGTGTGGATTCTGCGTTTCCAGACTCTTGACTCAGTGGTCTTGGCTCTGGGCTAGGCTGAGAGGTCACCAAATGAAACTCAAGACCCAAACACTGTGAGCAAAAGTTTGGCTTTTGGCAGAGACCAGTAACTTCTACTACTCTGAACATTGCTTCATAAATCAGTTTAGGAATTAATAAGCTACTGAGACTTAGGCCAATAGAGTTTTCAATGATTGTATATGTCCCTAGACACCAACTCTGAGGTACGTTCAGGGAATAGCACAAATGACCATGGGTCTCCAGTGAATCATCAGGCTGTATTTGCTGGAGTAAATGAAAGCATTGTGGAAGCAGGAAATCAGGACAAACACCTACACTTGCTAACCCAAACAGCTTCCCTTTCTGAGCCCCTGGAGATCACTTATCACCAAATGGACAGATATACTCTGCAAAGTTTTTGTAGGCCTCACAGCTTGTAAATAAGAGACTGCATTCTTTATGCTACCTTCTTGTTGAATCTGGCAGAGGGAAGATCTCTGGCTCCAGTCAGCTGGGCAATAATCAGAAGCTAGGCTGGCTGAGAGTGATGACTCCAGTCAAATGAACTTTGTAAACCCACTATATGTAGTTCAGAGCACCCAATATTTTGAGAACACAAGCCATCCTAGTCATGGAAAGTCATCTTGGGAACACTGTTGTATATATAAAGCCCTACTGAAGATCAATTGGTCTGTGGGGGACACACTGGCATAGGTTACATAATATTAAACATTTCTATAACTCATCATCCCTTTGCTCTTTCTTACACATGTATTATTCCTTATATGCTTTTACCAGGACTTCCTTTTTGTTTATTCTATTCTTCCATTTACATTTTGTTGCATATTTGAGTCTACAACAAACATTTCTGATTTTTTGATACCACTAGATTCATTGGTGAAATTTCTAGTTGAGTTCTTCCAGGAGAAATTCCAGAAGATGCCTCCTTTCCTTTACAAATGGGGGAGAGATTCTTTTATTTTAGAACTGACAATAGAAAGCCTTTGGTGGCTGTGTCTTGGATTGGGGCAGCGGAAGGAGCTGCTTCTCTGTTCAACCTTCCTTCCTTGACCTCTTTGAAGCGTTTGACATCGTGGCCTACTCCATTTTTCCTGAAACCTCCCCTTTTGAGTTTTCATGATATAAATAAATCAGGAGTGTGATGAAATGGAAAGACTGGACTTTGGAGTCATGCAGTCATGGGTTTGAATCCTGGCTCCACACACCAACTCTGTGGCTTGACCAAGTCACTTAAACTCTCCAGGCTGCAGTATTCAGTGTTTAAAAGGGAGAGCAATATTACCACTTGATAGCCCTCTCATCAGCTTTGAAGCCTCACCAACTTCAGCTCGTGAAGGGAGAAGCAGCATTTGTAACTCTGGGCACAGAGCTAGTATAGTGCCTTTATGAGCTACACATTCACTAATCTAGTTGCTTTTTATTTCCCATATGCAGCCTAGAAGAACATCATTCATTCGTTCTCCATCTATTAGGCTTCTCCAAAGAAACAGAACTGTGTATGTGTATGTGTATGTGCATATGTATGTGTATGTATATATATGTATATCTTTATGTGTGTATATATCTTCTCTCTCTCTTTAAGGAATTGGCCCATACAGTGATTGTGGGGGATGACAAGTCTGAAATCCATAGGGCAGGCCTGCAATTTGATGACTCAGTTTAAGAGTTGATGTTGGATTAGGGCACTTGGTGGTTCAGTCATTTAAGCATCAGACTCTTGATTTCAGTTCAGGTCATGATCTCACGTTTTGGTTTGTGAGATGGAGCCCTGTGTTGGGGTCTGTGCTGATAGCATGGAGCCTGCTTGGGATTCTCTCTCTCCTTCTCTCTCTGTCCCTCCCCCACTCGTGTGCACACGCACTCGTGCATGTGTGCGCGCTCTCTTTCTCTCTCTCAAATAAACTTAAAAAAAAGAGTTGATGTTGAATCAACACCCATTTATGATAAAAACTCTCAATAAAGGGGGTATAGAAGGAATGTACTGCAACAAAATAAAGGCCATGTATGACAAGCCCTCAGCTAACCTCACACAGAGTAGTGAAAAGCTGAAAGCTTTTCCTTTACGATCAGGAACAAGATGAGGATGCCTACTGTCACCACTTTTATTCACCATAGTATTGGAAGTTCTAGCCAGAGCAATAATGTAAGAAAAAGAAATATAAAGCCCTCCAGATTGTAAAGGAAGAAGTAAAACTGTCACTATTTGCAGATGATGTGATATATATATAGAAAACCCTAATGACTCCATCAAAAAACTAATAAATGAAACCAAAAAAGTTGCAGGGTAAAAAATCAATATATAAAAATCTATTGTGTTTCTATATACAAATAAGAAACTATCAGGAATAGAAATTAGGAAAACCATCTCATTTTTAATTGCATCAAAAAGAATAAAATACCCAAGAATAAATTTAATCAAGGAGGTGAAAGACCTGTACAGGTATATTGACAACTACAAGACATTAATGAAATTAAAGAAGACACAAATGAAAGATATTCTGTACTCATGGAGTGGAAGAATAAATGTTGTGAAAATGTCTGTTCTACCCAAAGCAATATATAGATTCAATGCAATCTCCATCAAAATTCCAATAGTATTTTCACAGAAATAAAACATATAATCCTAAAAATTGTGTAGAACCATGAAAGACCCCAAATAGCCAAAGCAATCTTGAGAAAAAAGAACAAAGTTGGAGGCATTGTGTTTTCTGATTTCAACAAAGCTACAATAATTAAAACAGTATGGTCTTGACATAAAAACACATAGGTCAATGAAACAATAGAGAGCCTGGAAATAAACCCATGTATAAGTTGTCAATTAATTTACAACAGAGGATCCAAGAACATATAATGGGAAAAGATCAATCTCTTCAGTAGGTGGTATTGGGAAAACTGGACCACTATCTGACACCATACACAAAACTTAACTCAAAATGAAAATTAAAATGAATTTAAAGATTTGAATGTAAGACCCGAAACTATAAAACTCCTAGAACATAGGTGGTAAGCTCCTTGGCATAGGTCTTGGTGACGATTTTTTTTTGAATCTAACATCAAAGACAACAAAAGCAAAGATCCACCAAACTAAGAAGCTTCTGTACAGCAAGCGAAGCCATGAAACAAAATGAAAAAGCAATTTACTGAGTGGGAGAAAATATTTGCTGATTGTATATCTGATATGAACATGGGATTGCATGTTGCATGCTTTTAAAGTTAATGTTTTTGTTTTCTCCAGATAAATACCCAGAAATGGAATTGCTGGATCATATAGTAGTTCTATTTTTTAGTTTTTTAATTTTTTGAGGAACCAAAACATAATATAATATCCAAAACATATAAGAACTCATACAACTCAGCAACAATAAAACAAAAAATGCAATTAAAAATTGGGCAGATCTGAAGAGACATTTTTCTAAAGAAGACATACAGATGGCCAGCATGTACATGAAAAGGTGCTTAGCATCACTAATCATGAGTAAAATGCAAATCAAAACCACAATGAGATATCTCCCATCTGTTAGTATGGCTATTATCAAAAAGATAAGAAATAACTAGTGTCGGTGAGGCTGTGAAGAAAAGGGAACCCTTGCGTGGTGTTGGTAGGAATGTAAATTGGTGCAGCCAATTTGGAAAACAGGATGGAGGTTCCTCAAAAAATTGGATTAGGCCCACCCACATTAGGGAGGGTAATCTGTTTTATTCCATTTCCTACTTATATGTTAATTACATCTAAAAAATACCTTAGAGCAACATCTAGATTAATACTGGGGACTCTCTTAGGTTTCTTACGGGGTGGGGGAAGTTTTGTAGAAGGGGTGCTATCCTGAAGTGCAGGAGCTGTCTGCGCCAGTCTGCTCAGTTCTGAGCTGTGCTCACTGCGGTCTAGCTGTGTGACTCAGGGCAAGTCACTGGGCTCTTCTGGGCTTCAGCTTACTTGTCTGTAAAGGGGACATGCAGGCTTGGTGTACTTTAAGTTTTCTTATCTCTTTTTAACACTGAGTTTCTCTGCTCCTTTTGTGTTGGTACAAGATTTGCAGAGACTTGTTAGGAATTCACAGCTTGTGATTGCTTCACTTTTTTGGATATGGCTCTGTCTTAAAAATTGACATCATATGTTTATTAACCAGAAAGGGGACGTCTTTTTATCACTGTGATGTGATGATGTCATTCATCTAATCGGTACTTGAAAGGTGTATTTATTTATTTTTTATTTTTTAAAGTTTACTTATTTATTTTGAGAGAGAGAGTGGAGGCAGAGAAGGGGCAGAGAGAGGGAGGGAGAGAGAATACTGAGCAGGCTCTGCACTGTCAGCCCTGAGCCTGTCTCAGGGCTTGATCTCACAAACCAGGAAATCATGACCTGAGCCGAAACTAAGGGTTGGACGCTTAACCGACTGAGCCACCCAGGTACCCTGAGAGGCGTTTTTAGATTAAAAATATTTTTAAAAAGTATGTCTTATTAAAAAGACATGTTCACAGAGAAGCTCCAGGGTAATGCTAGATAAATTCACACTCTGTATTAGCTTTCTTGATATTTAGGGGACAGTATATTGGAAAGAAACAAGGCTTTGGACTGAGATTGAGACTTAAACCCTGGCTTTTCCACTTACCAGCTGTGCGACCTTGGTCATACTATTTAACTTCCCCGAGCCTCAGTTGACTCATCTGTAAAATGAGAGTAATGGGATATCTTCTAGGGTTGTTGTGAAAGTAAATGAAATGCTGTATGTGAACTGCCAAGCAGAATACTTGACATAGACTGAACTTGAAGTAGAGATGAGCTCCTTTCTCTTCCCTTAGATTGTTTCTGAAGTTCTGGACTCCTATTGCCATTAGTAAGTTTGAGGTAAGAGGCTTACTTTCAGAGGTGTGAAAGAATTTATCTGCCTTAAGTAAAAACAAAACACAAAAAAACAAAACCCCACATCAGGGTGTGGCTACCATCTAGGTGTGTCAGATGAGAAGGGGGAGGGTTAGGCCAAGTAGTGTTATGCTTTACGTGTAAAGCAGACAATCTGTACTGTAGGAATTAGCAATTCTTCCATTCTAGGAAGAAGTGATTAATCATTACAGGAAATGGTTTTGTATTATTTTGTTTTTGTCAAGTACCTTAACAATGAAAGTAATTAAAACTAGAAACTTCAGTTGAGAACAATTTTGGGAGATGTCAGCATGCAGAGGCATCCCAGGATAGAAGTTGACAGTTATTTAATCCTGTCATGGTTTTCATCCCTGTCATGATCTCTCCAAGGCCACCAAAGGCTTGTATATGGAAAAAAAATTTTTTAATGCTATTTTATAGCGAAAGACTTAAAATACCATCAGCTATAGGAATAATAGTAAATAATAGTAACTAACTAACTAAAAACTGGTCTCTTTTCCATCTGCAGACAATGGGGAAAGCACAGTACATCTGGAGCCCAAGGCTGGCTTGGTCAGCACAAGGTCAACCTTGTGAGCACAGGGATCTGACCAGTTTCTTTACAGCATCATTTTTGCTGGACCGAGATGTACTCACCCTCTATTTCCACCTGGTTTCATTCAAGTTCTAACTTGCTGTTAGTTACCATTAACCAGTTTCTTTCAACTGTTCTGCTCTTCAAAGAAGATAGGTTCTAAATTATTCTTTCCTCTAATTGTGGCTGGGGGTCACTTTACTATGTTCTGACTGTGATTTTAGTTGACACTCTCCAAATGACTGCAGTTGGGAATTAGTGTCACGTGTGCCCTTAGGCTCATGGCTTCTTTGGGCTGGTCTACATGGCCAGCTACTTGTTCCCACTCCACTTTGATGTGGAGCAAACAAAGCTATACCTGACAGGGTTGATTTTACCCAGGGGCCAAGGATTTGGGGCTCCTTGCTCCTCTTCTTTTCTAAAGTAGAAAGGCAAGCTCCCTTTTCTCATGAATCTTTCCCTGCAGTGGACGCTTCCTTATGTCTCAAACCCAAGCAGCTCCATCTGAACTGATGGCTGCCATTTGTATGGTGAATGAGAAAGGAGAGAGAAAGCGCAGTAAAGGTGCTTTGAATGAACTGTGTCTGTAGAGCCTGTGCCTTTCAGCATCCCTTCCAGTGCTGGGCTGGGCTCCAAGAGGCTGGAGTTTGATGCCTGTCCAATAGCCAGCTTCTTGTCTCTTACCTGGGGCACCTGTGCCCTCAGGATGGCGTCCTCTGTTCCCTGGCCTCATTGGTCTCTCCCTCCATGCAGTGGAGGGCAGAAGGGCTGGCCTGTGGCTCAGCCTCACTTCTGAACATACAAAGACTGAGCCTAGCCTGAGTTGTGTTCACAAATTCTCTTCTTAAAGGTTTGCTGCTCACATTCCAGCAGGGTCAGGAAACAGGAAGCCACACAGAGGAAAGAAGTACAGAGGGAGAGGCCCAGAGGGAGACAAAGAAAGATACATTCTCAAATTTGATGCACTAATTGGCTCCTTCTGTTAACTTCAGGTAGAGATGGCAATGGGAATAAAGAAGACTTTAATTAAATATTTTATTTTAATGAAATATATAACCAAAAGAGCATATATATCGGCATTTATTTAGTTTAAAGAATAATAATGAGAGGGGGCACCTGGGTGGCTCAGTCAGTTGAGTGTCTGACTTCGGTGCAGGTCATGCATGATCTCACAGTTCGTGAGTTCGAGTTCTGCATTGGGGTCTGCACTGATACCCCAGAACCTGCTTCAGATCCTCTGTCTCCCTCTCTCTCCCACCCCCACAAAGTCTCTCTCTCTCTCTCTCTCTCAAAAATAAACAAACAAACAAACAAACAAAACGACCAATAATGAGATGCCCAGGTACCCACCACCCAGTTTAAGAAATAAAGCGTTAACAGTATTTTTTAAATCCCTCATGGGTTATTTAAACTAAATAAAGCCAAAATTGGTTTTAATGATCTGAAGGATTCCCTACTTCCCCAAAACCTTCTCATTAGCCTCTCGGCCCCAGCCACCATTAAGGGTTTCCCCCAATCTTTATCTGCAAAAAAACTCCATCTAGGGAGACCTATTTCTATAAATAGCATCCATTTAGCTACCTGATCTTCCTAAATTCTGCAGATGTTAAAGCCAGGAATTCTACAGACTTAAGAAAGAAGCAAATGCCTTTCTTTTAGGGTGGAAGGGTGGAAGGGGAGATTGCAAGTGTGATTTTCCTCTCTTAAATGCACAGGCGCTGAGGCCTGCAACAAAGATCACTTTTCCTTGTCTGTTCTTTTCCAGAGGGATACTGTAGAGTGATATTATATGTTCTGTATGGGTGACCTTAGGAGCTAAAAGCTGGGTGGATGGATTGGTGCAGGTAAGTTTGATCACATTAAGACAGACATGGCTGAGAAGCCATTCTAAGCAGCACTGAGTAGTCTACCTGCCTCTGAAGGTTGAGAAACTTCTCCCATTGCTCATCACTCAAAAGTAGGCTGTGATGCTTTTGTCACCCATATATATCATGATATGCTTGTACCTGCCCATTCATCATTTTCTGGATGTCACCAGACACTGTTTCTAGGATTTTTAGGTGCCCTTCACCCCATTACTATACCATTGACCAGTGGACTGAACCTGGACCAATTTTAGCTCTCCTAACTTCTGCTGCCTCTTCCACAAGGCTTTGAGAATGATCTGGATATGAGACGTAGATGGACCTCAATCTGGTCTTGTTTCAGAATGACCTTTACTTTTTTTCAGTGTACTTCCCAGAATCCCATGACCTTACCCCAGGTGGGGCTTTTTGGTCCTGGACCCAGAGGAACTTTTGGTCTTGGGGCTTTGGGGTGAGGGAATCTTTTTGTATTTGACATTATCGTTAATGGGCAGGGTCCAGGCAAAGGAAGAAACTCCTTCTCATTCCTCTCAGGAAAGTTCAGACCAACTATCCTGAAGGCTAGTTCTGATAGCCTTAGGGCCTGAGGGCAGGACCTTGACCTGAGTCTCCTGCAGTTTGCAGAGGACCTCAGATCCATTAAAGATGACCAGAGGATGAAGTCACTAGTGAGTCAGGTGGAGATGAAATTACCAGCTAAGAGCAGGTGATCTTGACCTGGGGCCTGCAAATATCTGGACTTACTTGAAAAATATTGTATGTATGTAAGTATGTACATTTTTTCTGGGGAAAGGTCCATTGTTTCCATCAGATTCTCAAAGGCACTTATGACACAAAGTAGATTAAGAATCAGTAATCACTTCTGATTGCTCATTTGCAATAAAATGAGAAAATTAGGAGCTATAATTGAATTTTTCATAAACCTAAAATGCTAGGAATGTCCTCTATTCTGGGATTATGTCCATTCTATTTTTTTTGGCATTAAAGTATTTTTTTCCTTTTATGGGATATTGGTGATAGTGAATGATGATAACTGCAGAAAAAGGTTCTCTCTTGACAAAGTCAAAAGTTGGTAACATCCCCAGTTACAATTTCTTTTTCTTTCTTCTGGATTTCTATGAAATCTCACATCCCGGGAACCACTAACCTAGAGGTTTGCCTTTATATTTGTGTATGGTTTCCGAGGGTGCTGTTGCATAGCACTCTCCCCCAACTGTCCCCTGTATGTGAGAGTTGCCTTTTATTATGTGCAAAGCTGTCTTAAAGAAAGTGTTAAAAGATAAACTGAGGTAGGTTACAAATTTTAAGAGTTTATTTGAACAAAAATAGATTGGAACTGGACCACACCAAATTGGAAATGGCTAAGGTGTGCTCCTTCAGTCTTAGGGCAAGAATTTTATAGGGAAGATGCATAAACAAAGCAAGGAAAATATTAGATTGGCTATGGCTTAAGTTGTTGCTTTATTTGGGAAGCCTAGTTGGCCATTTGTCATTGGTTGTCCAGGTTTGGATTTCTTAACCTTGAGGCATTATAGGCTTTGGTTTTGGTTTGCTTACATAGGCTGTTAGGTGTTAGAGTTACCTCAGTCTAATGGTCTCCTTGTTTAATTAATTTAACCTATTTAAACCCAGTTTCTTCTGGTTCTAAGAAAACATAACTGTCACTTTGGGCAAATAACAGAATCTTCCTGGATGTTAATTTTCTTATTAAAATCAGAGAGTTTGGCTGGGACCTCTCAAAGCTTTAACTAAATCTAACATTATGTAATTCACATGAATACGTGTGAGGCCAGGTGGGAAAGACTGGAATGCAGACAAGGGCCTAGAGGGAAAAGATCAAGGGTAGAGAGAAAACTCTTTCCTTTGACTTTTCACAAAAACTGGAGTAGAATAAAAAATTGAGGAGATCTTTTTGAAATTCTGGATTAGGGCTCCCTGGGTGGTTCAGTTGTTTAAGCATCTGACTCTTGATTTCAGCTCAGGTCATGATCTCACAGTTTGTGAGATCAAGCCCCATATCAGGCTCTATGCTGACAGTTCAGAGCCTGCTTGGAACTCTCTCTTTCTCCCATCTGTCCCTCTCCTGCTTGCATTCTTTCTCTCAAAAATAAATAAATAAACAGGAAGAAATGAAATGCTGGGTTACATGAGTCTATTAACTCATGCTAGTTTATGAGGTGTTCTTAGTGAAATTAAATGTGAAATATTTACAAAAAATGTATACTTTTTCTAAAAGTGGTTAATATGCTTTTTATACAAAGGTGGGTAAAGGAAAAACTGATCAAAATCAGATATAACAGTGATAAAAGCAATGGGAAAAAAATGATGGTAATTACTGCTCAGTTCATTGAGTACCAGCTCTGAACTGAACTTTGCAGTCATTACCTCGTGAAATCCTGCAAGGTAAGTTTGATGATCTCATTTTTATAGATATAGTCATTGGCTGGGCAGCCAGTAAGTGGAAGAGCTATGATTTGAACCCAAATCCACTTAAATTGAAAGCTTCCTACCCTTCCAACACATCTCACATTTGATTTCACTTTTCAAAGTGGGGTCCAATGTCCAGCAGCATGAGTGTCAATTAGGAGCATCTTGGCGCCCCTGCCCCAGACCTGTTCAAGCAAAATCTGAATTTAACAAGACTCTCATGGTTACATATTCATGTGAAAGTTTGAGAAGTGTTGGTTTACACAACTTGATTTAAAAAAAAAATTTTAATGTCTATTTATTTTTGAGGAGGAGGGAGGGGCAGAGAGAGAGACACACACACAATCTGAAGCAGGCTTCAGGCCCTGAGCTGTCAGCACAGAGCCCGGTGTGGGGCTTGAACTCACCAACTGTGAGGTCACAATCTGAGCTGAAGTCGGACGCTTAGCTGCCTGAGCCACCCAGGTGCCCTGATTTTTTTTCTTTAATGTTCTGTGGGGCGCCTGGGTGGCTCAGTTGGTTGGGTGTCCAACTTCAGCTCAGGTCATGATCTCATGGTCTGTTGGTTCGAGCCCCGTGTCGGGCTCTGTGCTGACAGCTCAGAGCCTGGAGCCTGCTTTGGATTCTGTGTCTTCCTCTCTCTCTGCTCCTCCCCCATTCATGCTCTGTCTCTCTCTGTCTCTCAAAAATAAATAAAAATTAAAAAAAAAAAACATGTCCTGCATGTTAATGCATATCAGGTGTTCCCTTGATGGTTGAAGAAAAGCCTTCCACATATGGAATGAGAGGGGGAAGTTTTGTTTGTGGAGCACAGAGTCCTTGCTTACTGATTGGTTGTGAATTTCCCATCTCCTCCTGCCTATTTCATTCCTTGAAAACTGAGTGTGTCAGAGAATGCACAATACCAAAAGTGAAATCTGTTGTAAACCATGGACTCTGGGTGATGAGAAGGTTTTCTGACTGTAACAAATGTGTCATTCTGGTGTGGATGTCCACAGTGAGGTCGTGTGGGGAGCCGGGGTATATGGGAACTCTCTGTACTTTCTACTTTCAATTTTGCTGTGAACTGAAAACTACTCTAAAAATATATATTTAAAAAAACCCAACACAATTGAATATGTGAGCTTTAGGCCTTGCCAAAGATGGGACAGCCAGAAAGATAAAGCCTGTTAAATTCTTTTTTTATCCATTTGGATAAAAGGTGCTTTTGAAAGAGAGGGTTTTGTCAAGTGCCATGATCTCATCATCTGGCAACACCGGTGGGAGAGGATCCAAGGGAAACCCAGGGCGTTGACGTGTGGGTGACTCAGGGGCCCACACCGCTGACAGTGAGCAGCCCCTAGTTTGGAGTTGGTGGGAGGGGGCAGGGGACATGCCGTTCCCTTTCGGGATGTGCTGATCAGTAATAAGAGCCTAGAGGCTCCCACTGTGGGCTTTAGCCTGCCCAGAAGTGCCAGGCGCTCTTTTGCTTCTTGCTGTTGTTTTGGGCCGTGTTTCCCCCTTTGTTCTTCTACAGATGGTTGTGATCTGGGGTGGCTCTTTCAAAGGCTTTGCTGGCACCGGGTAGTCCTGGATCTCGGTGTACAGACATTCCAGCCCAGTTCCCAAGCTGTGCCCTCACTGGCAACTTCAAGGGGCAATTCACATGCCTGAAACACACCTTTTATGTGTTTTGCTTGTGTTTTCATTTTTTAAATAATGTTACTAACACGTGTAAAGCTTTTAAAAACTTTTCATTCCTGTATCGCATTTGATTCTCATGACAGCATCTGGTAAGTGGATGGGTGAATGATGGTATTGGAGAGGCCGGATGCTTATCTTCTGGATTGAAGAAAGAGAAATTCAGTAAGTGGAGTGGCTTGCCTCAGCTGGGTACCACTGGGAGACATGGGTGACACGGACCGCAGTTCTTGGGACTCTTCCTCATCCCAAGGTTTCTGGCAGTCTAAGCTCTACATCTCACGGGGCTTGTGCTGCTTAAATACTAACTAGGTCAGCAAAATAGGTGATACTTTGGCAGCCATTGAGCGAGAAAATGAACCTAATGTGTTTGCCTTTGTGGGATTTTCCCCAAAGTTAGCACTTTCTCAAGAGATTTAGGATCTGGGCAGAAAACAATAAAGCAAAATTGATTATTTTTAAATTTTTATTTAATTAGGCATGGAGCCAGTGCAGACCTTGAATTCACAAATCCTGACATTAAGAGCTGAGCTGAGCTGAAGAGTTAGATGCCTAACTGACTGAGCTACCCAGGTGCCCCCAAAATGATTCTTTAAGAGGACTTTTTTTCCCCATTCATCTGTGCTGTTGAGGCCAAGCACTTAACTAAGCCTTTCTTATTTTTATCCATAGTGCTTTTTTAAAAAGTTTATGTATTTTGAGAGAGACAGAGACAGCTCACGTGGGAGAGGGACAGAGAAAATGGGAGACAGAGAATCCCAAGCAGGCTCTGCACTGTCAGCAAAAGCCGGACGCGGGGCTCTAACTCATGAAACCATGAGATCATGAACTGAGCCGAAACCAAGAGTTGGATGCTTAACTGACTGAGGCACCCAGGCGCCCCCATAATGCTACTTTTTAAGAAACAAAATACCCAGGAAAACAAAGCTGAATGAAATGGCTCCACTTGGCTGAGGGATGCCTAGCTTAGGTCTCATCAGAGCAGCAACGAAACTGGGTGAAACCATGGTGGCCTCAGGGAAGCCAGGCTGTTGCTGACAAGACAGGTTCTCAGAATTGGAGTCAAATGGTTCAAGTGGCTGTTTAGCATCTTGGGCTTTCACAGCTTCCCTTCCAAGCCAATAACTCACTTGGGCCCCCCAAGTGACCTGTGTTCCATACCTCAAGTGATCTCCCCTGTGCCCCACTCCCTAAGTGACTTATTCACTAGCAAATGTGAGAAATGATTAATTAGCACGCCTCTGCCTGTTAAAGCAGTATAGGCTATAGGTGGACGTTTAAAAAGAACGACTTCTCATTCCTCTGCTTCCTCTGCCGTACTTGGTTTAACACTGGAAGGATATCTCCATTAATGAAACCACCATAGCATTGAAGAGTTTTAAACTGAAAAGATGTAGCAAGAATGCTTAAAAAGTTTGATAAAAATGTAAAAACCTATAATACTACCATCCTAATGTGACTGCAGTACTTTTTTTATATTTGCATTTTTCCTAGTCTTTGCCTACAAATACTGTACATTCGTTTGGCATTGCTGCAAGTTCATTGTAACATACCCATATATTGAACATTTTAACACCCGAGTACTGTGCTTGTTTTCTCCTAATATTAACCCTGCATATTCTCCATGCTTATATATTGTCTTAATAATGATCATTTTCACAATGTGTCTGCACAATACTTACCACACTGACACCCTCAGTGTACTGACCAATCTCTTTGATGGACATTTTGATTGTTTCTAGAAACAATGTTATTGAAACAGCCAGGAACATTTTGGTGTGTAGGTACTTTGTCTCCTTTGAAATTGTTTTCTTAAGGAAATACCAGCAGTAACAATTGAAAGAAGGTTGCTGGAAAGATGGTTCCAGTCTTCTGCTTCTGTTCCCACTGGAGGGAGATGCTCAGTTGCTTTCAAGCTGTCTCATGGGGGCTGCTCTCTGAAATACTTTCTCAGTTCCTTTAAAATATCCCTCCTCAGGGGCACCTGGGTGGTTCAGTCAGTTAAGTGTCTGACTCTTGATTTTTGGGTCAGGTCATGATCTCACGGGTACATGAGATCAAACCCCACATAGGGCTCATTGCTGACAGCACAGAGCCTGCTTGGGATTCTCTCTCTATCTCTGTCTCTCTCTCTCTCTCAAAATAAATAAGTAAACATTAAAATAAAATATCCCTCCATGGCTCCTACTTATGCTTCTGCCCTCTTTTCCTCCTGTTTCTTTTCCCAACAGTCTTTCCTCAGCTTCGATCCACCTTTGGACTCCCTAAGACCATCTATCACCCCCTCTCCAGGAGGGTCTCCTCTGAATGATTCTTCTTTTCTGCCCTGGCTCCTTTTTGAAGAGCTACCCTCAGAGGGATGGAGAGGGGGAAGGAAGCAACTCACACTTGAATCTTATCAGCCTCCCCATCTGATGTCTTGTCTAAATATTGTTTCTTGTCCTGCTTATGTCACAAGCCCTCAAGGCAAGGGCCATGCCTCTGCATGCACCATGGAGAACAGAGAGCATTGCTGGCACTCAGAATATTGTCGTTGTGAGGTGTTGGTAATTGGAAGATGTGAGTAGATGTTCTTGGAGGTAGAACCTGTGCTAGAAATGAATGGGGCTTCATGGGAAGACCACTAGGGAAAAGGTCTTCACAAGAAAGTGGTCATTTGGAGCTTTCACCTATGTTTTCAGAGAAGCGTCTGGGGCTTCTGCTGCTGGGAGATGTTGACATTCAAGTAGGTGCTTGAATGGGGGTGCTATACACTTGAACAGCACTTCATGATACATTTTGTGTCCCAAGTTGAACTCAGGGCCTTAGATAAAGGAATGACACAAAGACATGACTGGGGCACTTCTTCAATGACATTGAGCAGTGGGACTGGAACTGTTCAACAATTTCTACATATTAATATTTGAAGTCTGAATGAAGAGTAAACATTGAGGAGGATATTTCAGGTATAAAAATCTCTTGTTGGGATTTTTATTCTCCATGACATCAACAAAGGGTAAACGGTTATTCTTTTTGAGTTTATTCTAAGATATTAGTGATATATATATATGTAACTTCCCTTGATAATTTTAGCTAAAGTCTTTCATTAGTTAAATAGGAATTACAAATAGGATAGAAATCAAAATCCTATCTGGTAAGGGCATTTCACATCAGGTTTTAAAACACCATAGATGAGTAAAATGTTTCTACAAATGGGTTCTTTTTTTTGTTTTGTTTTGTTTTGTTAATGTTTATTTATGTTTGAGACAGAGAGAGACAGAGGGCAAGTGGGGGAAGGGCAGAGGAGAGGGAGACACAGAATCTGAAGCAGGCTCCAGGCTCTGAGGTGTCAGCACAGAGCCTAATGCGGGGCTTGAACTCATGAACCGTGAGATCATGACCTGAGTCAAGGTTGGGTGCTTAACCGATTGAGCCACCCAGATGCCAACAAATAGGTTCTTTTTAATGCAGAGTCTGTTTTTGGATTTGAAATGTGTCAATGGTTATGAATTCATGAATTTTTAAATACAAGTTGTGTAGAAGGGATACCTATAACCCTATTTACATGTTGTTCGATAGTTTGGCAAGCACTTTAATACACATTTTCTCTTTAGTCTTGTAACAACTTGTGAAGTAGATATAGGTAGATATAGATACAGTAGATATAGTGAACATAGAGGCTAAAGAGGGTAAGGGATTCTAAGCAATAAGTTGTTGAATCAGAATTTAAACTCAGCATTACGAATTTGTCTAGGGTCAGTGATTTGCCTTCATTGTCTCTTCTTATCATTGGTCTCGTGGGTATCATTCTTGTGTTGTAAAAATTCCAGAGAATCCATTGGACTTTGTATTGGTGAAATAGTCAGTATATGCAGCCCAGAAATGGCAGCCTCAGGTATTTTTAGGCAACAGAACTGGAAGAGGGGAGGAAAGGGAAGCCCAATCAGCTGAAAGCATCCATTAGACACCGTGTGAAGCCCACATGACGCATTTAAACAGAAATGTTCCGATGCGTGAGTTGAAGGAGAGTTGGCACTTCTGAGTCATTTTTGGAATGCTATAACTGCCCCAGAAATGCTGCAGATAATGCTGCCCGGATAATGCTGATTGAATCGCCAGCAGATGTGGGACCCTTACCAGAAGCGACCATTTTGTGAAGTGCTAATAGAAAAACCATAAGTATTTAAATTACCTTTTAATTAAATTACATAAATTGCCTATAGATGTCTTTAGAGTCTCTTGGTACATCCACTATTACTACTGTGTGACTTTAGGAGAGTGACTTCATCTCTCTGTGCTTCATTTATGAAATAGGGATGCATTTTTTCCTTGGTTCTTTTTATTCTTCTTATTATTTTTAATGTTTGTTTATTTTTGAGAGGGAGAGACAGACAGTGAGTGGGAGAGGGGCAGAGAGAGAGGGAGACACAGAATCTGAAGCAGGCTCAAGGCTCTGAGCTGTCAGCACAGAGCCCAACGTGGGGCTTGAACTCATAAACGGTGAGATCATGACCTGAGCCGAAGTTGGACACTTAACTGACTGAGCCACACAGGCGCCCCTCTTTTTTCATTTTGAAAAGTTGTGGTAAAATATACGTACCATAAATTTTACCATCTTAACCATTTTTGAATGTATAGATCAGTGGCTTACATACATGCACACTGTTGTGCAAGATATGTTATTTTAAGTGGGGAGTGGACCAGGGAAGGCAGTGGGTGTGGGTGCTGTGGGTGCAACGTTCAGAGCTCTGCTCTGGGCACAGCCCAGTGCAGGGAGTGAGCAGGGTGACCGGGCCATAGGGAGGAGAGCCAGGCTATTGTTGTCCAACTGTTCTGTGAGCAATCAAGAGACTGACACTCAAATATTACGTCGTGTCATCTCTCCACTTTGTTTTTATCCACTTCCATGGTTTCATTTGCTCAATCAATTCTTTGACCCTGGGAAGTAAAAGCCTGGGTTCAGATCCACTTTGTGGATATCATTTGTTTGAAATGTCAGCAAATTAGTGGCTGAGAGAACATTTAGAAGAGCAGCATGCCACAGTCCAGAGGTTCCTGACTCAGGTCTTAATCTAGACGTGCAGATTAAGTGTGGAACTGAACTCAGTCCTCTGACTGCATTCCTTAAAGTGGACAAGCCCAGAAGTTTAGAAGATCAATTTCTGAAGGTCATAAGGATGTGAGAACAGACCGACTTTCATAAAAATGGGAAGTCTATATCCCCATCTCTCTGAGATTGTATCTTGAATTTGTTGGTTGTAGGAGGCACCTGGGTGGCTCAGTTGGTTAAGCGTCTGACTCTTGATTTTGGCTCAGGTCATGATTTCATGACTGGTGAGTTCCACCCGAGTCAGCCCACTGACAGCAGAGCTTGCTTGGGATTCTCTCTCTCTCCTCTCTCTGCCCCTCCCTCATTTACTCTCTCTCTTTCTCTCCCTCCCTATCTCTCTCTCTTTCTCTCTCTCTCAAAAAAATACATATATAAAGAAGTTGGTTGTAGAATTTGCTAGAAATCTACTTAAAATGATCTCATCCTCTCTCAGAGCAGATTTACTGTGAGCTGTTTCTTTCTTTCTTCTTCTTCTTTTTAATGTTTATTTATATTTGACGGAGAGAGAGACAGAGCATGAGTGGGGAGGGACAGAGAGAGAGGGAGACACAGAATCCAAACCAGGCTCCAGGCTCTGAGCTGTCAGCACAGAGCCTGATGCGGGGCTTGAACTCACAGACCATGAGATCATGACCTGAGCTGAAGTCGGACCCCCAGTTGACTTGAGCCACCCAGGCTCCCCTATTTTAAGCAGTTTCTAATGTGTCACTTTTCAGGTAAGTGCCTGTTATCCCTAACTCTGAATTTGTTATTTAGCTCTTCTGGGCCTGTTTAGCTTGCATGTGTCAAACGGACATGCGTGAGATCTTAGATTGTGGCTGACTGGAGACATCAAAGAGCATCAGTTGTTTCCGAGGTGGCTGCCCTAGTTGTCACTTAAGAGTTCATACAGAGACTTGTTGATGACCTAAAGGCTCAAGGCAGGCACATCTAGGGTCAACCACCTAGAGATGATTATTTTATTTTCTATCTTTATCGAGACGTAATTGACATGTAACGTTGTAGAAGTTTAAGATGTACACCGAGTGATTTGATATGTGTGTATATTGCAAAATGATCACCCCAGTAAGATTAGTTAACATATCCGTCATCTCACGTGGTTATAATTTTTGTGTTTGTATGTGTTGAGAACTTTTAAAATCGACTCTCCCTTAGTAACTTTTAAGTATAAGATACAGTGCTGTTAAGTTGTGTGTTATATCCCCAGGACTTGTTCATCTTCAGAAGTGTGTTCACCTTGATCACCTTCGTGCATTTCCTGCCCCTGGCCCCTCAGCCCATGCCCCTGGCAACCACCAGTCTGTTCTGGTCTATTCTATGTTTTTGTGAGTTCAGTTTTATTAGACTCCATGTAAAAATGAGCTCATACAGTACGTGTCTTTCTCTGTCTGACTTTTTTCACTTAGCATGATGCCCTCAGAGTTCATCTAGGTTGTCGCAAATGGCAGAATTTCCTTCTTTGTTGCTTTTTTTAAATTTTTAAAAAAATTTTTTTAAATTTATTTTTGAGAGAGAGAGAGAGACACACAGCATGAGCAGGGGAGTGTCAGAGAGAGAGGGAGACACAGAATCCGAAGCAGGCTCTAGGCTTTGAGCTAGCTGTCAGCACAGAGCCCGATGTGGGGCTCGAACCCACGAACCGTGAGATCATGACCTGAGCCGAAATTGGATGCTTAACCGACGGAGCCACCCAGGCACCGCTGTTGCTTTTTTTTTTTTAATGCTGAATAATATTTCTTTATTATTTCCTTTATCTATTCAGTCACTGAACTCTTAGGTTATTTCCATGTCTTGGCTATTACAAATAATGCCACAGTGAACATGGGGGTACAGATATCTCTTTAAGATAGTGATTTTATTTCCTTCAGCTAAATACCAAGAAGTGGAATTGCTGAATCACATGATAGTTCTATTTTTAATTTTTTGAGGAATTTTATACTGTTTTCCATAGTGGCTATGCCAATTTATATTCCTACCATTGGTGCATAAGAGTTCCCTTTACTCCCTGTCCTCGCCAACACTTGTTATTTGTTGCCTTTTTGATATGAAGATTTTAATTTAGCCATCCATCCATTTATGCATCCATCCATCCATCCACCCATCTATCCAAAAATCACTGAATATGCTCACAGACACTGAGAGTTTTCATGAAGGGGGAATCATATGTAGCGCTTCCCAGTATAGCCTAACCATAGAACCCCAAGTATCTGGTGGAGCAGTTTTGGAAACACTAAAAAGTGAACTGCACAATACTCTTGAATTCCCTCCAATGCCTCGTCTATAACCTCAACGCAGCTAGCCTTCATATTTCCCGAGGTATTTTGTGAAGAGTAAGATTTTGGTAGGCAGTGGCTAGAGTTCATTTAATCCACAAAATGTTGTGAAATCCCATCTTTCCTCAGTGATTTGAGGAGCTGAACTTTCGGTTTGGATGAAACGAATAGAGAAATAGTTCTCTGAGCATGCCAGGCCTCCCCTCCTGCATTTTCTAGATAAACAAAAACTGCCACCTTTCTTTCATGCAGAGCCACCTGGCTTCTGGCCTCACACCTGGGATGTTTCATCTTTAAGTATCTGATTGACCTGCCTTTCCACTCTCTACCTCCTACTCCCAGTTGGAATCCAGGGAGCTGTGACAGTGCGTGTTTGGGGAGAAGGAAGGAATGGCAGTCCCACCTGGAGGTTGGGCAGGCACACCCCTGCATGTGATGTTTATGTTTGTGTGAAGGTGTAGAGGTCCTGGCTGGAAACTCATCTCTTGGGTTGGGTCTAACAGGCTGGTGATGCCTGGGGAAATCAATCCCCAATTTCCTGGGTCCCCCTCCTTCCACCTCTCCCTGAGGTCACTTCTCTCATCCCACCCTCAGTGGGGTGATGTGGGATCCTGAGGGAGAGGATGAGGAAGGATATCCCCCTTTTGTAGTCCCTGAGGGTCAGACAGTCCTAAGCGTTTCCTCTGAAGAGCACTGCTTCCTGACATGTTGCTTGTCTTGCGATCAGGTTTCTTTGCAGGAAGAAACAGCTGCTCCTTCCCTCCCACGAACATTCCAAGTATGGGGATGGTCCTAGTTTGGAGATATAGAATAGAAAATAAGACAAGAATGGCTTCGAGTCCCTCTCTGCCCATCTAGGGGAGATAGAAGAATGAACCCATAAACAAAACAGTGGTTTCCTTAAATTTGTAAAAATTGCCTTTAAAATAACTCCAAATGGCTTCATTGCCCTGTGTAACATGTGAGTGGCATGCTTAACGAGGGACTTGGACACTAAGATTCTGTTTTCTTTCTTTTTTTTTTTAACTTATAGTTTATTATCAAGTTGGTTTCCATATAACACCCAGTGCTCTTCCCCACAAGTGCCCTCCTCCATGACCATCACCCCACTTCCTTT
Organism: Cryptoprocta ferox; assembly: GCA_028646485.1. Lineage (NCBI taxonomy): Eukaryota > Metazoa > Chordata > Mammalia > Carnivora > Eupleridae > Cryptoprocta > Cryptoprocta ferox. The sequence continues at coordinate 40,470,705 of CM053566.1, forward strand.
TTGCCTTCCCCCTTCAGCCCTCAGTTTGTTTTCAGTATTCAAGAATCTCTCATGATTTGCCTCCCTTCCTCTCCCTAACTCTTTTTCCCCCCTTCCCCTCCCCATGGTCCTCTGTTAAGTTTCTCCCATTAGACCTATGAGTGAAAACATATGGTATCTGTCCTTTTCCGCCTGACTTATTTCACTTAGCATGACACCCTCGAGGTCCATCCTCGTTGCTACCAATGGCCAGATTTCATTCTTTTTCATTGCCATGTAGTATTCCATGGTATATATAAACCACTTAAGATTCTATTTTCATACATGTGTGTGCATCACATCATAATTAACAAAATAATATGTGTGAAAGTGCTTTATAAACAGGAAAATAAGTATGTACAAGAAGTGATTCTTGTGCCAACAACTTTTATTAAAGCTCTGCTTTTTGTGGGGGTATCACGGCAGGCCCTTTACCAAAGCTGGCTTTAACACTTAGGCAGCATAAATGGATACCTGCCTGATGGAACAGACCAGGTTCCTTGTCATGCTATCTCAAATTCTCATCATTTGTCCTGCTTTTATGTTAACTGGATGGGATAACATAGTAAGGCATGCTCACTATAATGCAACTTATTCGAATTTAGCAGAAAGCAGAGCCTTGAGGTGCTGGAGGAAGGAACAGATCCATTTTGAAAGGGGAAAGGAAGGAGACAAAGCAGATGACCCGAGGTCAGAGGTATTCCACAGCACTAAATGTTTGAAAAGTCAAAAAGAGCAAAGGAGAAATAATGAGGAAGCTCCCTTTGCCTTATGGTTCTCCCTGTCATTCAATTTGAGTGAATCTGACAAGATCCTTGCCATTTAGAAGCTCGTGATCAATAATACAATGGTGAGATAGATAAACATATTGACAACATTAATAAATACCTATGAGAAAGTATTTCCATTATGGTAAATGCAGCCTGTGAGGTGTTGGGTGATGGGGAATTCTGTGAAGTTCATTTTCAGATAGGGTGCCTGAAAATCTCCCTGACTCTCGGGGTCAGTGACTGCTTCATGGAGACAGTGAATTTCAGGAGACCTCAGAGTGACAGCCTAGAAGTTCTAGATGTGGGGGAAGGGAGAGGTTGAGGCTCAAGAGAGGACTTGGAGCTTTGGATAGAAATCTCCAGGTTGATCCCCGACATATGCAGGAAATCTTACATAAATTACCAAGACACTGTCCTGGATTAACACTGAAGAATTTTAATGTGTTGTAAGAAATCCTAATAAATATGTCTTTCTTTTTCTTAAATCAGCACAAATCCCAGGTCCTTTAGTGCTTACTAAAGGCCTCGAGTGGATGTGTGTGGCTTCTGAGTCAGCTTTCCACGCAAGTAAAAATGTATTGCGTGGTCAGAGTTGAATCTGGTCAGAGTTGATCCTTGGAATACAGACTGTGCTGTGATGTTGGCAAAAGTTGTGAGTGGCCTCTGAATGTTTTGCTAGTTGTATGGCTCCTGAAACAATACAGTCTACAACTTGAGGGATAGGAGCTTCCACTCGCTGGCTAGTTGCTTGATTAAACTAGTGTTTATTTCTCTCTTAGACCTTGGAGAATTTTCAGTTGAATATTCCTTGAAAGGGTTATTTCTTCAAAGTTCATTAATATGTACAGTAAAATCTGTGCTTCCAAATTCAACAACACATTTATTAAAAAACCACCGAGATTCTACAGATTTGGGGGTTTGACCAGATTCTGCCTGTGTGGAAAGTTGATTCTTAGGAATATGGAGGATGAGATGGAGAGGAATGTTCAAATTCCCTCAGGCCGAGTTGTACTTTATAATTCTGACTCCCACATGGTTAAAATTCTGGAATATCCAAAGCCATTATTTTCATTAATAATTGTTTATTGATGGGAATCTGAACTCTAATACTTCAGAGTGAATGTCTGAAAACCAAGGACGCTTACTTCAAGGATTTTATAATAACAAAACAGCCCATCGTTGAATACTTAAACACCTGCATTTATGCAGTTTTGTCCCAAGGCCTGTGGGAAATATGAAAGAAATCTAAGTCTGTCTTTCAAGAATTTGTGGTTTAGTTGGATGTTAAGATTATTACATAAGAAACAATGGGGCTTATCTCAGAATGTTTTTTTCTTTAAGTTTATTTATTTATTTCGAGAGAGACAGAGAGCACAAGGAGAGGGGAGGGGCAAAAGCCGGCTCTGTGCTGACAGCAGACAGCCCGATCAGGGCACGAACTCATGAACCATGAATGAGATCATGACCTGAGCCGAACGAAGTCAGAGGCTTAACCTACTGAGCCAACCAGGCGCCCCTCAGAATGTTTTTGACTGTAGGAAACAAAAACCTCAACTGGAGCTGGCTTAAACAAGTAGCTGGTCAAGTAACCAGACATCAGAGGTGGACTGGTTTTAGGCTAGAGGTCCGGAGGCACAAAAACATTATCTAAGACCCAGGTTCTGTCAGTCATTTTCCTTTGCCAACCGCAAGGCTGCTTCATCCTGGGCTGTAGGATGACAGTTGGTAGCAGTCAGGGTTAAGGCTCCTTCTTCATGTCCAGTGGGAGAGAGTTGGCATCCTATAGCTTGCTCAGAAGAGCAAGAAAATTCCATTCTCAGAAACTCAGAAAGTCCCCTGTCACTTCTCATTAGCCCTAATTAGTCACACAGCCATCCCTGAATCAAGAAATTTGGCAAAGGTGATGGGAATACTCTAATTGACTCAAATTATTCAGGGTTCACCACTGGAGCTGGGATAAAGGTCAGCTTCCATTAAAGCAATGGACTGCATGAAGGAGGGTAGGTACTGGAAGGGGAGGACGGGCTCAGTTGAAGAGGGGTCAGATGGATACTGGGTTGACTGAAATGTATGCTCACTATGGGATCCAAGCAATATGTTAGGGTGTATTGGGGGAAATTTTGCTATCTATAACCACAGCTGCCTTCCAACAATGCTGGATGCCATTAGATGGACACCACCTTGCGGGTGCCATCTTTGGAAATGTGCCAGATTTGGACTATGAAGTAGTGGGGGGTGATCAGCTTTACACAGAGGAGGCATAAAGAATTTAAAGTTGGGAGTTCGCGGGGTGCCTGGGTGGCTCAGTCGGTTAAGCATCCGACTTCGGCTCAGGTCATGATCTCATGGTTCGTGAGTTCGAGCCCAGTGTCGGGCTCTGTGCTGACAGCTCGGAGCCTGGAGTCTGCTTTGGATTCTGTGTCTCCCTCTCTCTCTCTGCCCCTCCCCTGCTCACTCTCTCTCTCTCTCTCTCTCTCTAATAAATAAATATTTAAAAAAATAAAAAAATAAAGTTGGGAGTTTGAAAAAGGAAAACTCTAACAGAGGGAGGTGCCAGGCAGGACCAGCATATCCTTGGGTAGAAGCAGAGACAGAAATCCTTAGACAGAAATCCAAGAAATCCTTGGAGTGGTGGAGGGGAGTGGCAGATGAGAAGTTGCAGAGAAATGTCTAATAAAGATTTTTAAAGTTGCTGAAGGCAGGTGCAATGAAAACTCTAACTACTATAAAAACTGATGAGCTCTTCTCCAAAGTGCTACATAAAGTTTATGTTATTTAATAATCCTTTTGCTTTAGTGCTGGAGTTTAGGAATATCCTGCAGTTATGCTCTTCATCTCCAGTTCACCTTGTTGTCACTTTTTGTAGTTCGTTCCCCCCTCCCCTCAAACAGGCTTTTGCAGCAGGAAGTGCCAGGGAGACTGAGACACTAGCTATCCTCCCCAGAGCTCAATTTCCTGGCTCCTGTGCTCAAAGGGAGAGGCAGTGGCTAGGAGGATACCCAGTAGAGGGTCCCTTCCATCAGCAGAGATTGGCTCTGACCACTCTCAGATGCACCAGGTGGCTTCTGACGGTGGTTATGATTTCTTCACGGTGTGCACGCCCTACAAAGGTTCCTTGGGCCGGCTTGGGTTGTGCGTACAGCACAACATATCTGTATGCAGAGAATTGTCTTTCTCTTCTTGATTTTGCAGGGCCAGTGGGATAAATGCCTTCCTTCATTTATTCTTACAACACTACACTGTGGTAGGTATTATCCTCATTTTACAGATGAGAAACTAAGGCTCAGAGACACTCGAGCCAATAATTAGTCCTGGTGAATCCTGAATTCACTTAGAACCCATAGTCCTGACCAACACACTGCATAGCCTCCTTCATTTCTGGAGGGGTTTACACAGGACCCCTAGCTAAACGGCAGAGGCTCAGTTTCACCCAGTTCAGTGTTCATGCTATAGCCACTATAGTGTGCCTGGGCCTTCAGGGCCTTGTCTGTAAGATACTTATAGCCATAAGCACCTGATGGATCTGTGGATGAGCTTGAGGCCTTGAGTTAATAAACTAAATTCCAAGACCAAGCTGTCATTTTGCTTTTTTAATAGCCATATTTTATCAATACTCAACAAAATTTGAATATCTCATAAGTGCCACACATTTTTCTAGAAGTGCCCAAGACAGACAAAACCCCTCAGTCTATTCTGGGGAACATGTTTTACTAAAAGACATACGCAGGGTTGTCTTTCGGGGCTGGAAAGTGAGAGTTTTCCATTGTTAGCATTCTTTCCCTGCCTGCTCTAACTGACTAACATTTCATATTCCTGGGGGGAGTCCACAGCTTGTTTGTCCTTATCTTACTTATTTCGATAACCCAGTCATGTGAGAGAATCTGAGTAGGGAGCAGGAGAATTCATCTGCCACACTGCTTTCCTAAAACACAGTGCATGCCATCAGATTCTCATTCATGGGAGTACCGAGAGAAAGTTGGAGGGATGGACTGGCCAGCCCCTCTCACCCAGCAGGCACCTGGCACAGCCCAGCACGTGGCTTATTAGGCATGAATGAATGAATGAATGAATGCACTTCTGAATGAATGATGTGGCTTTCCAGAAATTAGGCAATGACAAAATGAATCCTGGACCTGATATACTGAAACATTTCAGAAGTCATTTCTAATTTTCTCAGGTTTGCTTGGAAATTTCAGTTGTCTAGAAGTTGGGCAGGCTATAGATCAAAGATCAAAATGAGTGCTCTATTATTTTATCGCTTTATTGTTTCCAATTTCCCACTCAATGTTCTCCTTTGTGGTTTTTTTCTTTAATGTTTATTTATTTTTGAGAGAGACAGACAGAGCAGGAGCAGGAGAGGGGCAGAGAGAGAGAGGGAGACACAGAATCTGAAGCAGGCTCCAGGCTCTGAGCTGTCAGCACAGAGCCCTACACGAGGCTCAAACCCACAAACTGTGAAATCATGACCTGAGCCAAAGTTGAATGCTTAACCAACTGAGCCACCGAGGCACCCCACTCTTTTTTTTTTTTGAGAATGATACGATACAATCTAAACCCATAAGCAACCAGTTCCCTCCATATTTATATGACCTCATCCAATTAACTTTATGTAACATACATGAGCAGATTCAAAGATGCCTTAAGGAGGGTAAAACATAGGCAGATTCAAATTGCTTCCCAGTCTGTTTCTTCCTACTTGGCACCAGGGCAGCTTAATACTGGCAACAAAATCAACTTCTTTTCTTTTTTTAAAAGTTTCTTAATTTATTTTGAGAGAGACAGAGAGAGGACAAACGGGAGAGAGATGGAGGAGAGGGGAAGAGAGAATCCCAAGCAGACTCTACGCTGTCAGCTGCGGACCCCTATGTGGGGCTAGAACCCATGAACTGTGAGATCATAACCTGAGCCAAAACTAAATGTTAGAGGCTTAACCGCAGAAGCCACTCAGGGGCCCCCAAATCTACTTCTTTTCTGAAATGGGGAACCACATCTCAATAACCAACAGGGCACATGTATTCTTGCATCTTTCTTTTCTTTAATCCAAATAATGACACATTCTCTCTTAAATATTTAAGATGCCTGGTAAAAAGCCCAACAGTATTACTCAAATTCCTTAAATCAATGATTAAAGATTTTTAATCTTGTCTTTCAAACAGTGCACTGAAAGTATAGCCTGTAGGAATGGCTGACAGCCCAGCGGAGATATGAGTTATAAAGTAACTAAAGAAATCTTTTCAACAAAACCCAAGTTAATTCTTGCCTAGTGTTGATTCACAATAGATGTGTCATCCCTTTTGTTACTTAACAATGCAAAACGTTCCTGAGGTCAACTATTTATTATTTTTGAATTTATCTACTTATCACCTGATAGAGAATCAAAGGAATTTAGTACTGGAGAAGATGTAGGAGACCTGTAGTTTATTCTAGACTTAACTCTTCCCCCCAGCTTCAGAGATAGTATGTGACAGAGCCCAGTTTTCCTGACCCCACCCCAGGGATTCTCTCTGCTAACATGGTGATGCCTGCTCATGGCCGTGACTTCAGTACTCCTTCTGAAGAAAGAGGTCTCACACTGCGCCTCGAGTTAGGAAGAGCCATATGGGTGGAGACTGACCTGCAGACGTGGCCGCTGTCCTCCTGGGTGCCTTACCTGTGGACCTGCTGAGAAGAGGGGAACATCTCCCTCTCTAAAGGGGAAGGGGGGTGACGGGCATGGAGGGGGGCACTTGTGGGGAAGAGCACTGGGTGTTATAGGGAAACCAACCTGACAATAAACTGTAAATAAAAAAATAATAAAACCCATTCATTTTAAAGTAAGAACTGATAGTTTATTTCACAGCCATTATCACCATTATTAGTCATAAACTTTTCACATTTTATAGGATTAACTTTTCATAGCACCTTCTGTACTTATCTTTCATGCACTATCTTATCCTCATTGCAACTCTGAGTGGAAGTGCTATGTTCCCATATCACTGGCGAGAAGCTTGGGGCCGGGTGTGTTATTTGGTGGAGATCATGTACCTGGTAGCTATGAGTAGGTAGAGGGTTCTAGCTTTTACTAGAACCGGGTCTTTTAATTCCTCTCTTTTATCCATTCATTTATATTAATGAAGACTTCTGTTACTGAGATGACCAATAGTTCTGTAACTGTGAGGGAGAAATTTAAATCTTTGATGAATTATGTTGAAAACTTGGATAATTTGATTCCTACTAAGCCATTTTCTTTGGCTTCTGACTTTTGTCCCCACCACAAGGAAAGTTCATGATTGGGTTCCTACTTGGAATATTCTCATTCCAGGTGTCCACTGTGTGGCCGGGGCAGTTCCAGAGTCTCCTGTGGGCTTGGTCTCCGCAACACTTGAGTTCCCTCTCAAGGAAGGTCCCACACCATGTTTGCTGGCCAGTGGCCTTTAGCTCCCAGAAGGCATTCGTGCTGGCGACACCCCAAACGGCCACTGAGGCACCTGCCTTAAATTTTCTCTCACATATTTTCCAAATCCTGAAATCTGTGGATTTCCCGACATTTCTCTTAAGATCTCAGGGGCTTGTTTTAATGGTTACAAAGGGCCAATTGGGCCAATTTCCTTAGGGCATGACCTCCCTCTTTGGGAGAATTCTGCACCCACAAATCATGGCTGGAACAAGGAAGTATTTTTATTCATGTGTCCCGCATTCCCTTTTTTCTTTTGAGTCGTCTGCCAAAGGCTTCAGGATTACCCCTCTTGCTGTTCCTCGCCTCAAATGTAAACAAATCATAAATTCTGCAGGAAAGCAGTGCAAAGGTTTTAAAGACTGTGTTTACAACCAGGTTTGATCTTCTGAAAACCGAACTTTACTCAAGATAGAGAAAAATCCAAGGAAGAAAGAGAAGAGAGAGATAGCTTGCGTTGCATAAGTCTCTCTTTTTACCTCCCCGGCCTCCAATCTGAGAGAAACACATTCCTGGTATTCAGAACTCATGTTCTCACACATAGACATCTGCAGTCCAAGTTAATAGCATCGAGTGTTTGTACGGGAGTACTGCCCACAAAACCTGTACCTCACGATTAATGCTCAGTTAGTTTAGTATTTCAGATCTACATGATGGCCTCTGTGGATAGGAGAGAATATTCTGAGCTCAGACCTTTTTGTTCTTTCAAGAAGTCTGTCCACAGACTCAGAGGTCCTCTGAGGACCTACTGTGGCTCCTGAGAGGCTGGACATTGAGGGCTCGTGACTCCCACAGGGCACCAGGTCCTGCAGCCACAGACCAGAAACGTGGATGTGGAGTAGCCAATGGAGGTGACCTGGCCATCGAATCTACTTGCCCAAAACTCCAGAAGCTTGCTTTTCCTGCTTCCATTATTGGAGGGAAGAAAATTCATAGATAGGCAAGTTGAGGCTGTCAGCAGTCCCTGGAAAGAATGAAGGCTGGACCTGGGAATGAATGGGTGGCTCAGCTATTTAGACTCCTTGGAGAGGTGGCATCAATTTAGACAAAAAAATCCAGAGGGCTCTTCATGGCCACTTTAACCATCTATCTTGATGAGAAGACCTGAAATAACATTTACCTTTCCCTTTGTTTTCAAATAGCTGAAGGCAACAGTGAGCACTGGGTCTGCTGAACTTCCCCCCACCCCACACTTCTTCCACAGCTGGCCCTGTCCCCAAAGCCATGCCTGTGACCTGCTCCTCCCTGGACTGCTCAGCTGTGATTAGTTTTATTCCTTCTTTGGGTTATATTTGCCTTTATTTCTCACATTTTTCTGTCCTTTCTCCTGCTTTTGCAGGTAAGATTACAGAATAATATGTAATAGCACAGTGAAGGCATCATGACTGGACTCTGCCTTTCACTGACTGAGAGGTGAATCTGGAAGTTTCTAAAATTTAGCTGGTGAGATAGGGGTAGGATGGCAATGTCTTTTGATCTGGACAATTGTTCTTTTTCAATTCTGTATGAAATTCTAAAGGAACTTTGTTGTTTTTCTTAAACTTGTCTCAAAGGTGTGCTTGCTATAAAAACACTCCTTCAAGACAAGTTCCCTAAATCTCCCCTTTTAACTTAACCTTTCCTGACTAGAAGTTCTCGACCCACCACTGGCTACATCTCTGTGGTTACAAATTTGGGATCTGAGGGGCTCACGAGTCAAGAACACTCACAAGTCAATATTGGTCAATACTGAAAGCCTATCACAAGGCCAAACATTTTATTTGAAATGTAAGAAATTTCAGGGTATAATCAGGGACTGTGGCTGATGGATACATTTTTCAGAAGTGGATGGGGGCAATTTTGCTGTGCACCTTCAGCCAAGCACAAAGTAAATAAATAACATTCAGCAGGTTACGAATTTGTTTAAACAGTGGGAGTCTCACTGGGCGTCAGAATCATAAATATGCCCGAGGTCCCTTTGATACCATTCTCTGTATACAACAGCCCTTATCCCTAATTGCAACAGTTTTTGGGTTGCTGTGTTTTGTTTAAGTGTTTTGTAAAGTGTTAAGTGACAAACTCAGGGGTGAAAATTCAAAAAGTCACTGATGTGCAGTGCAAACCCCAAATTATAGTGAATTCCTCATAAGAGCTTTGCTTCAGCCACTGACCCCATGTAGTCAGCTCCCGGATGATGTGTTCTCTGTAAATGATCCCCCTGATCTTCATAACAACCTGTGAGATATGTGTGATTATCTCCATTTTACACCTGAGAAAACTGAGCCTCAGAAGTTTGATAATGTGCCCACAAACACAGAGCACACTAACTAGTGTCTGCATCCGGATCTGTCTGACAGCAAAGCTCCTACTTGTCCTACTGCACAAGAGTAATATATAAAATCAGGTTTGGCATGTGAGGGAGCCAGTTGGAACTATACTGCAGATACTTTGCAATGCATTTATTTTAATTTTTTAATGTTTATTTATTTATTTTTGAAAGAGAGAGAGAGAGAGAGCGTGCACAAGCCCACGAGTGGGGGATGGGCAGAGAGAGAAGGAGACACAGAATCCGAAGCAGGCTCCAGGCTCTGAGCTGTCAGCACAGAGCCTGACGCGGGGCTCGAACTCACAAACCATGAGATCATGATGTGAGCTGAAGTCAGATGCTTAACCGACTGAGCCACCTAGGCACCCTCCAATGCATTTATTTTAAAAGGGACAAGGGGGAGAGGGTAGTAGATGGTTTTATTGCTTTCTTCTCTTTACCTTTCATTTCATTGGCTTCCCCACTCATCCACCATTCCAATTCCTCTCTTCGTCACCTCAAGTTTTGCCTGGATCCTTTTTTTTTTTTAAATTTATTTATTTATTTTGAGAGAGAGAGTGAGAGAGCATGAGGGAGGAGGGGGAGAGAAAGAGAGAGAGAGAGAGCCCGATGTGGGGCTGGAACCCAAGAACCGTAAGATCATGACCTGAGCCGAGAAATTAAGAGTCAGACACTTAACTGACTCCAGGTGCCCTGGATCCTATTTTTTTAAAATAATTTATTTTAAAATAATTTTAAACTTGTAGGAGTTGCCAAAACAGTACAAAGAAATCTTGTATCCTTTTCACCCAGCATACCCGTTTATTAATATTTTATATTTGCAGGCTCTTTCTCTTGCCTACTCTCTCTCTCTCCATATATATAGTTTAGTTGCACATATTATACATATGTAAATAATTAATATACCATCTTTTTTCTGAACTACTTGAGAACAAGTTGCTGACATACGGCTCCATCCTTCTATCATTCCTAATGATTCCAGTGTGTATTTCTCCAAAGCAAGGACACTCTTCTATATAAACATCACACAACCATACAGGTCACTTTCATATATTATCCTGTCCTCCACAGACTCCATTTACACATTGTCAAGTGTCCCCACCATGTCACTTCTTTCTTTCTCATTCAGGGTCCAATTCAAGATCATATGTGGCAGTTAGGGTCCAAGTCTCTTCAGTTTCTTTTGATTTGGAATGGTTTAGTCTTTTCCTATCTTTCAGGATCTTGAGTGGAAAAGTACTAGCCTTTCGTTTTGTAAGATGGCTCACCTCTGGGTCTGTCTGATATCTCTTCATGCCCGGACTAAGGTCATACATTCTTGGTTGGAATCTTCTAGAAATGATGCTGTGCATTGAGAAGTTGCCAACTATTTAACCACTGGAGATGTTATTCTCTATCACCTGGTTTCTCCATCAAAAGTTCCCATTTTCTCTTCAAAATTGATAAGGATGTTGTGAGGAAACCACGATAGCCTGTTCTCACCAGCCTGTCCCCACTGATGACTCCCTTCTGAATCGACTACCACTATGATGGTTATCAAATAATGGTATTTTGGGTTTATCATTCCTTCTGCCTACTACCAACGTTCTACTGTAAGCAGAATGTTCCCTTCTCCATTTATCTGCTATATATACATATATGAAGAGATGCATGGATTCCCATTATTTACGGGACTATTGTTATTATCATTAGTTACTTTTGATGCTCACAGTGACATTTGACCAGTGGGAACATCTTCAAACTGGCTCCTGTCATGACCTCATCATTCATTCTTTTAGCTTTTCCTTATTTTCGGGTGCAACATATTCTAAGCTCACTGCCCCAGTTTAGGAAACAGCCATTTCTCCAGGGATCTCTCTGATTCTTTTTGGTGGAGGATGGGGTTAAGGAACCCAAAACTTGGTCCATATGCAGACACATACACACATATGTTCGTACCTATTTCTGTACATGTTTTATAAAATGAATGCACACGGATACATCTAATTCTAATCTGACACCTCAATTTTCTTTTCGGTTTTCTCCCTTTCAATGTTTGTAGATTCCTTCTCTGATGATGAGAAATAGGGTCCCACAGGCCCCTGTATACTTATTTGTTCAACCCTCTTATGTATCATTAATCTTTTTATTGTTTCCACTGCCTCTTTGGACAGCTGCCTCTGTGGTCTGCCATTTTCCCTTTCCTGCCTCCTGCTTGGCCACCGGGCATGCCACCATCTCTGCAGTGTCCCTTGTCACTGCTGCTGCCTGGGCACACCGCTGCCCCAGCCCTGCCCCCTGCCTGCATGTGCTGCTGCTTCTGCACATGGAAGAGAAGGACTTCAGTCTTATTGATATACCTACAATTTGAGCCCCCAAACAAAGACCTGTAAGAGGAGCAGAAAGCTTGATAAATAAAATGGAGTCTTCTTTTCTTTTTTCCTTTAAATGAGCAGTGCTTAGTATTTTTGATAATGGTGCTGTGCTGTGTTTAAACTACGTTTATAATCACCTAATAAGCTCATGCATGGAACTGCTTTCCCGTTAACAAAGCAAAGGGATGAATTTTAATCTATTTTAAGAAGAATTTCATATGGGGTACTGTTTCCTAATATGACCAACAAGATGTTTTGAGCTTGGTTTTATAAAGTAGGTACCATTTCCTGACAGCCGGAAAAGCTCAGGGTTCCCTCCTCTTTCTTACTTTTTATAAGTGTACAAAGAACATTTCTGTAACAATTCTTACCTGGCCTATTGAGATGGCAAAGAGAAAGAAGGTAAAACTCACATAGAACTGGGGTGCTTGGGTGGCTCAGTCATTAAGCATCTGACTTAAGCTTAGGTCATGATTTCACAGTTTGTGAGTTCGAGTCCCACATCAGGTGAGCTCAAGCCCCGCATCGGGTGAGCATGAGCCCTGCTTCTCTCTCCCTCTCTCTGCTCCTCATGGGATTCTCTCTTTCTCTCTCTGCCTCTTGCTCACTTGAGCCCTCTTTCTCTCTCAAAAAAAAAAAAAAAAACCGCACAACTCATGTAGAACTAGGGGAAAAGTGGAAATTATGAAATTATAAACTTTAAATCAGATCAGCCATGGAGACCTCAGACTTATTTCCTACCTGTGCCTTTTTAAGAGGCTACGGGGGCAAAGGTGGAAATCCATGACTTAAAACAAACTTTTCAAATGCTTCTTCCCCAACTACATTACTTTAGATTTTAGTAAAATCAGTTATTTCATTTTGCAGTCTTGTTTTGAGGGCTGTTTCTGGTTATTTTGAGGGCTCTCCCATTCAGAACAATCAGTAGAGTTTTGACCAAGGATGATGTGAAGGTCCCAGGTTGGCACATGATAGACAGAATCTAAGACTCATGGTTAAACATGCACATAACAGGGGCACCTGGCTGTCTCAGTCAGGAGAGCATTCGATTCTTGATCTCAGGGTGTGAGTTCAAGCCCCACATGAGGCGTGGAGCCTACTTAACTCAAAACAAACAAACAAGGGGTGCCTGGGTGGCTCAGTTGGTTAAGTATCCGACTTTGGCTCATGTCATGATCTCACGGTTCGTGGGTTTGAGCCCTGCATTGGGCTCTGTGCTGACAGCTCAGAGCCTGGAGCCTGCTTCAGATTCTGTGTCTCCCCCTCTCTCTGCGCCTCTCCCCTGCTCGTGCTCTGTCTCTCTCTCTCAAATATAAACATTAAACAAACAAACAAAACCCAAAACCTCCCACAAAACCTTTCACGTAACAGAGGGCAGGCCTGGTCTCTGCTGTGGCGCCTCAGGACAACAACTTCATTTCTCTGCCTCAGGTTTCACATCTATTAAATGGGGGTCCTGTTATGTGGGGTTGTTCTGAGGAATTACAAAAGAGAGAGAATGGGCTTCCACTTAGCACAGTGCTTGGCACATAGGGAGAGTCCAGTGGAGGTCATGATTATGAGGAAAATCTAATACCTGGCCCTTGACCTTGGTTGCCCACAATCGTTTAGTCAATGAGAGGGAATACAGGAGAAGTCAAAGCACCAACCTGTTAGCTTATGTCTCCTAGTGTTGCCACCGCTCCCAAAGCACAAAAGAACTTGGATATTTTAGGAAATTAAAAAAAAAAAACAACAAAAACCAAAAAACAAAACCACGTTGCTTCCTTTCTCTGTGTGCCAAAGGGCGTTCCCCCAAGACTCCACCTTGCCTGTCTTGGGTCAAGCTCCCCAGAAGCAAGCCTTAGAGAAAGCCTCCACCACATAATTTATCAAGGGCATGGTCCCTGGAGAGAGAGGTAAGGGAGAGCAGGAGAAGCAAGATGGGGAAGCAGAGGTCCCCCAGGCAAAGGTGTCGTTTCAGAAGTCCCTCAGGGGGTAGGTTGGCCTGACTCTGCAGAGGAATCCTGAATATAAACTATGCCTCAGAATTCTCTTAGCACCTGTGGGTCTGGGGCAGGGCTGCCCTGGGGGAAGAAGTTCCAGGCCCTATGGCTCTCTGCTATTTGGGTAATGTGGTTCCAGTAGATTGAGGGTGGTCGGCCAGGGAAGAGCCTGAGGGCACTGCTGTGGGGTTGAAAGCTCGCTGAAGTGGGGATGGGAAGGGGTGGGTCATGGGTGGAGCACCAACACGTCTACCAATCCTGCGCTCAGGCTGTGGAGTGCTGACCAGGCCAGGGATGATCCATGGAGTCCAAGCTGCCCTGCCTCTCACCCCTTCTTCTCCTCTCCAGGGTTCTCCCCCATCACAGAAGGCCGTGACAAGGCCCTGGAGCTTCCGACCTGGTTCCCACCTCTCTGCCAGGCTGTACCGCCAAAACCTGACTTATGTCCTGCCATCCCACTTCTTTTTCCCCTTGGTAGGGCCTACATAATTGTTACCAGCAAACACGAGTTTGCTGGAATTCACAACAAGGGAAGAGTCATCCGGCCTGGGATGGCGCACAATGAATTGCCCAAGCAGTAGTCGATATCATGGAAGGACTGAGAGTGTGGGAGATGAAACCCGTCTAGGACTGGTGGCTGGCTAGGAAAAGAAAGCTTCCAGGGCTTTTAGGCTGGCCCTGACGGCAGACCTCACACTGGTAGAGAGGGACAGACGTCCAGCCAGCGGGACTGATGCGGGCAAAAATAGGGATTTGGAGGGAACCATGTCACTGGCGCCCAGAGGGAAGAAGAGAGAATTGCTGGGAAGGGCAAAGAGACCAGGGAAGAGGCTGAGCAGCAGCCCACCCCCCAGAGCTTGGTTTGGGGTGGGCGCAGCAGGAACAGAAGGGATCTTCGTCTGGGACTCCTGAAAATGTGGGCCAATTTTAGGGATATTTTAGGGCAATTATTTTAAGATCTACATAGCTAGTCAGTCATGGACTTATACATAAAACTGTGACTTTGTCCAGAGGAGGAGAATTTTTTTTAATGTTTTTATTTTTATTTTTGAGAAAGAGAGTGAGCAGGAGAGGGGCAGAGAGAGAAGGGGACAGAGGACCCCAAGCAAAGCAGGCTCTACACTGACAGCAACGGGGCTTGAACTCATGAACTGTGAGATCATGACCTGAGCTGAAGTCGGATGCTCCATGGAATGAGCCAGGTGCCCCCAGAGTAGGGGAATTTTGATAGATGGTAGACTCTACCCGCTATCCATGGTTTGAAGGAGGTAGGATTAAAAATAAACATTGCATCAGGTTGTGTTAATCTGATTTCTTAAAAGTGGGCCTCAATGTCTGTGATCCTGACACATTTAAGAGACAAATGGGGGTGTGAACTGCCCACCCCTGCCCATAGTAGGTACTTGACAAACACCGATTAGAATAATTTGCTCAGAGCCAGTATTGGGATAGTTTGATTTTAGTCCTGTCTCCTTGTTTCATGCAGAGGAGGGCCTGCAGGTTGGCTGTCTCAGGGTGCTAACTGCTGAGAGAACAGAAGCTGTGCTTTGGTCTTTTGAGGTGGGGAGTGCTTTTGTGGTTGCCTCAGAGCACCGGCTCCCAAGAAGACAGCATATTCCAGAATGAGAATCATGTCTATGGGTGTTGAAGGGAATAAACTACTTGATTTTCCAAGTTCTTTTAGGCTTTAATCTTATTAGACCAGAATACTAGGTACCATGTACATATGGCACCAAATTACAAAATATGCAAATAACACACCATGCAAAGGTGTATCTGTTCCTTAGCCACCTATTTTCCCTCCCCAATGTCAATCCCACATATATCCTTTCAGAGACTCTTTTTTTTTTTTTTTAATTTTATTTTAGAGAGACTGCATGAGAGCAGGGGACAGGGGCAGAGGGAGAGAGAATCTTAAAAAAAATTTTTTTTAATGTTTATTTACTTTTGAGAGAGACAGAGCGTGAGCAGGGGAGCTGTAGAGAGAGAGGGAGACACAGAATCTGAAGCAGGCTCCAGACTCTGAGCTGTAAGCACAGAGCCCTGTGCAGGGCTCGAACTCATGAACTGTGAGGTCATGACCTGAGCCAAAGTCAGATGCTTAAGAGACTGAGCCACCCAGGTGCCATGGGAGAGAAAATCTTAAAAGCAGGCTCCACGGTCAGTGTGAAGCCTGACACGGGGCTTGATCCCACGACCCTGGGATCATAACCTGAGCTAAAATCAAGGGTCAGGAGCTCAACCGACTGAGCCACCTAGCCACCCTTAAAGGTTTCATTTTTTAAACAGCCATGTAGTCTTATATTCCAGAACACAAGACATACCATATTTTATGTAATCTGTGCTCTAGTCATTTTACATATATAGAGGGGGTCTGCTGGGTAAATTCCTAGAATGCAGAGAACTGTTTGCCTCCCCTGTGCTTCTGTGTTTCCTTATCAGTCCATTCATAAATCTAAACACTTGCTCATTTGTTTATTTACTAATTATTTCAGCCCTGAAGACTGTCAGGCGCTGCCTATCACTCTAAGTTCTTGACTGATTTAAACGTAGCTTCCTTTTTTAAAATATAGCATTATTTTGCAAATAGACAGATTTGTTCAACTATAGAAGTAAAGGCCTTCTTATCTATTCCCTGTTTTGTGCTCAGACCACCCAGAAGTTACCAGTCAGCTGAGAGGGCATCAGCCTTCAAGAGAAGAACACGCCTGCGGTCCCCGAGTCCCCGAGACCCCTGGAGGCCCTGCCTTCAGTTCCACCCAAACCTGGTCCCTCTGCCTTGGCTATGAATGAGTTTGGCAGTGGCTGGAAAGCCAGTCAATTGTGTTCCAAGTGCCAGATGAGTAGGAGAGAGGTCTCATGCCAGCCAGCGGGTAGGTAAGTATTAGTCACACAGGAGCACAAACAAGTCTCTGAAACCACAGTTAGCCAGCTGTGGCCAGCGGTGTGCCATGGTTGGCTGCCTACAGACACCTTTGTGCCACATTAAGAAAGAGTTCCCATTTGTTGCGGCAACAAAGCCAGCTGCTGGGAATTAGGTGGTAAAGCTCACAGGAGGGGGTGGCGCAGGGACTAAAAGGGAAGGCCGGGCCACTCCCTGCACAAACAATTCTTTGTAAGTCTCCTCTGAATGGGAATTGGCACCAGAAAAGGAGGTGGGTCAGAGGAAAGGAAAGCTGCTCTCTAAACCCTCGCCATTTCTTCAATGAAAAGAGAGAACACTGGTACGGCACGGTCCTGATAATGACAATGGGGTTCCGGCCACAGAGGGTGAGATGAGGCAGAAGGGCCATGGCAGATATCAGAATGCCCCTAATTTGTTTCTCTTGCATGTGAGATGGGAGAGCGTTTGCGAATATCTTGGCTCCAGCCTCGGCTCAGAAGCAACTAGATCAGAAATACTGTGCGCTATTTCACCCTAGACTTTAGGGCCAAAAGAGTTTGTTTCTACCACTACTCGAAGAATAGGTGACAAGTATCCCTTTTCTTGTTTTAGGTGTGATTTTTAAGTTTAAATCTCAGAGTACAATCATTATTTTTTTAAAGTATTCCCAGAAGTGGATAAATGTTCCCAGCGCATTTATAGTATAGAAATTGTGCCTTCGCTTTGAAAGACGTGTCCGTGATTCTGACATCTTCCGTTCATTCATGGATTGGTGGGATTAGTAATCCATCAAGTGAACATTTATTTAGTGCTTATTTTGTGCCAGGCAGAGCTCTCGTTGTAGAGGAGGGGGAAGGTGTTGTGAGATCATCCAGGGAAGACATTTATTTTGATTGGGGAATCCAGGGAGGGCCTTGAAGAAGTTGTAGCATTTGGACCTAGGCTTTGAGGGATAATGTCCACATTCAATCTCACAGATTCAATGATGGCAATTTAAGGTTGGATGAAGCCCCGATTTAAAGGGGAAAAAAAAAATGCAGGCCCGTTTCTGATTGCCTGGTTTATATTGACTTTAATGTAAATTCTTACCTGAGAACATTCAGTCCCTGGTTGTGTATGGCATCCTGTCCCTGTGGGGTTGATAGAAAGCATGTTGTCCATGTTCCCTTTCCGAAGAAAGGATCTCCTTTTCAGAAATCACTATTTGGCTGAAGTTACTCTGCTTGGCTCATGCCTATAAAAATCCCCATTCCTTACTAATGATGAAAAACTGCCCTGATTGTGTACTTTCCCCCTCACCCTCGACCAACCCCATCTTTCATAATTGGAAGGGGAGAGTGAATATTCTTTGCTTTTGATCAAGACATGTCTCCTGCCAGGAGCAAGGAAGGATGTGTAGGAGGGAATGCCTCCGACAATAACAATAACAAGAGTAATGAGTAAAAGTTCTCAACAGGATCTTGAGCAACGAAGTTACCCTGACCATTTATGCATGTTTACAGTGTGTGTGTTTTTTTTCTCCAGCTAACAATGGTTCCCAAATGCCTTCCTTCCCTAGGCCCCCTCCCTAGCATGGTGAATGGTCCTGTTTGGATGGTAGCGCAGCAGCTTTCAAAACCAGATTTTGTCCCTGCTTGTTTTTGTCAGTGCAAAAAGCTAAGTGGGGTTCCCTCAGTTTTCGGTTATGGGAAGGCAAGGCATTCACCGGGCTGGTTCTGGATTTCACAGCCGGGAGTGCCTTGTGACCTTCTTACGCCAAAATGCAGCTTCATGTCCAAGTGGCGGAGGAAAAGTTTTGTTCAGTTCCCTCCACGTCTCAGCTCTAAGGTAACTGGAGTTGTGATCCTCTGTTTAAGAAACAGACTGTGACTTCAGCAACAATAACTGACTTCCTACACATCCCTCTGTACCACCTCTTGGGTGATTTAAGAGGAAACAAGATTTCCTCCTTCCCCGGCTAGGCTCCGCTGGATAGAGCCTCCTCCAGCTTGGGTCAGCCCAGTCTTTGCTATGCGGCTGCAGGAAGTTTCTGTCATCCTCCGCACCCCATTCACATCCTGGTAACAGGAGGATGAGCAGGAAGTGGAAAGTGTCAGGGTAAAGCCTTTCAAGCTCACAGTCAGCTCCAGGCAGGCCGCGCGTGGGCCTTTAGGAAAACAATACAAAACTTTCCAAATGGTTCTGTTAATGGCTTTCTGCAAATACTCTGCACAGTCGTGTTAGAAATAGTCACTAAGATTGCCGGGTACTTATTTATTTTTTCTTTTCATTTTGCTTAAAAAAAAAAAAAGGTCAGCTTTGAGTGTTTCTCTCCAAACTCTCTTTCTGGTTGTTTGGGATACTTTTGACAGGAGACAGGACAGGCCACTGATAGGCCTCTGGTACGAGACAGTAGCCTGCGGCAGCCCCTATGTTCAGGATCAGAAAAATTGGTTAGCTCAAATCGATGATTTAAATTTGGGAAAAGGCCCCCACACACCAAGTGCCAGTCGGCAGCTTGTTCTAAACCTTTGAATATAGCACATCACTTTTTCAGGCCTCAGTGTCCTTATTCACAGGATAAAGGCACTGAAATCATTAAGGTCT